>VZTH01009138.1:104971-138564 GCA_013397815.1 Aleadryas rufinucha | reverse complement strand
AAGCTCAGCTAGAACTCAATCTGGACACTGCTGTGAAATATAATAAAAAGTGTTTTTATAAATATATTAACAACAAAAAGGAGGGCCAAGGAAAATCTCCATCCTTTATTGGATGCTGAGGGGAACATTGTAATCAAGGCTGAGGTACTTAATAGCTTCTTTACCTCAGTCTTTAACAGAAGGACTGGTTTTCCTCAGGACAACCAGCCCTTGAGCTGGCAGTCGGGAACAGGGAGTAGAACAGAGCCCCTGCAATCCAGGAGGAAGCAGTTGGTGACCTGCTGTGCCACTGAGACACTCACAACTCCATGGGGCTGATGGGATCCATCTGAGGGTACTGAGGGAGCTGGTGGAAGAGCTCACCAAGCCACTGTCAATCATTTATCATCAGTCCTGGTTAACTGAGGCGGTCCCAGATGACTGGAGGTTGGCCAATGTGACACTCATCTACAGGAAGGGTCAAAAGGAAGATTTGGGCAGCTACAGAGCTGTCAACCTGACCTTGGTGCTGGGGAAGGTTATGGAACAGATTGTCTTGAGTGCAATCACACAGCATGGACAGGACAACCGGGGGTCAGGCCCAGCCAGCATGGGTTTAGGAAAGGCAGGTCCTGCTTGACCAACCTGGTCTCCTTTTATGACCAGGTGACCCACCTAGTGGATGAGGGAAAGGCTGTGGATATTGTCTACCTGGACTTCAGTAGAGCCTTTGGTACTGTCTCCCACAGCATTCTCCTGGAAAGTCTGGCTTTGTGCTGTGGTTTAGCTGACAAGGTGTGTTTGAATAAAGGTTGGACTCAATGATCCTGGAGATATTTTTCAACCTTAATGAGTCTATGATTTTATAGAATTTTTCTTCCTTCTTAAAATACCACATGATGAAATTTGGTAGATGGACGCTTCCTTTAGCACACTAAAATGTCTTAGAAGTTTTGCTTATCACAAATACCAACAGTCTAAAAACCTGCAAGATTAGTTGCCAGAAAAAGTGCATGAAAGAGCATATAGGACAGAGAGACCCTGCGGCCAATAGTGTGGTATATTGACAAATGCATAAAAATGTCATTTTAAAAAGTTCCTTTAAGCCTAAAACTGTAAAAATTGAATTCACTGATGCTTATATGACAGCAATTTCTTTGATTCAAATTAACCAGCTGTTTTATCTTGTATTTTCAGTTATTGACAATATATTCACATCAGATTAGCAGACTGACCTTTTTTCTTTTCTTCAAGTGACTGTAAAGTTAGCCTTTTGGACTTTTGAAGTGGTTGGCCAGATGCTTTCAAAAGGAAGTTAAAGTATGTGAGTTTCAACCTCATTAAAAAGGCCTTTTTTTTAAACAAACTTTCCTTTTGTTCATATCAGCACTTACTTTTTTAAAAGACCCCAAGAGAGAGTTCCAGTCTATAGATCACTTGTCCTGAAGAAAGCTCTGTTAACTATTTATAGATCATGTCCTTTTGTACTGAACTAGATCAAGCAATTTATTCAGTGCATGACTGCAGGAGAGAAATTCATTTGCTCTAAGTGTCATCAAGGCAGCCTTTTACCTGCTATGAACAAGACCAGATGATCTGAATTGCTGGGCTTTTACTTCAAATGAACATTTTGACATTGTGTGGGGTGCCATCATAACTTTCAAGTTTTCAAAGTATTAAGCACATTCACAGAATGGGCAGTCCTCAATCACTAGAGCAGCAAATAGCACATAACCACTAGAATAAATCAAACACATGTGCACACATTGAAATTATCTCTCTTTTCTTTAAAGTAGCACTTATAGATGCAAATTACCATTAGCTGCTTTGGTAGAGCTCACTTTAGAAATGGGAGCATGCCAGCATAGAGACCAAGGAAAAGAGCACACAACAGGCATCAGCTCCTCATCTTAACAACAACAGAATCAAAACAAAAGGAGAGAGAGACGTGATGGCCTTCATCGCCTCTAATCAGCAAGGGCTTTCTTCGAGCATCCACCAGGGAAGTGATCCTCTCTGCAAAACCTAGTAGAGAGGCTGTATGCAACAAAAACACTTCACTGCAGCAAATGCTTTGTTTTACTCCTTCAGTTTTCCCTGCAGAAATTATTAAAATGATTAAATGATTAGTCATTATTAAAATGACATCTCGTACTTGTAACCTGCCTGAGCCCACTAAGGCTTCAAAAAGGGGTGGGGGTGCACAAGTTAAAACTACATCAAGAAAATAAAACAGTGACTAAAAGTAATTGACATCTGGTGGCAACAGCTTCAGACACAAAAAGTACAGCTGGTTTAGGGAATACGGGTGTCTATTGGTATTGGATCAGTGTGGAAAAGAAGAAAGAACATGACTTGCTTTCCTTTTCCCTTTGCTCTACAGAGACAAATGCCCTGGCTCTGCCCAGCTAAATACACTCCAGTCTGGCTACAGATATTGCTCGTAGATGGTTGGAAAATGGCTCAAGTGGTTCAAACAGTATTACTATCAAGTGCATACAGGGTACTTTGAAAGTTGCAGGGTACTCAGCTTTCCCTGTTTGACAGGATAATGTGTTAGAGAGATTCTTGTTTTCTATCTTGAAAAGGGGTTTAGCATCGGGACCAATGACAGGATCTGAGTGAGTAGGAGCATTATGCTGGGAGCTAAAAACACATTGATAAATAGATAGTGATAAGGTAGACACTGCTGGGTTAGTAGCTGTTGAGTCATGATTCATGTCTATACTGAAATCACTAAGCAAGCCTGATTCCAAAATTACTTTGAGCTGCCAAGTTTCCATTTGTTCACTTCAGAGGCACACAGAGATCCCAAGCCCTATCCCACTTGACAGTATAAATTCTCAAAGAGTAGAATGACATTATCATACCAAAGTGCCACTACAAAACATGACAGACTAAAACTCATATTACCCTTTTAGAAAAACCACATTTTGGAATACATTTCTTTCTTTTTAAGCATTCACCTAATACATATATTCATTTAGTGAATATTCATTTGATTCACTGAAAGCTATGTAATAAGGATACGCAAAATAAGACAGATTTTACTTTTTTTTAAATAGACTGTATCACCAGAGACTGGATCTCAGCTTAGAGTCAAGAATGAATGAATTCCTGCATTGATTGCCAATGTGCTGCTGACAAGTCGTGTAAGTCTCAAGTCTCTAGTTTTTGTTTTCATAATTAAGAGAGAGAGGTGGAAATTAATAATACTGGCCAGTGAGTATTAAGCCCAGTACCACTACCCAGATATCCAGTTCCTACTGGTCTTCTTTGTATCTCCTTTCTAAACTGAACATTATGCATTAGTAGACTTCCATGTCTGATCTAAACAAAACATACTACAGTAATTTGAAGAGCATTTGTAATCATGAGGATCATATCCGTCAACTGAGAAGTGTTTTATTTCACACACCATTTACAACTTGATATAGAGATCCAACAAAATCAGCAGGCACCAGAACAGCTAATGAGAAAGAAAAGCGTCACTTTATTATATTTGGAAGTTGTATTCCACCTCGGCCTAGTTATGCAGGGTGGATGCTCAGACTAGACACAGTCTGCCACTGATTTAAATTACTTTTCCCATTTTACTACCATGGCACCAAGTCTATCTTCTCTTTAAATCAGTAAACAGCTAGAATAAGCAACTCTTTAAAAAAATGAAAGAAAAAAATGTCTTTGATTTGACATTGTGTAGTGACAAGAAGAAAGTACAGTGGGCAACTGGGTATGGATTTCATCCAGCAGTTCCAACCTGCTGCTCTCAGCTGTCACAACAGGATATAGGTCAACACCAGTCCTTTGGATATACCCAGTCCAAGGTTATTCACCACTTAAACTAAAAGCTTCACATGCAAAATAACTGCTGTTGCATATCTTCCCCAAATTGCCCTAGATGGCTCAGAACAATAAGCATATCACAGAATCAAACCTGATTCTTTCAAAACCATAATCACTTTTGATCTCATCTGCAATGGCCTTTAATCAAACAGCCAAAAAGATCACTTCTGTATGCTCCACCAAACATTTGGATTAAGGTAAACAATAAAATTCTAACAGTTAGATTTGCGGTAATGTTTCCCAAGTATAAGAAAAAGTGTTTGTAGGAGACCTTTTCTTTGAGCCAGGAGATAAAAGGAGACTTTCATTTTAGAAATAAAAATAAGCATTGAGGAAGAAGAGTCTAGATGCAATAAAAAGACCTATAAATATATTCCTATAGTTTGGTCACTTTTGAAGCTCAATGACTTTAAAACCAAAGCAAGTGTTTTATCTGATAACTTTTCAGAAGCTGGTCAGAAGTAATACCATCATGAAATCTTTACCAAATGCCTTCCATTATTTCCTGCTCCCCAATAACACACTTGAATCATCTCTCTTGGGCATATTTGACCAGTGCCAAGACAAAAATACTCATTTTTATGGAAACACACCAGCCATCTTGCAGGGAAAAGAAAGAACTGTAAGGAATTAGTAGTGGTAGTAGTAAACATATTCCCTCTTTAGAAACACCTCCTCTAGCTTTAAAATAAACCCAGAAAAGGGAATAAGAATGTCACCACTCCAGATGTGTCAGTGATAAATAGGAAAGGGAAGAACACAGGCCAGTGCACAGGGGATAAGGATGCAAAGCTGACACAGCAGGTAAAAGATGAGATATCACAGGAGTCATAAGCCACTTACACAAAAGAGGAAATGCAAAAAAAGTTTTAAAGTGTTTCCATATGCAGAACAAATCAAGTCATGTAGCAATGTAAAAAAGATGTTTGCATCTAATGCTATTTACCTTAGAAGTTAATGGGATCGCATTGTTTATGTTAACAACCTGATTACCATGAATTCTCTCAGAAGGCATAAAAGTACTGTGTGTGAATAGACACCTCTTCAAATTTAGTATTTCCTCACGGTTCCAGCTACTTACATTTAAATAGGTGACAGTGGCTTGCCACTGACTTTTACTGGGGTAAATTCAAATTCACCATGCTAACAAAATCAGTTAAATAAGAAACAGTATTTTCTTTTTAAAAGCCATATAAATTAAATTTGAGTTCTTTTTTATGTTTTAGGTTGAACAATTTTAATTACATTTTTAGTACATAGAAGCTGATATGGAAACTGTTCCACAAGTTGTTTGGAACATTCAGTTTTCCGATCTACGTAAATGTAGGGGAAAAAGTGAAGTGCACACCCTAAAATAATTTGGCATTAGAGATAGATTACCTACATCCTTTAGCATTAAACAAAGAATTTCCTCAACAGAGAAGTATCACAATCATGAAGTGATTGTGATACTGCAGCTACAAAATTGCAGTCAGCACCTGCTAAACAACCTCTTTATTTTAATCACCTATAAATATTCAGACTTTGGACAAATCAAAAATACACATCTTTTAAACAGCTGTCGAAAAGAACAGAGTAAGTTTTACACTGTCCTAAATAAAACATGCAATCACCACACTTTAAGCTGCATATTTACTACAACACTGATATTATGGAGATATAAATTAGGTATCAATTAGATGTCAGATTGGAAGAAAATGCACAGAAAATACCCAACAATCATGAGCTCTGCTTCTGAGGCAGCAACAGGAGGGGCGTCCTGACATGACAGTTGCCTTTGCTGGTTTAAATACCATGGGAAATGTATAGACTGCATTTTTGAAGGTTTTGTCACAAAAGGCTTATCCTTCACAGAATTGTACTATGGTGCTATCTCTAAAAACACTTCAGGACATTTCAGAAACTCCATTAATATTTCTTAACCTGATTTTCTATCAACTTTTTCTAAAAACTGAGAAGACAAGACAGAATCTTTCATTCTTGCAGCCATCATTTCATATTCTCCAGTGTAGCTGTAAAACAACATTGAGATGGGAAAATGTGGGAAGTTTATCTGTGGATCCTGATGCTTTCATATTTAAAGTCCTAGAAGTCCCAACACTTTCCCACCTTCTCCCAACACTTTTAAATTCCTGAGCGCAGTAAATCTGTCTGGGCTCTAACACACATTGCAGAAAACATCCTATGTAAGAGATGAAGACCCTTGTACACTCGTATAGACTCCACTATCCCAGTCATTTAAAGGGGTCCTCACACAAGAACACATAGATGCTCCATTCAGGGATGAAAGAACAAGAAAATCTCCGTAAGAGAAATTCTTCCTTCTCTTAGGAGACTGGAGAAGAGCTCAATGCAGTAAACACAATGATTCTGAACTAATTTTGCTCCCTTAGTCACACTAAACTCTGCCAGGGGCATCCCTGCTTTTCAGGGGATAAGCCAGTCCAAATCACTCACCTCATACTAGATAAACACAGTATATCCATACAGTGTAGAAGCAATCGTAGTTTACCTTCAATGACAGGATATGGGGAGCAATCAGCTGATCTTAATTTATTTCAAGAAGTGTGAAACTCAGTCTCACCAAGAAACAAGATTTAACTTTGACATTTTAACGCCAAGTAGTTGGAAGCACCAGAGAGACTGAAAAGACCACATTAAAGATTTTGCTCCATCCAAGCTTTAACCCAGAAAACAAGAGAAAATATAATTGCACAAGGCATTCTTTGAGATCCAGGCCTTCAGAAGGTTGCACCTAAAATCCAGAGAATCACTGTAGCTGGAAATTGAAAATTTAGGAAATGGTCAATGAAACAAAGCAAAAACGTTAAGACCTTCCTAACATATTTTAATAGCTTGAAAGGTTATATGCAAGTATATCAGCAGAAAATATAATACAGTGCAAATAGCAGGCAAAATGAAAAAATGAAGTAGAAGACAAAAAGTGTTTAAAAGCTGAGCAACCTTTTTAAAAACAATTCCAAGAGCAAGTTGCAAACTTTGGGGAAAACGCTCAGTAACATTAAAAGAAAACACCAGCAAGTGAAAAATGAATTTTGGATTCAATCAAATAGCTGCTATATAACAAGGTCAAAAAGGCAAGGGACACAATTCCAGAGCAGGGAAATCATAGTCCCTGTCTATACAGAAGCCCTACTGAGAAAATCATCTTAACAAAGCTAACTTTACACATGAGAAAAATCAAACAGATCATAAGTGGTAGGGAGAAGACTATAAAGAGCCTGGTACCATCATGTGTCTATAATTCAAGGCCTCATTATTCAAAAGGTGGTGAGGAATTGGGAACAGCATAGGGAGAGCAACAAGGACTGAAGGTGGGTTTGAATACACTGCTAAGAAAAACAGCAAAACATTGAAAGAGACAGTCTCCAAATTATTAGTGACAGAACTACATAATACCACACCATCACACTGACTTCCCTCTGGCACCACCATGTCCAGTGCTTTGACTTACAGATGAACTCTGGCACACAGAGGACACTCAGGAATAACAAGTTTCAAAATCTCCTACAGGTGTAATCATCATAGCTCTCGACTGATGTGAGCAGTAAGGCAGAATTATGAGGAAAAAATTTGGATTCTCCAGGAAGAATCTTTTAAGCCAATGAGCAACAAATTTCCCTTAAGAACAAATGCCTCCTCCACTCCCTCCCAAAGTTTTGGAAAATAGGCTTTCCTTATTCCTAAGGCATTATTAACAGCACTTAGCACGCTTACAAACAGATAAAACTTTGCCCTAATAATAATTTCAGTTTATCTTGTATTCTAGGAACTCTCAGAGTTAAGCTGCAGAACAAAGTAATGAATTGTGTCTGTAAACACTCCTTAAAGCAAGCCAGTTAACCTGGCGTTGTGTATACAGAGTCAGCAGATGTGAATGGAAGTTTTGCCTGACTTCAAATATTTTAAATAAAATTGTTATCTGGAGCTAAACAGTGTTGAATGATACTAGCACGGTATTTTAACTTTCAGAAGAATCCAATAAGCTTATGTGAATGCCACTGAAAGAACAGTACACAACACTACAAGAACTATTAGAAAGCTACTCCTTGGAAATGAATGATAGGCACAATTCACAAACAAGCCCTAGTTTTCATAAGGCCATTAAATACATGCCATTTTCAACTTGCCACCACTTGCACCTCCCCTAACAATTATTCTCAATTTATTTTCATCTGTTCCATAAAATATGATTCCTTCTGCTTTACCTAAACCTCCACTTACATCAACTCTATTGTTCGTTTCCTTCCCTTTCATCTTCTCCACATTAATTCCCTACATCGCTTTTGATCTAGCTTTTTATTTCCTCTTTTCCCCTACAGATTCTTCCTGATGAAGAATTTACAGCCCTAATGTTCATCTGACGCGTATGGTGATATTTTATTGATTCACTACATTGTCTATTAGTTCTGTATAATGAGTAGTATTATACAAAACACAAGATGGGCTGCCTTTGCCTGTATCTTGGATTTAAAAAATCAATTTAACCGAACTTGAAAAAATGCCCCATTTTATCAATAAATATTCATATTTAATTATAATTGGAGCAGCATATGCAAGGAGCAGCCAGAGAAAACAAACATTTCCTCCTCACAGTCCAAAGAGTTACACTTTGCCATAGTGGCAAGCCAAGTAAATAGAATAATTGCAATTTTCACTGCTGCTAAATAAGAAATAAAAAACCTCTCCAGGAACTGTTCTGCGTGGCTGTAATAAATGCCCACAGAAACAAGCCAACCTACATTATTCATTCCCCTACAGAAAGGATGGTCTTTTTAGAACTGGAAAGACTTCAAGAAGTGGAACAGCTGATTTTAGCTGATATAAACCGTAAGTTATATTTTAAATAGATGCTGTATTCAATTTTTAAGGGGAAAAAATGGCATTTAGTTCAGGCAGCTGTTAAAATTTAATGCTGAACAAGTGTTAAGTTTCATGTTCATAGATTAACAGCAGTACCCAAGTATATAAACCATTCAAAAATTATTTTACTTAGCACACTGTACTTATTGCAAGACCATAAAACCTAGGCTAAATTTTGTGTTTACTCAGTTGTGTCAAAACCAGTCACTGGGCAAAATCTCTGAGCAGTCCCAGAAATACAAGCCAGGGCCAAGGCTCCCTTTCTTCCAGCCTCACAGCCCCATGGCCACCCTGCAACACATTCCTCCTCAGGGATTCGTGCTCTGGCCTCAAGAACCTGGTATCCCCAACTGCGCCAGTAAAGCTTCAACAAAAGAAGGGCTTTAATCACTTCCCACTACACAAAACTGGCAGATGGGTGAGTGGCTGCTGGCTCTCATGCTGAACTCAATGCTGGAAGTGTTTGTTACTCTAAAGGAGGCTTGTACAGGAACAGCCAAGCCACTGTTTGTCTACAGCAACAGGCAGGAGAGGGATTCCAGTGCTTCAGCCCAGGCATGATACTGGAAACTCATATACATTGGAGTATATGAGGATTTTGATGAAGACCCCCCTGGAATCAAAGATGAACATACCATCTGCATACAACAGAGCTGTATGTACAACTCTTGTTGCTGGAACAACCGATTTCTTCTACAGAAGAACTACGCTGGTTCTTTGGTTTGCACAGTGAGTCATTTGTCATGTTTGTCACCACACGGTCAGCCAAGATTAAGGCAATACTAGACAAAATTTAGAGAACTAAGCTACACCATTCTCCTTCTGCCCCATCTACTGGCTAGGGACAGTCAAACACTCCTTCTTTAAGGAAAGATGAAAAATACTTCTATAAGGGAAAAATATCCAAAACACAGGGTTTAGGTCTCCTTCCTTCCCTTTTGCCAGCAAGGGTTATTTTCATGAAAACAAAGCCTTTGCCCTTAGCCATACACATCACCTCTCTCCATAAAATGAACACTTCGTGTCTGCCTGATGAGGGCTTGGTAATGACACCATTTGCTAAGATAAAACTGGCCACAGCATGCTTGTTGCTTAACCTCTGGTTCAGTGTTTTGCAGGCATCCTAACAGGAAAGCTTTCGTGAAGGACTGGAGAGATAGTAACTTTAATGGGTAAACTAAAATGATGCCTGTTGTCTTTCTAGTCAGTAGGTGGTAGAGCGGACAACGTAATCAGTAAGCTCAGAGACACTTAGGAAACAGTAGCAGTAAAAATCCTTCAGCACAGACAACTGAAGGTGACAAAAAAAGCCTATTTCTTCTGCTCTTAAAATGATCCAGGAAACAAAACCTGTCTACCTATCTATACCCATTTTCAAGCAGTCATACTCATGACTGCCAGCTATGAAGTCTGACACACACAGACACCTCTGACAGTTCACAGGTGAAGTGTCTAGGAAAGGTCAAAATACCCAAAACGAACAATGAGACCAGCTGTCAAAGCCCTAAATGCATAATGAAATGCTAAAATTCTAACACTGAATTTTTATAACTACAAAAAGATGACACAATAAAGAAAATCAGGTATATTTTATGTATTTATTTTCTCAGTAGTCTTGAAAAAAATTTGGTGCATTCCTGAATAAGCATTCTAGGAAACCTGAATTCAGACGAGTTCATTCTGCAACAATAGACTCCACGATCTGCAACAATAGACTCCACGAGCTGGAGCACCCATCATTTGGGTTTCCTGCTAACTTCTGTTCCCTACAATGAATGATCTCTATATTTTCCAAAAAAATAGCTTAAAATATGAGATTTTTTTTTTAAGTTGTGGAAGACTTCTATTTTGCATTACAGCACCAGTTGCTTACAAAATAATCAAAGGTTGTTAACACAGATATAAACAGTAATTACCTGACTGTGCATTGATCTTCACTGTGGGGATTTTCCTTGTTACAACCACAACAAAGGTGATGTCTAATGATAGTAATGGCAAGCAGGACTGGGAAAAATTAATATTCAAAAGAATCTCTCAAAATACCTGGAGCTTGGTGAACTTTCTATCCAAGAAAATGCCAGTTATTGCACTAAGTTTACAGGTCTTCTGTTTGTTAAGTAACTGCAACATCTGATTATTTTGTAGCTTTACACATCTTTTTACAGAAATCTGCTATCTTCCTTCTCCCATGGACTCGAGATGGTTCAGGTTGTATTAGCTTTGATGCCATTAAGAGTGAGGCCCTGGGCACTGATATTCTCTGACAGAAAAAATTTCAGCCACCTCACAATGAAAACTTCCCATATATTTTTCCTCAGCACAGACAGATAATGTAAACAAAGGAGGGATCTCTCTTTTCAAATTCTCCAATTCTTTCAAGGTATCAAGCCATTACACTACTTGCTACTTAGGAAAAAAAACCATAATATAGGTACATTAGTATCACATTTCATATCAAATATGTCCCAATTTTTTCAACTTCATCCATTTTATTTCCAGACAAAAGACAGCAGAACTGTCCTAAAAGTGATAAAAATTGAATATACTTTCAGTAAAGACACACATTCTGTATCTGCACTCTTGCTGAAGGCATTAGTTCAGTTAATAAAGCTCAAAATAGCAAAATTCTCCTTACCATTATATTATGTAGAAAGGAACCTTACGTTTTCAGAAGAAGAGAAATACTGAATAAAAGCAGCTCAAGTAGAGAGGAAAGAGAGGTTGGAAGTACTTTACTCACCTAGTTAACCTAGTAGTGGATTAGGAGAATGTCAGATGGAGTCATATCAATAGGAACCCTGGTTTAACTGCTTCTATTTTATCTGTTGCCATGACTTTGATGTGAACAAACACGGACTATATGGAATTAACCAATCTTTTTATGTGATTCCAAATAGGTGTAATTCCACACCTACTTATTGATGGTTTTTCTTTTCTCCTGCAGTGCCTTCCTGCTTTAAAACAGCCCTAAAAATGAAATCTGTATTTTGTTCACTGTAGAACTGGTGCAGCCAAATATGGCTGAATTGAGACTTGGAACAACAAGGGTCTAATGGTATGATAAGTTTGTTTCACTTTAAGTTTAGGCAATCACGAAACCATAGTGGTAGTTTCAGGAGAAAATATTTGAAAGTCTTCCAAGTTTTTGCCAGAATCTGATCATGTGTACTGGTTTGAAAATAAACCAGTGGGAGACACCAAGTCAGAAATACAATTTAATAGGAAAACAAAATAAATGCAATAGTACGAAGAAAAAACCACTGACAGAGTCAGGATATGACCTGACACCCTGTTAGTCAGGGTGGCAGTAGCAGTCGGACAAAAATGGTAGCTGCAGTCCTCCTGAAGTGATGGATGTGGTTCTGTTGAACCAGTGATCCTGTAAAAGGGTCTGGTCTTCCTCGGAAGGTCCAGTGGTGGCTATGTAGCTCTTGTTCTCTGGGAATCCAGTGGGAAAAGGCTGCCTGTGGTGTTCGAAATCCCAGATTATATCCAGGATGGAATGCTTGGTTCCTCCCTCTGTGTGGAGCATCTCACAATGGGATGATGAATCATGGGGCAAGGCATTGATGGGCCCATTAACAGAAGATGGTCCAGAGGCAGTTATCTATGAGCCATGGGCAGGGTCCTTGATTGCCCATTAAACAAAGACAGCTCCCGGAGCGCGGAGACAAGAAAACACTGCCCCACCTGGTTTCAACAGCTTAGGAAGATGGAGATAGAATACATGCTTTTGGGCACATTTTACACTGTAACCTAGGACATTATGTTAAGAGCCTACTCTTCCACAAAAAAAGTTTCTGAGACCCAATAATGACACTGTGGTATTCTTCAACCCAAATCAGACAAAACTGCCTTTCTGCACCAGCTTAAACCATGCCCTCTTCATAGGGCTGCCTGCTTCCCTAAAATAAAAAACCAGCAGCTCTCATTACACATTCACTGTGGTTTCAGCACTAGGTGATGAAAAGAAACTGCAATAAACTCACTACTAGGAAAGGTGGGAGAGAAAAACGAAGAGTTTCCAAGTTACGCTTACTCTGACAGAGCCTATTTCTTCTGCCTTGCTAGATTCACAACAGACCAGAGTACGGGGTGTCGAGTGGAATGTGCTCTTCACATTCAGTGGGGTCTGCTTAAATACACACACAGATGTGTGGATGCTGACTTCAGACAGGCGGCCACCAGATGAGCTCCTTCAGTCAAGAGGATGTCTCATCTTTGGCACCAAGAGGGCAAAGTGACGCTGCTTGGGGTCTCCAACAGGCACAGCATCCTGCCTGCAAGCATCCCTGGGTTGGCAGTTCTGTGCACCTGGCTCTGCAACTAGGGAGCAATTCCCCAAATAAAGGATGTAGCTGAGCGTAGGCCAAGGCAAAGGAGGAGAGAGAGGACACCTGCATGGTTTCCAGGAGCTTTATTAGCCTTGGAGGGTCCAGGGACAAATGTCCGGGGGATCTGAGGGTGCCAGGGTCCTTTAAAGACTAGGGTTCGGGGGCGGAGACTGGGGTAATAACCAATGGGGTACATGAACATGGGTAGAGTGACACGTACAGTAACAAATGGGGGTAACTTGGAGGAGGGAACGGCAGATACAAACCAATAGGGAACCGTACAACCGAGAAGATTCTGGAACGGGGGGTGGAGAGAGGGGCGGCACAATGGACGGTGCCATGGGCGGAGCCTCACACCTCTGTGCCATCCTCCGACCCGCCCTCCGGGCTTTCCGAGGCGGGGAAATGCAACCATTGGATGGCTGCCACCTGACGGGCACTCAAGGACTCCAGCCCACCCGAGGGCTGGGCAACCCCAACACAAAGTACACCCACTACAAGCAATTTAAAATATTATAACTGACTTTTCCATTGTCACCTAGGAATCTGGGCAGAACTGAAAAAAAAAAAAAATGGTAACGCAGGTATACTGTAACTAAAGTAGACATTGTCCATTCCATTTTCCATATGGAATCCCATAGTTCCTACAAGACCTTGCACACTGAAGCACTTTGGGGTAAAAAAGAGCAGTTCATTTCTGTGGAGAGAAACTTCAGGCAGGCCTTTCCCATAAGACAAACATGCTTCTGATCCATGAAGTGGAACAGTGCCAGTTCCTCAGTGAAGTGACACTTTGGTATCATTAGAATCCTTCTACCTATCAGCAACTAATGACCAATTAAAAGATTTAAATACTTTCTCACTCAATTAAAACCACTGATCACCTATTTCCATTAAAACTGACATTATAAAGTTGCATATACCATGAAGATCCAGTAACAGCACAAGAATTTCAGAACTTTCCATGATCCTAATAAGCCATTTTGGTTTTTTAGATCTGATACCTAAACTGTCAACAGCTCACATCTGTAAAACTCTATTTCCTCTGTCATGAAACATAATACAGAATGATCTAATAAAACCATATTACTATTAAATTTACAAATGAAACAGAACAAAAACCTCAATCCCAGAAAAATAAAAATTGTTTTGTCTTATCCCATCCTGAGACTTGCAAAAATCACTTTTTTAAAGTAACATAACTGCAACCACAACTATTTTTTAGCCTTGAATGCGTGCAATCAAAATGGAGATTATGCCTACTATTTTAAATACAGATGCCTTACACTGGAACAAGGAGAAGCAGCAGACTGTGCTTATGATAAGGTTTCCATAGAAGTTAAAGGACGGCATGCAGCTCAGGGCAGGATTCCTACAGCACTGAAGTTCAAGGTTATCTAAACCCAAGAGATTGCTCAGACAAAACATATTTCCTTAAGGAAGGCCAAAAAGTGCAGCCAGGGAAAAAAGAAAGAAAAGAATACCAAAAAATCAGTTCTCCCTGACTGAGAGATTTATGATACTGTAAAAAAACTATCTTAATAATGCTATGCTTTTTCAGTAATGCGCTAAAATATCATTAAATAAGATGCACACATTTATATAAAGCAGTATGTACTTAAACACATATACCCAAAATGCAAAAGTGTGAATATTCATGTAAGTATCACAAAAGAAGTATCAATGTAAAATATAAGCACAAAGAGAATGATCCCACCATTCCTTTATGGCAAATCAGCTTTACCACTAAGAAAAAATTAAATGATTTCACATTTAGAAGCAGGCAGTCAGGTCCATTCTGCCCTAATGATCACCACATAAGGACACCATTCATTAAAGGAGCTCTTGTCCATATAACCCATTTCATTCTTTCCAATCCAACAGCACAAGCCAAGATGGCTCCTTGCATAGGTGAAGACCACCCATGAAAGTGCACCATAAAACCAAAGCAAAGCTGTATGTAGAACTCTCCTTGTGTGTGTTTGATATAGCAGAAAATGATGAACACCCTTTTTGTAAAAACCAGTTATATAAAAATCATCGTAACAGACAGGCCTTAAATCTGCATATACAACATCCTTAAATTGGAAATAGACATTTTATCTTTGTCAATGTTCCGTTAAATTAATGGTTTCTAAAAGGAAGTATACACAGCTTAAATGAATGTTTCTCTTTTTTTTTTTTTTTTAAGCCAAAAAGATATTTAAAGGCTTTAGTGTGAGAGGACAATATTCTAATACATGGTGTTGGCATTACAGGAGTCATTCAAAGTACAAAAGGTGGTGTGGAAAAAAATATCAAGATACTTGTTGGGGAAGATGACAAATAGCATTAAAGGCTGGCACACTCAGCTGGAGTTAAAGGGTATCTTACAGGTGAAAGGCTCAGACATCTCTTTTCTTCCCAGTGTTAATTAATCTTCTACGTGCTTTGCACAGATTGGGTTTTAATGCCATTACTTCACAAGGAAAAAAATTCAACAGAGTTAAGATATATTCTGAGATTATCTGAAGTCACAAAGCTGTATCTAAACCATATTGTTCCAACTGTGGCCAGTACTTTTTATTTAGTCTTCAGACATTTCTTGAGGACAAGACAAAATTGCAAAGTTTGCACTGAGCTTTCTTCAGTGCTGCCACCAATGACAAGACACACTGATGAAGGTTCAGAGATGAACTGCTACATTCCACTGAAAATGCAACAAAGGATAGTATTGTTTTAACAAGAAAAGAAAAAAACAAACCAAAACAATTCAACCAAAAATAGTTAAATTGGAAAATACACTGAACTTTGCCATATGGCTTAAAACAATTCTTGCTTTAATATTTTTAGAAGATAATTAAGCTTAAATGAGAAAGAAAATACATTATCAGATTTTGAAGAAATAATACAACATGTCAGTCCATGTTGTTTTTAATTCTGATCTAGAGAAGCTGAATAATACGTGCTTTAAAATTCTAACTTTAAGTATTGAAATATGCTGGTAATTAGGAAGGCATACAACAGAGATGAAATATAACCTCAAAGACCAAATGAGAATTTATACTCTGAAGTCATTTCATCTGGTAATCACTCCAGCTATCTGTACCAGAAGTACACTTGCTAAAATCAAACTAATGGAGACCATTAAAAAATTCCATCTGAAGAATATCCACAGAAAGAGCCAGGCAGATCTAGGAAAGCAGATTAATAGTCCCAAATGACCGAAAAATAACAGAGTTTTGTGCAACATTGAACATACTTCCCATTGCCATTTTCAAAACAATTTCCCACCTATTCTGGAAAACATTACTAATGTTGAATTTTCTGGGACACACCCATAGCTATTGAATGAGTTTCTGTCAGGAATGTGAATTGTTCAACAGGTTCAAAAGATCCCGCTCTGTAATACTTCTAAAAGCATTCATTCTTATAGCCATATGGCACTTCACTTTTTTCAAGCACATTTTTACAAAGCACAACCACATCTCGTGAATTGGGATTTATTAAATAAATGACAATAAAAGAAGTAATGAAGATTTGTACTCTGCACAGTCAGCCTGAGCAATTCTAAATCACCAATGGTTCACTCTGGTTTGCAGACGTAGCCCACGTAAGGGGCCAATGTGACTTGATCTCATCACAGACTTTGGCTGTGTAGACTGAGAGGTTGATTGTGACTGACAGTGACCATCCCTTGGCCCTTTCCCCTCTGCTCTTATTAACTCACCTATTTCTGCAAGTTTTCCTTTGCCAAGGAGACAAAAAATCCATCAGCTGTGTGAAGGAGAGGATCTATTTTATCTTGAAAAAGATGCTGCTACCTTATTCCAGCTGGTTTTGTTCTTGCTCTGTTTAACTGTTAAACAAAGGAAGCTCAGGTTTCCAGTCTTCAGGGATTTGGATATACTATCTACCTGTCTATCTCTATCCTTCTCTTCATTTATTGCTGTTTATCTTTAGACAACAAAATTAGTCTTCATTCCTACTTACTGCATTTTAAATGTTCAAAGCCAGACTGGATGGGGCTTTCAGCAACCTGATCTAGTGGAAGGTGTCCTTGCCCATGGCAGGGGTGAGTCTCCGTGTGTGTAACTAGATCCTTAAAGGCCCTTTCCAACCCAAACCATTCTGTGTTTTTATTATGATGATTTGTGACCAATGTAGCTTTCCTTTGTCAGTTTAGATGATAAAACTAATATAAAAGAAGCTAAGTTATTCAAAATTATGTTTGTTATAAATTAACAGTATGCAAACCTCACCATCATCAAAATCAAGATGCTGGTTTGGCTTAATAAAAAGGGTGTATGGTTATTTCCCTCCTCCCCCATCAGATAGGAGAAAATATTAAATTAAAACAGGATAAACTGTGCATGAAAACTAGTCTGTTGCCATCAAACAGCTGGGCTGCTCCAACAGTGACAAAGAGGTCACTGTGTGAAAATACACAGCAATTACAGCAATAAAGGAAACAGCTGATAAAGGTTAGGTGGTGGAAACAAGAGGGCGGCCACAACAGAAAGACAAGGTTGGAATCAAGACAGGAGCATGGGAGAAGCAGAGGAAGAGCCTGCCAAAAGGCATGGGGCTGGGACATGGCTACAGCATGAGGGGGAAGGGAAGAGCCTTACTCCCAAAGTTGTCCAATTCCTCCCAACATCACACTGCATTTTCCATTTCTTATAACTCAGATGGACTCTATTTAGGCTGAACAGTCATTCAGAAGTGATTTCAGAGAGGGGAAATTTCAGAGAGAAATATGCAGCTGACACAGAACAGGAGTACATTTTTGGCCAGATTACTAAATTTTATTGACTTTTCTGTGAAAGGCTGAAACATCTCCTTTATGATTAAAACAGAGGCTTGAAAATCTGCCTGGGAAGTTAAACAGTTGGAATGCACCTCTACCATTCTCCTACAGACTGCATAACTTTGGACAAGTTCTATGAATTTCAAAAGGCAAATCCTATCTATATCTGTAGGTCACCACACTTCACAAACACAGTTCCAGAAGATTCTTCCTTGTATTTAACATATACCAGCCCAGGGAGGAATACAGCTTCCCACTGAAATTGTGGATTTGGATTATAGAATACCAGGTCAAGTATAAAACTAATAAGACTATCACCTCCAGAATTTCAATGCTTACTCCTGCTAGGGCTGAGCAGCAAAGGAAGAAGAAGTGGCAAAAACAACCCACAAGCGACAAAAACTGGACACTGAGGGCCCCATAACTGGAGAAAGCAGGCTGGGACAAAGATTAGATGCGTCAGGGAGGGAGGTACAGAAAAGATGGAGAGGAAAATTTGGAGCAAGAGTAAAGGGGGCAGGGGGGAACTCACTGAGCAAGAAGACTAAAAATGGAGGAAGGAAATGGAAGTGGTAACAGAAACACATGAAACCTATCTCAGAGAATGGAAGAGAGGGAAGCATGCACTGATTGTTCAGGAAGAAGGAGCTAGAAGTACAGGATGAGGGTAAAGAGAGAACTACCTAAAGAGTGAGAGAATGATCTTAGAACTATCAAACAGATTGTATGGTAGAAGAAATGTGATAAGCAAAACCAACACTGAGGCCCTGGAAAATGAAAATAAGGACCAATACATGGATGAAAGTCTGTAGGCCTGTGGAGCAGGGCATAGCCATGTAGGAGAAGGCTCTACAGAAGAGAACCAAGACTAATTGGTGATTAATGTGGAAGTCCAAAAGGGAGACTCACACAAGCCAGACAATGAGCATGAACCAGGTAGGACAACTGAGGAATGGAAACTAGGACTAATCAGAAGAATGAAACCAGAACAAAGACAAACTCAAAATAGGCAGGACTTGAAAAATGACACATTACTAGCAGCAAGGAAAAAGACACAGGCAGCAGGTACAGCTTTTGAATACATGACCACCTTTTAGGAATGGATTCTTCCCAGGAAGTAGCCAGATATCACTTGCTGATGGGAAGCAGGGAATAAAATTTTGTCTTTTCCTTTGTTTGCATGTGTGCAACTTTTCACTTTTGTTTTAGTTAACTGCCTTATCTCAACCTACAAGTTGTTTGCCATCTTATTCTCTCTGCTCTGTGCTGCTGAAGAGGGAGAGTGATAGGGCAGCTTGGTGAGTATCTCATGTCCAGCCAAGGTCAATCCACCACACTGGTGCATACAACATGACTTGAAATAATTCTAGAATTATGGAGCTAAAGGTCTATTTTGGTTTCCAGTTGATTTCAATTTATTGTATGTCCTTGAGAGATGTAGATTTTCTCTCGAACATGGAATACTGGCAATAGATTATGACTATTTAAATCTGATTCCTTTTTCTATTCTTGATAAGCCCCAGACAGAGATGCAACTCTTTAATAATTAAAAATAATTTCCCTCCTCCTGCATTCCAAACAGCATTTGTTTTCTTTCTTAACCCTTTCAGTAACAGTACCTTTAGCCTGATCTCAAAAGGAAAAAGAGGCTAACAAAATGCATGTTTATTTGCATGTCCCTCCTCTAAATTTCTACCACACACTCAACTTCTGAGCCCACTGACTGGTCAGTATTAACCAGACATATTAAAATCCCTTTAAGTTTTATGAAAATGAAAACTGCACAGTGGACAAAATGAGTGCTTCCATTCAGCTCTTGGACAGATAAGGGCAATTTGCTAGTCCAGCAGCTGGACTAGCCAACTTGTGAGTGAATACCCAGCAGACCTAGTTCTGCTTTCTGGCAGGACAAATGGGGAATGTGAAGCCACCCTGGACAGAAGATTGAAAAAAAGGAGGGTGACATGGTGAGAGGCAAATGGAGGAAATGACTGGGTGAGACACGGGGCAGGAAGAGGTACTGCAGTAAGAGTTTCCCAGCAGACACAGAAGTGTGCTGGAGTTACTGATGTGGACAAGTAACAGAGACCCAAGAGACAGCCTTGCAGACCAGCCAGTTCCACTAATGAGAGACTGCTCGCAGCCCACTACATCTCTTATCAACGTGTCCTGGGTGCCACCATCTGAGGCAGTAGGGCTGGACTGCCCTTGCTTTCACAGGGAAGATAATAGCAATGTCCAGTGGCAAAACCAGCTCAGCTACACTCCTGGAAAGCAGAGAAGTAAAGCCAGCACTACCGGCCTGTTCCTGCAAACTCCGCTTAGTCAAAATGACATCATGACTACAAAGCAGCCAGTGGGGGACAGACACGAGCAGAGCATCTGTTACCTTGCCTTCCTTCCACTCATTTTCCTTAAAAGTCAACCATAGCTGCATCCAAGTATCACACTCTGAATATCTTACACTGATCAGACACTTCCCACTACAGCTTTAATGACATTCTTTATTGTAGAAGTGTCACAACACAGCACAACACACTGTTACATGGAGTTGCACATGCCAGCTCTAAACAAGTTATTCCAACCAGGAGCAGTACAGCAGCATTAATGCAGCACTGCCCAAACTAGGTTAGTCAGCACAGGCTCCTTTGTGCTGCAGTAAACTGCACCATGCAAACACATCCTAAACAGGGAACAGAGCACAATGTCTTTTGGGTGACTACTGTGTATAAATAACAAATAGGACTGCTATCCATTGATGGGCCTGATCATTAGTACTCTAATCTGGATTTTCATCCTCCCACAAACCAGGTTCCATGGTTTTATTAGAATATCCTGCTTACATTCAAATCTTTGTTACAATGAGCTTAATAGCCAGCCGTACAGCTGTCCCACTAGTCTTGTATAGCAAGATCTATTCCACAGATCCCCGACTGCCACCAATAGCCAACATGGATACCGAATGAACTCTCATGAACAAAGCTATGTTTTCTTAATAATAACAGTTGTATAAACATAAGGTCTTCTCAGTTAAAGGGAAACCAACATCAAAAAGCAGTAAAACACGGAACCCTAAACCCGTCTTTCTTTGAAGAAACACGTTTGAAGCGAGGTGTTTCTAGTTATGGGTGAATGAAATGAGAATTCAGCTGCAACAAACGGACATCCAGTCTGTATGAAAGACTAATTAGATCCATCTGAGAAGCTGTGTCTAAAACTGCTTCACATATTTCAAAGGAAAGCTCTTCTAGTCTATCTTTTGAGAAGACTACATCAAAACATTTAGTCACAGCTGACACACATCTATCCACTACAGGAGCATTATTTTTCATAAGCCATAAAAGCTACATTTAAGTAATGTTAATAGTCTGATTTACTTAAAAATTAAAGGAGGGAAAAAAAGCAGCAAAGAAATTTAGAGCTAAGAAAGCAACTCAAAACAGCAACGACCTTATAGTTCCTCCTTATGCCAAGGCATCAAGAGTTCCAAAAATAGAGCCTTATACTGAATATTAAACGTGCTGAAATTTGCTCAGAGAACAGAATTAAAGATGAAGCAGCATCCAGGAGCTGCAGAGTTAACTATGGTTTTTGTGGTAACAAGCCAGGCTCTCAACAGTACATTAACATTCTTTTAAATGCAACTATTGCTTCTGCTGAACCAGCAGGAGGAGCTCACAACATTTTTTAATCTATTCATTCTACAAAATTTGGGAAGAGAGGTTGGGATGTTGGAGGCATTTCTGGGTGCAGGAAGGAGTTGGTTTGGTATTTTCTTTCCAGTTTTGTTGGATAAGAAATCAGTGGAAAGAAAAGCATCCAAGTAATGTTCATGTAAGCACTGCTTTTAGAAACTAGAAAATCATTGTATGAATATTGTGGTGCAGGATGTCAAGTGTGCATGGCACACAAATGAACTGAAGCAACACCCACGCCTCAAGGTGTTTTCAGTCCTACACCAAATGACCATAGGAAGACTGAAGGGTGACAGGACACATTAAATGCTGTATGCCAGAAACATGACTTTCTGAAGAAGGAAAATTCTATGTTATTGCTCTGTATTGTTACAGAGCTTTAATTTATATCTCAGTTTACTGTTCACTGGAATTCCTGGAACCATTGGATCATTACCCATGGCAGAACATAGTCTCTATTTTCATACCACAGGAATTCACGCTATGAAGCCACCTGTGTGGGTAAAATTCTTCATTAGGTAATTTAGACTTAATCATTGTAAAAACCTAACTCCTCCTCTGCCTACTAAGAAATATATTTTAAAGCAGTGCGGTCTGATTCTAACGCAAAGAAAATATACATCCAAATTGACCATGCCTGCTTTTGAATTATTTTGCATTTTAGCATTTCAGACCTTTCACTGCATTTTCTTTTTAAAAATGTCTTGTAGGCTACATACCAGTGCCAGACCATATGTTACTGTGAATTTTGTAGCAGAACTACAAATCTCCAAAAACTTCTACAAACAAGCTATTACACTGCCCTGACATACAGGGGGAAAGCATATTTAAAGCTACACAGTGAATACATTACTTTTCATGTCATTTTTAATTCCCATCCTTGTAGGTATTTTCTCTATATGCTTATGGAGTACCGTGTGAACAAACTAATCTGAGACATACAAACCCACGCCAACAATCTCTCTTTACAAAGTAAATATGTACCATCACATGCTTACTGCTAAACTGGCATGGTATTTTAAAAAAACGTACAATCCAGACACACTCTGCTTCTGTTCTGGCTTAGCACAAAAGCACATCTAATATAAGTACATACAAATATTATATGAGTACACTCAGTATTTACCTCTATTTCATGTAAGGGATCCCAGCACTTAAACTTTCTGAGACATTCAATGCAGCAGAGTGGAAATGCATGCCAGAAACACTGAGTTCACAACAAGATACTGAGGCCAAGGCCACTTTCATTAAAAAAAACACAGTGTCAGCAGTCACAGAAATGTAGCAATTAAAGCAGTTGCACACAGAGTAAAAACTCAGGGATCAATGCTCTCCTCAGATTGAAAGATTCAAGTGCATAGTGCTTGCCTCCCAGGAGCACCTGTCCCCAACCCATCAGGATAGGATGGGGCAACCTCTACCCTTACAGTAAATTTGTCACTATAGGAAAAGGAATGCAGGATCTGTAAAACACAGAGTCCGTCAACAAGCAGGAGCACTGCTCCTAGAGCCAGTGCTTTGCAAGGCTGGAAACTGGGGGCTTTGCTCTCATCACAGCACTAGATTATGCATACTGCATTACAGTGACATTATACAGAATACACAGGCCTTAAAAACAGAAAATGCTCCAGATTTGAAGCTGAATTAAGAGATTGAAAGTAGGTATACAACCTTTACAACAATAGTTTCTATATATATACAGGCTATAGCACTCTGTAATAGAGTTTTGTTTGCACAACTGTATGTGTACTGCAATGAAGAGTTTGTGTGCTATGCTGCAAGTGAAATGCAAACCACGTGGAAAAAGGCAGGAAAACTTTTCTGCTTACAGCTGTAAGGATTATCTAACTGATCTTGCCTCATCCACTCATGCCTTTACACATGCACCTCCCTTTCATTCAGACTAATACTGCACATGGGAACAACAATATATTTTATTTCAAATATATAACATATATAACAATATATACTTAGAACCAGTCTAAGCACAAAGTCTTCATCTACTGCTTCTAGGGATATATGTTAATTTGTATTTCAACTGGCTGCCCCTCTTACTGTTTTAATTCCTACAGGTATTTGCTTTTCATCCCTATTAATACAGCACTCATATTTCTTTCATATGACCAATTAGTTATTATGTACCTGAAGCATACCAGAAATGTAAAATACTAGTAATAATAATTCTGGTATTTTATTGATTCTCTTAACAAGGTTATTAATTTTATAGTGATAGAGTTGGCAATGTTATTCTTCTACACGGACTACTGGAAAGACAGAACTTAATATGCACTGAAATACTATCCCACTCCATTCACATTTGTGTTTAAGGAATTAAATGTGAACTAAGCTTGCTTACAGCAACTTTCTGTATCATTGCTCTGATTTTCCATTACACTATTCCTCGTTACACTTGATGCTTTGCCTACTTCCGTTTGATTTTTGGGTGGTATCTTTTCCTAAGCATTTTTCCTCACCCCAAAAGAGAATTTACAACACAATGAAAGTATTTCCTGAAGTAATTTTCACATCAACTTACCCCTCAGTCATGAAATTTACAGCAAATTAATACACCAAAGTTCTCCAAATTAAATGTTTATTATATTTTAATTTGAAGTCAAAGCTTAACCATAATTAGATAAACATGGATTCAGTAACTAAAATAAAGTATTCACATAACTATGCACCCAACTCTATATTGATCATATAGGATGTATTCAAATAACGATGACAGCAATGCCTTAGATTTTATTTTTATGCTGGCATTTTGTACTATACAATAGTTTTTCTCTTGGAAATGTAAGAGGTACACAGGCTGGTTTTCCACCCACACAGGTATATAATAAATTCTTTACTTCTCAAGAAAAAGATAGGGGAAAAACACTGGGGTTTTTCCTGAAAGTTATTAAAAACATTCATTTCTCACTGGACTGAACAAGTGTCAAATTTTTTATAATAGAGATTTCATATCTGTACTACATTTATGTCTTCTTAACTTTGCATTTAGGAAGTGATCCAAGGTTTTGTGAAAACGGTAGCCCATTCTAGTAACAACCTGAATTAAGGAATTTAGCTTTCTCTACTCCTCTTATTCAGCATTTGACATACACAGGTCCCTCTGGAAATATATTGAATTTCTACTTGCTAACTAACTTGTTAAGTAACTTCTGAACTATTTCACCTTATGCTTTAAAAAAAAAAAAAAAAACAAAACAACAACTTCAATGATAAGAAGCTACTTTATAACTGAAAAAAATCTGGAAATTCTTTGACAAGTAAACTGATGAGAAGATGAGGCTAAGTGGTCTGGGAAGGTATGCATTTACTACAGATGAAGAACCCTAACAGAAAGGACTGTTTTCAAACATGAAAAAGGAGAATAACAATTACTTGAAGATAAATCAAGCAACTCATCAATAAAGAATTCTCAGGACACAATATACTCTTATACTGTAGCAAGTAATCAGAAAACAGATTATGACAAAGGTTTTCAATAATTAAGTTTATTCCATAGAATACAATTACAAATTCCTCATTGAATTAAAATTAGGTTGGAAGGAGGGTTGGAACTAAATGACCTTTAAGTTCCCTTCCAACTCAAAACACCCTATGAATAAACAATGCCACCATCACGGAACTAGACCATCCTTGGTGGCTGACATCTGGTTTTGAAGGGTCTTATTCATATGCTGCAGGGAAACCACACAGCTAAGCAGGTTTCCTCAATATATGTAGGTTCCCATTTGATTCTATGTCTCCCACCCTTCAGTACCCTGCAGAACAGTCGAGTTTTGTAAAGCAAGAACAGACTCCAACCTTCAACAGCAAAACTCAATCAAGTCTTTGTATCAATGAAATCATACAATAAACATATTTGATAGCCAGACTGGCAAATGAAAATGGCAAGATGTGAAAGATTCTTGTTTGCAATTGAACTAAACAAAAGATTCCAGAGTTTGGTGGTAGGATGCTTCTGGGCTACTTGTTGCTGTTTTGCATTAGTCTCATGTAAAGGAAAGTATTCTTCCTTTAAATTCTATTTTAGCAGTGATCTTGATTGTAAGATCTTTTATTCAATTGACAAGAGAAAAAATTTTAAGCATAAGAAGAACACTAATCAAACCCCAGAATCTAACCATCTGTCCTCTAAAAAACTAAGTGGTATATATGACAAGCAGTTAAAGATTCTTCCAGCAATTAATATACAGAACAAATTAAAAAAGAATAAATTACATTTACATTAATTTAGTTGGCAAGTTCTTCATACACAAGCAAGCAGGTCCCACCAAAGTTGCTAAATTTTAATTCTCAAGTCACGTCATTGGAATATTTTAATTGCAAAAGCATTTGCTATGTTGATAGGGTATCACCAGAAACAACTGTGTGGTACTGAAAATTCTAGTCCAATAATTTTATACAAACTCAAGTATTAGCATATATATTGCTGGCTTCAGAATAAAAACCAAGTTACTTCTATTTTAAAAGAAAATATATCAAATTAGGATTCACAAAAGTTTTTAACCTCTACTGGAATCATAAAAATTAATATTTTTGTTTGCAGTGCTTCAGGTAAACAGTATCACTCACTCTTGACCACTTATCCTTTGAATCCTTCCGTTTTGGGAAGCAAGGCTGCTAAAGTGGCCTAAAGCCAGCCCCCATCAAGGACCTCTGTTACAAATAAAGTAGTTAAAAGCAGATGGTTACAAAACTCAAAATTCTGAAAAATAAAGAGCAGCAAAGAGCAGTTAACACTGCACAATTCATTAAGAATCTCATGATAAATGAAGAAAACCACAGATGACCCATACAGCAAAATGCTGACGAATGATCCGCTCGAAACAGCGGGAACCATGGAGAAGCCTGCTGCTCACACTCCCTGCACAGAGCACAAAGCACTGCACACTGCGAGGTGGGGAGGTTTCGGCTGGTGAGAGTACAAGAGTTATAGAAAAAAAAGAAAGGAGTCACTGCTGGAAGAGTCCCTGTGGTAAACAAAGTAAATCAGGATGCGAATGCTGCTGCTGCAAAGCACAGTTTGCAGCACGAGTAAACTTCTGAAGGGGAATGTGAAGGTGGCCCTCCCACTGGGCTATCTAACTGCACCACAGAGTCAGCTATCTTTGTCACAAGCCACGAGGGGACACAACCCACAAAGGCAGGAGCCCATGTCAAACCAACTTAATAGCAAAAAGTAAATGCAGAAGTTCAAAAAGTGAGGCTTGTGTTTCTGACAGCTAAGTTAATAAAGCAAGCTTTGAATTTGCCTTTTTTTTTTCCTGATGGTATGTTATACCTCCTGATCAGAAACAAGATTTCTCATTCCTAGTCTTGACTTCTCTTCTTTTAAGTTTTAAGGCAGTTGGTTTTCCATTGTAAAGTTTTGAACAATAATTCAGATTTTTGACAGTGCTATATTTACCATATACTCTTGTCTGCAGCACAATCACAGGAGAACACCAAGAAAAAGAAAATTACTGATGAAGAATAACGTGTCCTCTGCTATTTATCCAGTAACAATAAAAATAAGTGTAACTCTAAACAACCCTGCTATTAAAAAAGAGTTACCTGCTTTTTACATACCCAATCTCACGCGCAATTTTTAATACACTATATCTTCATAGGTATAAGGTTAAAGTGAAACAGACTTCTCCTGAAATCCACCTGATGTGATTTATTTCACCAGGTATTTTCCAGATACAAATAAATAAGGAATTATATCTCCCCAAGTATATAGGCATGGTTAGGGTGGAAACAAAATGCAAAAGCTGTTGTCACAAATCCCTCTGGCCCAGGCTTTTAGGCACACAGCCTGTCCTACCTGGCACCCCTAATTCTCCCTAGTACTTAGGCACCCCTTCTGTGACACTGAGGGGTGCTCCTGCCTCCTTGCCTAGCAGTAGAAGGTAACAGCAGTAATTTACTGCAGGGACACAAGGACACAAGAAGGAACTTTTGCATTTGTTACTGTTTGAATAACAAACCAAAGGATCAGAAATCAGACTCCCTATATACCTTGTCCAACTGGTTTATACTAGCTGTAATTCTCATACTGCTGCAAGACATCACAACTGTTAGCAGTTCCATTTAAAGGGAGACACAGGTTTGGACTCAAGCAAATCTTTCAAAAAAATGTGTGCACGTATGCAGATGTATGCTTGTGTAATTGTCTGTGCTGAACAGCTCCCTGCTTCGGGGAAGTCTGACTATGGGAATTAGATTTCTGAGCTCACAGCAGTGAGGGCCTATGCAACGCTCACAGCAACCAGCAGGCTCATCCCCACAGCAGCAGGCAGCTCTCGTACTGCACACAGCAGCAATGCTGCAACAAAAAGGTGGAAAGTCTGAGGGCAATGACAGCTCCTGGGAAGGGCTATCTCCATCACACAAGCCAGTACCAGCCCAGCTCTAAACTGGGCTGAAATCTGACAGAGGTGTTCTGTTGTTTGAATGGACTGTATCCAAGTTCACAGGATGCCTGTTAGAAGTACTACATAAATTTTAAGAACTGCAAGCAGACATGGCCTTTGTTTCTGAAACAGCAATTCAACAAGTAGGGTGTCAGTGCCACTCTAAGAAAAACTGCCTTATTAAGGCCCTTTTGAAACCTTTTGCCTAAGAGTCAGCAAATACTATACGAGTCAACTACCTATTTAAAAAAAAATCTCATTTTGGTTGTGAAATCACCATTAACAGACATAAAGAGTAGTTCTCCCTATGAATTTATCTTCTTAATACTTCAACCAGCTTGTGTCTTGGTTTTATTCCGCTGAACGGCTGAATTACCAAACACAGCATTACCATTCTTCTACTGTCATGGTCTGTCCTTCTGCCTTCCACGCTGACAACGTTAAATGGTTAAGTAATTACCTCAGAATATTTGTAAAAAACAATGGTTTATACACATTCATCTGAAGTGAATAAGCACATCTTGAAACACTAGCATTTTACTATGACCACATACAGTTCTACCACAGAGTGTTGAATAATGCCATTCCAGTAAGATTACTTATTCAATTCACTGGGATATTTGATTTGTTTTTCTAAACACTAGCTTAAATAAATGCAATTTTTGTCAACATTGCATTTATTCTTGCTCTCATATAGCTACAATGGAGCATAAGATATTATTTTTTAACAAAACACTAAACAAAGTCATTTAGAAATGATTTTTATAAACAATTATATACAAAAATGTTCCATGGGCATGAGCCCTGAGAAAAATCTCAGTACATCAGCACTATTTAATTAACAGAGTCTCATTTGGTAATTCACAGCAATGCCTACTAAAGACAACACGTCTATACTTGGTCACCAAAAAGATGGAGAATTTTAGCAGGTGTCAAGGATAATACATATATTGACTCAATGCACTGAATTTCTTAGAAAATGAGCAGAACTTACAGAAAATGATGAGCCATCCTTTGAAACTGCAACTGGGTAAATTCCATCTCCTAGCCGCACAGAGAGCTCCCAGCTACTTCTCTTAGATTTAGCAATAGGAATTCTAAAAAAGAAACAGACAGAAGAAAAAATTTTAACAGAGATTTCATGCTTCTCCCAGAAGCACTTGCCTCATAGGATGGTCATGAAGGATACAAAATATCATTAATCTATAGACACAGTTGGAGAGCATACTTGAAAAAAATATATACTAAATACATTTTTCTGTCAAACAGCATATAAGGAGAAAATACACTCTTTCTTTCTAGATGTGCCTTGACACACTGGGTACACTGATAAAGTTATTGGAGGCTCTTGAATGCAGCCAGCACTTGCTGCAGAATTAGCTCAAACAGGATGAAAAGCAGATGAGAAAGTGGGTTGGCAGGAGAATAGCAATAGTGATAACTGGAGCAGTCTTTTTAAGGGCAAAATATAATCATTATTTCTTTAATCTCATTCTCAGTAAATCTTAATTAAAAGCCAATTACAGACAAAAGATTCAGCCAAACAAGTAATACAAGTCATTTTATAACTAATATACATTTTTAAGTATCTCATCCACAGAGCCCTTCAAGCATACTGAAAAAATAATGATGTATCATCACAGCCCACATGCAGGATTATCCCGATTCCTGAAGCATTCCGTGGCTGCACCATTTATCAAGCCATACAGGAAATCAAAATCTTTTCAACTTAAAAAGCACACACCTGACAGCAAAGGAATGAGAACTGAGCCTCCATTCTTCGAAATTCAGAGTGAAACATGCAATTTTTAGCTATTTTATTTAAATGTATATTCATTTTCAGTTTCCTCATTCTAACTTCTCGAGTCTCTTCCAATTTGCCATAACCGGTGTCCAAAAGTATACTACAACTTCTCTAATGAGTGGTCACCGTATATTACCATCAGGAAGCACCACATAGCCTAAAGGGAAGTTAGGAAGGTGTAATATAAACTCCATTAAAACAAAGACACATTATTTTGGTATAGCTTTTCTTCCACACTGACTCTTACACATTTAGATTTTTCTGGAAGAAATCTGTAGGGATAATAAGTTATCACCTTTACTTCTCCTCTAAGGATCATTTCTGCCATAAGGTTGATCTATTGTACATTATATCTCTTACTACACCATTTTATTGCAGCCTTCAGAGTCTTACAACTTGTAAACACATTATGCCACATGCATCCTCCGGAGGATTCAGGTGACCAGTGAATCACATCTCCCCAAAGAGGGTGCTCACGTTTCCTGTGGAACCAACAGGGAGAAGCACCTGTGAGGCCTCCAGAGGCCACAGGAGGAGAAATTATCTGCACAAGCCAAAGATAACACACTGACTTGCTAAGGATTTCAACAATTATTTTAAGAACATTAGGTTTTTAGATACCTGAAACTTAAGCAAGTACTTAATGAGGCAAGGAGCTTGCAAAAATTGTGCCTTGCCATGTGCCTGAAAAGGGGAAATGGAAATGCTAAATATATCAGACACAATTAGATGCATACTTATCCTTCGTTACTTCTGGATCCAAGCCAAGTAAGGCCTAAATCAAATTTCACCAAACACTCTGGCCCACCTCTATCACTACCCTAAAAGTTCACAAGATAGATATTGAAAATAACCTGTTCCTGTGCTAGCGATGCCAAGCGTCACCTTTCACATTTAATATAGTGAAAATTGTCAAAACAAGAAATCTGAGGAATTATCTACGGTTTATTGAGTGCAGTGTCATTTCTCAGCAACTCATGTTGGAATTCCTGTATGTCCAAACATTTAGACTGGCTGATAGGAAACGCGACAGACACAGGAGTTCCTGAAGAAGAGGAAGAGGAATTTCCTGCACAGGTAGCAGGCAGCAAGCTGAGAGATGTTTTCATTGCACTTCCTGGTATCAGAGCACCAGTAAGGAGGAATACAGACAGCACCTGGTTAAGTTCTCCACGATGCTCCACTGCAACAACCAACAGGATTTAGTGGTTTATAGCAACTTCATATTTCTTATATTAGAACTAAGACCTCATCACAAACTCAGCTTAGTAGATCTGCTTCACTGGTGTCATGAGATTCCTTACAGCCTCGCTGGCACAGCCCTGCTTCATATTGCATTTGACTGGAAGTGACCTCATGAATCTGGCTGCTGGCCATCAAAGGAAAGACAGTCTTGTTCTCCAGCAGGGATTATTTTTGTTCAGTCCTGTCTTGCTGAGCTTTGTCAAGTGTATCTCCAAACAGGATGCATGCCTCTTGAAAGGCATGACTATGATCACTGCTTTCCCTGAGTTTCAAACAGTCACATAATTCCTCTCTCTGCCACACCAGTGGCCAGGAGGGCAAGGTCCAGAGCTGCATCTAACACCAAGTACACAGCAAGTTGTACTTCCCTCCTGGAACTGCTAGATCCATTTGCACAGAAACATTTTTCAGCTTTGCTAATCAGCTTTGCCTATGGTTTTGTATCTCTATCTGTCCTAGCCAGTGTCAGTTACTTACATTAGCTCATGACAATCCTACTTTTTCTTCATTAAATCAAATTCCTTTCAAAGAAATTATCTTGTAGTAGACTGCATTTTGATAGGATTTGCAGGGAGAGAAGGTTCATACAAATAAGGATTACAAAGTCCAAAAGTAAGGATCAAAGTCTAAGTTTGTTGAATATGAAAAGGAAGTTGCTCACACTGGTTCATATAAAACTCCCCAAAATTCTGGCTACTCTCAAAATGTGCAACTTTAAATATTCTGCAAAATGGGCTGAAATCCAACATACCGTATTCACAGAAAAAAAAAATCGCACTGAAAATAAAAGTAGTGTAATTTTTGCCATCATAAAAGACACAAAGAAAACATAGGGCACCTCACCTCCAACCCCAGATTTAGAGTCCACACACTGTGTCTTTCCTAGGGTTCAACATGCCCTCCCTTTTTTCTCCCAGTTTCAGCAAATGACATATCATCCAATAAAATTCCTTCATTTGTGTATAAAGATCACTGGCTGCAGGAAGAAACACAAGTTTCACAGCAAGATGAGTGCCAGGTGAATGGGCAGCAGAGCCATGGAAAACTGTGTGCTGCTGATCCTTGCCAGGAGCATTATACACAAAGGGACAGAGAGAGAAAAGGCAGCACTGCAACTGCAACAACCAAGATGAGTGAAGGGTGTGATAAACTCCTTCCATGCAAAAAAGGGCAGTTCTGAACCTCTCCACTCCAAATTGCCTTCTAAGGGGAGGCATCACAAGCATAGAAGCACAGATGAAGAGTGATGGCCTGGCTTTAAGTCATAAAGGCTTTATTCCAAAGCACCAATTACAAAAACATATAAGCAGTGCAACAAGAAAAACAGCACCGTTTGCCTGCTTAGTTATTTATTTTCAAGCTCTACTGCCATTTGTTCAACTAGAGATGATGTCTGTGTAGAATGTATGACGTCCCTTTTACCCCCAAATGCCATTAGTGGGAGAGGGAGACGCTTCAGAATAACACAGCAACCAAAGCTGCTGGTTTCTTTGCAAGTTTTCAGTAAGGAAAGCAGACAACTGTGAAAAATTTTAGATCGACACACACTTACTGCGCTCATGGAAAACATTAATTAAACTATTATCTATTCTAGTCAAAAACAAGTAATGAAAGAAAACAGACACTCACAAAAGCAAGTCAAGTAATAACTTTGTCCTGGCCATTTTGATTGTCACCAACCAATCAAATAGAAGGAACTCAATAAAAACTACGGTTTTCTGCAGTTTGTGGCAAATAAACTTCCCTCTCCCCATTACCACTGATGATGTAAATGTGCTAGGATGTCACCAGCTCCTAAAGGGCCAGAAAATTGAGTACAGATTTTTTTACTTGCAATTCAAAATATGTGTTCTAATGTGGAGGGGGAAAACACAAATTCCTCTTCACTTCTGATATTTTTGCTGCATAATACTTTACATAAACAGAGAAATCCCAAACTATCATAACAATTCCTCCCGTTTGAAAGACTATAAGCATTTGAAAACCACATTATATGACTCTACATAAAGCTGTTTTTCAATTGTGCAATTACCTATTCAGCAGTTAAATAAAAGTGAAATATTGACTTAAAACAATGTTAATGGTCAAAGAATCATTAAGAAATCCTTCATCATAACTTTCACAGCAGGTGGCCTGTAAAATGATCAAGAATAATGTGCTGGATTCTGTAGCCACCAAGGTCAGTTTCTGCATACAAATCTTGCAGAGGGAGAAAAAAAGACCTTCAGAAAGTGGGCCATTCATCTGAACCAAGTTCAGAGAATTTCCAGCACTGTGAAAAGATATGTTATGCAAGCACATAGATGTATTCAGTGGGGGTAGACTGAACCAGCTACATGGAGACTACAAAGGAGCCCTCCCATGGCTCATGAATAAGTCGAGGAAATGATCAGAAAAAAATGCAGAGATGTTTAGACAGATGGCCCACTTAAAATGCCTGGGACAGGGCATAAGCAATTTTAATGAAACTTTAGATCTACCATATAAATTGTTTCTTATTTTCCCTGCCCTACCCCCATCCCTCCAAAAAAAAAAAAAATCAAGAAAGGCAAATAGAAATTAACAACTCAAACAAGAGCCTATCTTGTTATGCAAAAAAAAAAAAAAAAA
>VZTH01009138.1:0-104943 GCA_013397815.1 Aleadryas rufinucha | reverse complement strand
AAAACCAAACCCACCAAAAAATAAACCCAAAAAAAAACCAAAAAAGGGCAGTAAATCTCACACTTCTGAGTATTATTGGTTTAATAAGTTCATATGCAAAGAAATATCCTTCACAGAACCTTCAACTATCAGATGAATATAAAAGCAGGGAATGGATAGATTAAAAGAATTCTAAACAGAAGTGTACTGCCAAACAAAACACAAATCTAAGCTTTAGTATCTGAGTACTTTCAACACTTTCCAACATTAAAGTTCATCATCACACAGAAAAGATAAAAGCAGCATTTTCACAGGATTATTTTAAGAACCAAAAATTATGTGAAAGGAACCTAAGAATCTGGGAATATTTTATTCAGCAATTTGAAGTATTTTCTATATCTATTCACACACATTTTCTACATATATTCAGACTGGTCCATCTATACATATCACATGCCCTTTAACATAAAAATAGATTTTCCTTCTTCCTGCTTTATATGTGCATATATATACATGTACCGCTTTCACTGTGAATATGAAAATATACCATCATTGGACTAAATTATAGTTCTTCATATGTCATACAAAATAATAACCTCTACTAACCTGTGTGCCAGCTGATCAGACAAAGGCTGAAAGAATTACTCAACAGTTATATCAAAAAGGTTTTACATTACATTTTCTTACATATCACATTGAGATCAATAACAAATACACATATTTATAGCCACGTACTCTATCTGAATAGTGACCACAGGAAAAAATGAAATTACATGGAATATAAACTATAAAATAAAAAGCAATGCTCTAAAAGGATGCTGTGGGCACACTGTGCTTTGATTCACAACAGTGTACATCTGGATGTTCCCTTTCCTTCAGCAGAAGCTTTTCGAGCAATTTGCATTGACATAAGAGCCTGCAATCCAGTGACCAACAAACACCTCCAGTGCCTTCAGCAGTGAAACCCAGATGAGGGCTAAAGAAACAGTTAAGCTAGTTCTTATAAATCTAGGGTGAATTTAGCTGCCCAGACCTAATAGTATGGCTCCATCCCTTTCATCTTCATTTAACTGAGAAACAACTTTGCAAACAACCTGAGCTCACCCTGGCTAACCCACTTTTACTGCGGAGGTGTCTAAACATGCAGGCCTCGAGATCTGCAAAGAGAGACACCCTAACCCCAGTGTTTTACAGCCAGCATCCTCAGCAGCCTGGCAGGGAGAAGGAACTAGGGGCTCCTCTGCCAAAGCCATCTCCACAGTCTTAACAAGAAATTATCCTCCAAACACACAGGCAAACAACAACTCTAAGCTTCTTGAAAAATCTTTCATGGCTCTTTTAGCTTTAAATCTATTGGGTAAATGAAGTAGGATTGCTGTTATTGCCTGTCTTGCTATAACAAAGTCGTGTTCGCAGAGCGTGTGTCCAGAGAACCAAAGATCCATGCTATCAGTCTTCCTCAGCCTGTGAAGGTTCACATCCACCTCCCATCTCTCAAGAGAAAGAGCCAGGGCCCAGGTAAACACTGGGGAACTCACCACCCTACCCTGCTGATGGGTAGGAAGGAATGAGAGATTCATGGAGACACGGAGAATTCATGGAGACTCAGCTTTGCAGCCTGATGATGCGTTCTTTGAGACAAAAAGTTTTGGCACTTGGTCTAATGCCTAGAAATTTCTATCCACTTTGCATTTAATAAATTGGATGAAACACAGTAACCCTGGGAGCTGTAAGTAGAGCCCGAAGACCTATCAGTTTCAGAAAAGGGTCAGACTGACCAGTCCTTCAGCAGGTGACAGCATACCTTGAAAATTTCAAATAGATAAATGTAAAACATATCTGAAACTGATTTCCTCTCCTATGACATGTTAGGGCCTACTTTAGTATTTGGATTCTGTTGAAAAAAGCAAACATCACAAGCATTAATGCTGGATAAGAGATGTTGCTACTTGTCTCATTTGCAAGCATTTGTGAAATATTAAGCAAGGAATACTCAAATCAAGCGTTCACAAGTACAAAGAAAAGACATTTCTTTTTAGTATAATTTACAAGTCTGTATTTCTAATCTGGTTTTCCAACCATCTTGCCTAAATCAGCAAAACTATTTACCAAAGGAGGAACCACTTGCAAGCAGGTGTTTTTAATCAGATCAGTCAACAATATTGACTTGTGCGTGCTGACAATTGTTATGAAGAGAAAAATCTAAAGATCTGTTTGTCATCAAAAAAAGTTGGGGCTATTTCTCCTCCAATTGAAGTACTTAATTTCATAACTTTGTTGTTTTCCAAAACATTTTTTTAAAAATTTTTATTAAGAGATAACTTTGGGCAGTTGGCAAAACTAATAATAATAATTTACTCCACCAAAAGGAAAACAGCAAATGCCTTTTCCTATACAAATTTTCCCGTATTTCCTTGAACAAAGAAACTTACTGTGCAGATATTTAGGAACAGTCTTACAATAATTATCTCACTTTCTTTTTATGTGCAAAGAGCTTCAGAACAAACCACTGTGATGCAGTAGGGAGGACTAAAGCTCTTCGGTTATCATCATCCAGTAGCAGTTACATCCTTCCATGTAACATGATTGTATTGGGATGTAGCTGGCTATTGGGCGGTCTGTTTCCTACATCTCCATTCAAAGAAGGGCTGTTCCGAGTAATAATGTGCTATTTTTTACTTCGTATTACATTTAGAATGCTACAGGCTTGCTGTCCACATAAAAAATATGCAGAAGGAAATGTTAACCTACTAATATGAAAATGAAGTGAAGTGATTAAAAATTACCTCTAAGTTTGATAAGGAAATAATCCAATTTTACTTCTACATGTAAGACTACTTTCCATACTCCCTTTTTTTGAAACATCCAGGCAAGCTTCATGCGAGGTTTGCTGTACTCATCTCAGTAGTGAAATCTGCCTACTAATGTTGAGCTCAACTGCCACTAATGGCTGTAAACCTGAATCAAAACACATTTGGTGCTTTAATCTGTCATCCCTTCTGTCAGTTTCAGTTATTCACCCGTTCTTGTAACAGAAGTTCAGCAGAGTACAATAACTCAGAAGTAACAGGACAATGTACAGTGGCTATCAGTGTTGTACCTCAGATCAGGAGTAGTTCTCAGAGCAAATTATCCCAACCATCTGCACTTAGAATGCTTGGGATCACACTGCAGAACAGTCTTGGAACGTGTGAACTAGGTCCCTCTCTGATGCAAGAAAGGCAGAAGCCAGGCTCCAGAACTGCACCCAGCACACTCCAGTCACAGAAGAGCATTCAGTTCACACAACTGAACTAGAACTAATCAAAAGTCAAATACATACAGTCAGAGTGTCAGCTCCTCATCATGAACAAAATGGTACATCTGTACTGGTACACTCTCTAATGGCAGCTAGATTAAGTCTTGAAGAATCCCTTATTCACATGAAGAGATTTTGATCATAATGACAATTTCTGCAATCGCATTATCTCAAAATTCTAAGTTCAGTATATAGTCTAAATATTCAGAAAACAAAACAAAACAAACCTCTAATATTTAAATTCAAGCTCAACCACTCTTATTTAGTTGCCCCAGTAAAAGTTACATTAAGAAGTGTTTAATACCTACCAGCTCTTGCCAGCTGAAAGCAAAAAAAATACTGCAAAGTGCAGCATATTTGAAAAATCATTCTGCCATTTTGGAAGAGAAAATACATATATTACAATCAAATTTTTAAATTCCATTTCAAAAAAATCATGGCCTGACATTCCAGAGCTGCTTCTATCCTGTCAGATAATACCATCTTCTTGAACAGATTGCCATTTCCCCAGCTATCACTAATTTACAAAGTTAATCCTAAAAAACACACTAACCTATTTCTTTCTCATTCAGAGACACACATCTCACCCACAAATAGTCATAGCCAGCATTAAAGGCACTAACAACAAACTGAAATGTGGTGTTTCCTTAAAGGACATAGTTTTCACGACCCAATACAGTGAAACTTTCAGTACCTGCTGGACTTACTAAAGGAGGCACCAGATCAGGAGTGAGAGACAACTACTACAGTCAAGGGAAAAGGAAAGACATCAGAAAAAAGCCATCTCTGAGGAAATTTTGCAACAGCATAGAGAGCAAGAACACTGGCCTTCTTCAAGGCCCACAAGGAACACAGTGTGCAAACTAAGGAAAAATTTTAAATTATACTAGCTAACCAAAATAAAACCCCCAACCTGTCTTAGGCCAAACTGAAAACACCTTTTTAGAGAACATCACCTCCAAAAATCTTTTCGACTTTTTTGTTGAGAGCTGTGTATTGAATGCTGTCTTTCCTGTGGTTTACCATTTCATTTAGGTCTCTCACCCTTTTGATTTGTCAGTCCCCTTGGAACTAACCAGACTGTATTGCCACAAGTATGGAATTTCTGCCCCACTTTGTAGGACACATGACTTGACCTGGTCTCTCTAAAGCTTGTCACATATGCAATACCCCAAAGGTCATTGTTTAAAATAGAATTACGCTCATTTTTTTGTGCATCTTGGAAAACACAATGCTTGCACCAGATTTCAGTATAGTTCCAGAGTATTTTAAGAGCTCAGCCATCACAGAGCTTATCATCTCCCACAAACTTGTTGTGGCAGAACCAAGAGACCATCCAAGAGCTTAACTATCTCATGCTGATGAAATCAGTTTTGGAATACAGTTGTATTGACCACATTTTTCTGCTGTGGTTTCTCCCCTATGGGAAACTTAATTCAGGCAATACACAGAATGCACATTCAGGACAGCCCACAGTCCTGCAAAAGGATGAGCAGATTTTCCTTGCTAGCCATCCTACATGCCATAGTGTAAGAAACAGAAGCTGGCCAAGAACAGTAATTCATTTGGAACTATATGTTTTTCTAGATAGTTCCTGGCTTTTCAAAAAGATGCTTCTTTACTACATGCACAAGAACTAGAGCTGGGTGACAACACAGGTATCAACGATCTATCTACCAAACCACAGGGAAATGTGATTACAGCATTTGGCTAGAGGTACTCAAGCCAGTTTCCAACAGGCAATGTGACAGCTACTTCCTCCCCCCTACATGTAAGAAATGTGGCATATTTCACGGATTCTAAAGCTTTGTTCTGTTTCTTCTGCACTAGACTCCTATGAAACAGATTAATGCCACTAATTCTGTTCAGTTCAAGAGAAAAAAAATATAGCAGATGAGAAAACCCCCAAAAGTTCATTAAAAATTATATTAGATAACATAAAACATGCGTCTCTCCAATAAGCACTCATACGTCATGTCTAGACAATTATAGCACATAGCAGAGCTCCAGTGACTCTCATTACCTTCCATACATCACCCACTACACTTTCAGCTTACATCCGGCACTCACACCACTGAGCATTCACCACCTAATATCAACCATCTTTTCCCTTCTGAATTAATGGAAAGAGAAAGGTACCTCTCACAATGAGTTAGACCTTAGATTGGCTGAACTACCTTTGGGTACTGCTTACCTGTATTTTTTATATTACTCAGGCACTATAACTCTAGGCCAACGAAACACAGGCACCTAATTATTTAAGAGTGATACATATTCAAAAGATGATAAATATATATTGCCCTCTATGTATTTTCATCCTTTTAATAGGACACCTGCCATTGTACATATTATGGTCTCACAAGTAAAGAGAAGAAAGCCAGTAAGAAAAAAAATGTGGGTGGATTTCCAACTTTGCTAAAGTTATACACATCAGACCTCAATGAAAGAATTTGAGAATTATTAAACTAGGGTTGAACGTGAAGGACAAAAAATTTGTAGCAGCTAGTGCCTCATTCTCAGTACTAATAAGAAAACTTTTGCCCACTAAGCTTTCTGCTGACTAAGGTTGAATTAGAGAAGCCACGCTGTGTAGGTGGGATGAACCTTATTGATAATGCTTATCTTAGCATAATCATGATCAATCTAAGATGGGGACATAAAAAGGGCTGTACTGACTGGCCCAAATATCCATCTAGTCCAATATTCAATGACCCACAGTAGAAAGTTAAATAAGGTCTAAGAGTATAAGAACATATTTACAGTTCTACAACGTACTGAACTGTAAGTTCCTTCTCCTTCCATGCCTTTTGCCCAGACAACTGGCACTAATCAATGCAGTTCAGTAATTGACAAGACAAAGAATAAATGTCCTAGATATAAAATATATAGATAACATAATATATTAACATGTACCATATAAGTACATTTTAAAACGTTATGGGAAAAAAACATTTTTCTTTAAACATTACCTTTTACACATTTAATTATTATTTAATGAATATAATTACACCTAGATGGTACTGTTCCTCTTTTTTATTAAGCCAATACACATAGGTTTTTCTCTGAATGTGCCTGTTCTATAAACAAGCATGAACAAACAAATTGTATGTGGTCAACAGGATACTAAAAAGAACATTAAGACTTTTCTGACCAAACAACCAAACTCATTTTGAACAGAAATGCTAAAATATGAAGTAAAACTGTTGCACAAACAAGAGAAAGATCCAAAGTATTTTTGAAATACCCTTTCAGCAGCAGTGTATGGCAGCTGAAAGATGATACCTTAAGATGTTCAGAACTGTTTCTCACAACTTTGCCTTCAGCCTCAATACTTTCTTTGCACTCACCTGCTGAGGGAATCCATACGTAACACCCAGGTTCTCTCTCAGCCTAAAGCTTCCTTGTTTATACCCAACATAATTTTTCTAAAATGCAAATGACTGCAGCCTCTCTGGACCTTCCTGTGTAAGACAAACTAACCTTGTGTGCTGATTTTGGCTACAGTAGAGGTAATTTTCTTCATAGTTGATGGCTGGGGTTAAACCACAAAAGTCCTTATCTCTGAAGAGTTATTCTCCACCCTTTACAGGCCTTGAACATAATAATTTCTCATTGCAATCCAAGTTTTTAAAATGGCAAAATGCTATCAGCTCTCACTACCCTTTGCTTCTGGGAAGACACATATGAAAGACAGAAAGCTAAGGAAGCTGAAGAGAAGTAGGCTGTGGAAAGGTGCTACACTGCCCAAAGTAAGGAGACTGAAACTTAAATGGCTGTGTCAGACTACCAGAGTTTGGAAATCACTGAAGCAGAGTTTCAGTCTATGTACTCAAAAGAGTTCACTTAAATTCAAGTGTTAAGACTTGGGAAAAGGCAGCCTGTAGTAGAGGCAGACATGCAATGTCTGAGATCAAAGAATAGAAAAAAACCCACAGCTAATAGAGGAATAAGGTTGACTTAATATTAGTAAGCATCTTAAAAAGATTGTGATTTGAGGATACAAGTAACAAGAATAAAGGCTTTGCTGCAGGGGAGGGACCAGGGTGGGCAACATAGAATTTAAAGAAAAGTGCTCTCAGTAGTTCAAGGAAACAAACGGTAAAGTTGTCTAAGGACGTTAACAGCTAGGTGCAGCCAGATGAGGACCTCCTTTAAGTTTCAGTGTCTGGTAGAAAAATGAGTAGCAGGGCCTAGAGAAAATCATTACTGTGTCACCAAGGTATGTCACCATCTCTGCCACCATCATGCCAGAGAGAAGAGATTCAGAAACACGTATCAGAACACTGAGGTAAAGACAGAAGCTTAAAGTCTAGGAACACAGATTTTTTTAAGTGGGTTTTTTTTTTTTTTAAATCTTGAATTAATATGCAAGTAATTTATTTGTATCATCTCACTACTAACTGCAGAAAGACTAATTTTACTAAGCACCATAGAGGGACAGGATAAAGACCTGTCATCTCCTTTCTAAGTCAATGGGTAAACATCCCTGGTTTCAAAAGACCCAGGTCCTGCGCTGTTCTTTCCTGCCCAGTCTTTCTCACACTACAGGCTTTGAAGATATATGTTAAAGGGAAGCCACAGCCAAAACAAACTCCAAGCACCACATCTAATTACACAGAAAAGTAAACTACTAAAGAATGGTCTGTGAAAGATATTAAAGAATCATCCATAATCAAAAAAGAAAGAGTCATCTGGGCAGTCTCAACACAGATCCAAGGAAAAATATCCAGGTCTTTGAATACTTACCAAGAAACAACAGAAATCAGGTTATTTTTTACTTAAGGCATCATCTGCCCCAAGTATCCCGTCAAAAATATGATGACATATCCATGTAGCTTTCCTTTTAAGATTCACAACACCAGCCGGTTACAAAACCAAAAATATCCAGTTCCTAAGGCGGAACAAAGAAGGCTACCTCAGATGCAGGTAGCAGATGACTGATTTTGAGTTGTGCAAATATCAGGGATGAGATTCAACTCCAAGATAGTGCACAGCAAGACAATTAGCAATGTTACCTCTCAAATAATTCTCCCATTAGAATTACACAAAGCTACATTGTCACAAACCAACAAATAGGCCTGTGGTCTTACATATAAAGAAATGAAAAATATTCCTTTCTTTTATCATTCCTTGGTAATGCACATACCAGGAATATCTTAAAACAAAAGGAAAGAAAGATCTCCACCACTTCTGAGACAAATGCAGGGCTTATTTTTCTCATGAAAATGTCTCTTCAATATTTTTATTCACACACACACACACACACAAACTATACAGAAGAGACTTTTGAAAGTTGAAAAGAAAGAAGTCTTAGCTCAATCTTGTATGTTTACACTTTTAGTCTTACCCTTAAACAAGATGGAATTGAGCATAACCACACTGAAGGTTTAGCTTCTACACTGGTGTATCAAATTTCAAGTCAACAGCTCTTTATTTAAAATATGTTAGATAAAAAGGTAATATGCTCTCTGTAAAGAGTTCCCTGGAGGTTAGAAGAACCAAGAAATTAACTGTTACCATATGCTTGGCTCCTTTTGGCTAAATTCAGTAACAAAACACTGCCAAACCTCTTTAGGCGGGTAATAATATTTGGTTGCTTATAGCACAATTTGGGAAAATAGAAAACTGGACAGAAAGCTTGGAAATTAATAGAAAAAATTTCACTTCTATCCTTCTGTAGTTAGCTACATGCTGTTGGAAGAAAAATTCTAACAAAGTCATATTTATGGGTCTGATCTACACCAAACAACTGTCTTCTCAAGGGAACTCACACTGGCTAGTATAGTAATCAAATAGTCTGTATTTGTTTTTTTAAACAACAACAGATACGTGTGACCTATTTTAAAAAACAGGAAAGGTTTGTAAAATTAGTATTCTGAAGTGTTAACGTGCATATTGTCAGTGCTTTCATTATGGGTTTATTTCATTATAAATGAGAAAGTCTGGGCTTATTTGCAATGCAATGTTCTTCGATTTTACTTATCCTAAAATTAAATACTTCCCACCCCTTCCCCCCATATCTTTTTTACCTATGTAATTGAGACTAGATTGTGACAGATAAAAAGCCTTTAACACTACACCTCTAATTATAGTTATAGACTGGGTATTTTAAGGACATTTATGACAGACTTTTTTTTAATACCAACTAAAAAAGTGAGGGCAAACCTATCTGGTCCTATTTCTTTACCAAGACAAGCAGGACTTGCTCTGTAGCATCATTTATAAGAAATCAATGGTTTTTTTCAGATATGAAAATGTCCATTTTATTTTATTTTTGTAATCATTTATGATAACACATTCATTATTCTTATTTCCAATAAAATGGTTATAGCCTGTTTTTCATGCCATGATGGTTGGCATGTAGAGGAAAAACAGATACTTAAAAATTCTATATTTCTTTAATCAACTGCATCATCCCAATAAATTCTGGTTTTGATGTATAAAAAAATACTTATTATTCAGCTTACAGTTCCACACACATCTGGCAAGGAGTGTGAAGTAGGCTGACACGTATAGGCCAGACATTTCACTTCTTAAAGTCATGTTATTGCATGGTTAATCCTATATTTGCATTAATTTGATACAAGCACTTACAGGTAAAAATAATCCCAAAGTATAGGTCTAAAGATTATAATATAAGCCTCTGGAAGGTTTTACCAGAGGAAAAATATTTTTTACCATTCTATGGATGTTTGCCTCATTCAGCCATTTGGGATTTTTTAAATAATCTTCTCATTACTGTATTCATCTTCTGAATTATTATTTTTTATTTTAAGCAAGACAATTTCTGTGAAGACTTGACACTGAAATCAGAGACTTCATTACTCTGCAAAATATATCCACATTTTAAAGTATTTAAGAGGGTTAAACAAAATGCAAACATTTAATGCAACATTAAGCATGTGAAATAAAAACTTGATTGCCTAAAGCAAGCATGCTATGCTGTTACCCTGGTGACAGGTTAAAAAAGGATTGTGAGCTGAATGGCTGTATGATATGAAATTAAAATGTTTTACATTGAACAATCCAAAATGAATTGGGAAAGGTTAGAGCAGAGGAGAGAGAAATCAATTCTCCAATGGCAATGGTGAATGGAAGTGAAGTCTGAATAGGATTTGCCAGTGGGGTGCAACAGCTGCCAAATATCCTGCAGCCAAAGAATTACAATAATACTGATGAAGTGTGCAAGAGCTTTTGGAATCATTGCAGGGAACAGAGAAATACTCCTACAATAATGAGGCCATTCTGTGTCCCATCCCACTTTTGCAGTTGAATCAAAGGGAAAAGAAACGGTTGAAAATTGTAATACTCAACAACAAAGGTATAAATGAATTACCTATCCCTTCAATCAGTATCTTGTATTTAACTACAGCCTCTGTGAACATGAATGAAGCAAGCATGCCAAAGAATGGCCAATCAAGACACATACATGTAAAAGTATGCAGACAATATTGAATTAGAGACTTGCTTCCCATATATTTCGTTGACAACATTTCTACAGCAACAGCATCCAGAATAAGCTATACACTACAGAAACAAACAGCAGGACACCACCAGTGCCTCAAGGAACCACACAAGGTCAGGTGCTGATGGTCATGCTTATCTTTAATAATCTTAGGAAAGAAACATTAGCAAAACTTCACATGCAAATGCAATTACACATGTATTTACTGAGCTTAGAGACCCCAAAAGTCAAGAAAAATGTTGCCCTTCCATAAAATTATCCTACACAACTTCATTTCTGCCCTTGGATACTCCAAGTAAAATACACAGATGAAGACAAAAACATATCCTAACAATACCTGTAAAATGGCCAGGGAGCACATGGCAATTAACACACACCTTGTTAGCTCTACGGTTTCACGCATACACGTTTTACACACAGACAAATATTAAAGAACAGTTTTAGGAGGTGTAAACCTGCATGAGAGGAAATAATCATTGGGCTTATAGAGGGGATCAAAGAAAATTAAATAGAGAGAGGTCTTGTAAAGAGAGGATCTTGCAGAAGAGGTCATAAGCAAAGCACAGACGAGAAAAGGACCAGATTAACAACTAAAAAAGGGACAGGAATTTGGCAGCACAATAGAAAACATTCACATGTCTATATTATGCAAATTCAGGTTTCAGCATTAAGTGAACAGTAGCTACAGAAGCTATAAAGCTCTTACAGCAGATGCTGTTTTCCCAGAAGACATGGTGAAAATAAAAAATAAACATACAGACTTAGGTCCATTTACTTTGGCGAATGCCTTTCCCGCCAGCAATCACCTGAGCAAGATGTGGGGATCTTCCCAAGAGATGTTCAGTGAGATTCAAACTTTAAGTAATTATCTTCACAATGATTTCATAATAGTTAGCAACCCTAAAGATTGAGCAAGTGTGGCTTCCTGAGTGCCCAGAATACCTTTTTCCCTACAAATGACAGTGATGACAAGCTATGAAAATTTCCCATGACAGACTGCTCTGTTCCTGGAATATGTTTTTAGGAATCATATGGAACAATTGCTCTGCTTTCAAACAACTATATCAATACCTTATATTACTTGTGTTATCAATTCTGATTGCATCCATTTAATCAAATCAAAGAAAAAATACTATACACACACTCTGTATACAGAGTCATAAATGCTACCTTAATGTCCCATTTCAACTTTGATATTTTCCACAGAAGTTCATTCCCAACTGGCCAAAAATGCATGTTTCACATATTTCCATCAACTTGTTTGTTTCTAGCACATATAATCCTCTTTCTGTGATAAGCAACTGAACAACCAAGAAGGGTAAATAATACCAGATTTTAAAGACATCTAGAATATTACATGGGCCAGCTGGTTTTGTAGTTATTAAGCAAGATTACAAAAAAAATACAGTAATTACTTACAAAAGGTCAAAAGAACAACATTAGATAACAGCTAGAGAGACAAGAGGGTTACCACAACCAGAAAAGCCCATTATAAACAAGGATTTCACACGGAAAAGGGGAGAACGGTCTTAGTACCTCGCGAGTCTGTGGCAAGAGAAAAAAACCACACAGTGAATAATGGTGTGAAGCTGCAGAAGTTACACAAACATATCAAAGACTTTCAAAGGCCTAACAGTAAATCACGAGAAGAATGCTTGACTTGTTGAGCAGGGACCAGAACAGTAAGGGTAAGACAGTGCTGTTTTCATGAGCTAAGGATGACTGCATAACTCCAAAGCGGGGGAATGAAGAAAGCCACAAGTAGGCTGGACATGATCAACCGTACCAATGAAAACGAAGTAGTTTATCTCTATATAGAGGGTATCTGTAGCATAGAGTAAAGTACACGTTTAGCTGCACTTGCGATAACTGCTCGTGTTATTACTGCAGTTCTGGGAAGAAAAGAAAAATTAAATTCACATAATACAATTGACATAGTTCAGCTGTGCCTGTGCTGAAACTAAAAACGCTTTCCCTTTCCAAGAGGCCGGTTCAGATGACTCCAGTGAATTTTCCTGACATCATCTTCCTTCTTTTTAAAATTAATGTAACATAACCTTATTTTGTGCTGCTCCAGCAGTGCAGGACAGCTAGAAAGCTCTCCTATTGGGCAGCTGACCATCCTTCCATATGGGGAAGCCCTAGGCTGGCAGAGAGCTGGCTCTGTCCCAGACTCCAGCAGAGTAATAGGTGTAGTCTGTGTGAGAGCAAGGATGCCTGAGAGGTGTGGGGCTCTACTGCTCTCTGAGCAGTTCCCTCGCTGCCCTATAATCAAGCAATGGCAAGGCAAACATCAATACAGCTGTACTGAATCAACCCAGACAGGAACCTACAATAATTCATTAAATATAACGCAAAATAAATTAATTTCTGTTCTTGCAGTTCACCAGTCATGTTATGTGCACTGAACTGGACCCGTGTATTTTCAGAATTTTAAAACAAAAAATTAGCCCAGCTATTTCAGAACTTGACAAAAACTTGTTTGTATTTTAGCTTTTCATTATACACTTTCCTTCCTGTGAAAATGTTATTTTATGCTTAGAAAGCATAATCCATTTTAGGTCTCAAAATACTTCACACATGTTGATAAACAGATATTTACAAAATCTCAATAGTGCAGCAAAGTATTAAAGCCACTTTGTCTTTTTGTAAACTGAGGCCAAATTCAACTGACTTCTCTAAGGTCCCACAAGAACAGTTTAACTCAAGACTCCCAACCCAGTCTTCTATATTAAACACACAAGCAAGAAAAACCTTTCGTGGGTTTTTTTCTTGCTAGCAATTTAAAACATTTTCCAATGTGTTACCATCTTTTTGTGTGTAGTATCAGGTAATATGGGCATGCAGCCTCACTGGTTTTTTTCCAAGTCATAAATGATGAAAGGGTAAAACCCATAGAAAAATTAGGAAAATACACTTAGCAGCCAACACAAGCAACACATAGGAAGTGCTGTAGGCAATTGGGTTTAGAAGTATAAACATCACATTAGTAGACCCATGAGATAGCATGATGTAGCCACACCTGGAGAGACACTCTCCTATTCCCCTCCCAACCCACTAATGAAAACAAGTCTGAAGCCAAAATGTGAAGATTCAACTGTACAACATCATTTCTGGTCTCAAAGGCTAACTACATCAAACAGACATAAAATAAGCTGGATTCACTTCAGCCAAAATATGTTTCCACTTGAAACAAGATCAAGTTCTGTCTAGAAGACCTTGGGGTTTTACTAGATGCTGTAAATCTGTTCAGCAGCTGTGGGTGGCACCAGTTTCACAATAAAGTGGACTATGGAGTAAGTAGGAAAAGTCCTAGGTAAAATAACTAAAAGCTGAACAATGAAACAACCATTAATCATCCATGGCTCTTTCCTGTAGGAAATATGTGCCCCTATTATCTGGATATCACAGTAAAATATTCACATTAGTATGTGGCTCACAAAATACCAAACGCTTTCATTAGCAAATCATCTTTCAAAAATACTTGAAAAAACACTACAACCACAAAGAATCCCCAAAAACCAAACCATCCCACATCCAATTTTTCCCAACATAAATGGGTTACATAAAGTTAAATTAAAAAAAAAAACAACACAGAGAAAATGCTCTAAATACTTGATTGCATCACAAAAGTAAATGCCTCTATTCCTGTAACTCTGAGCATGCACAGATCTCCAACAGCTGTTCTACCTAAAGGCTGGCAAGTTAGTCCTAGGAGACTGTTGATGAGGCAAGGGCACTATATAACAATACAGACAGTGGAAACTCACCTGTGGGTGCTCCACCCAAATCATAACATCATTTATTCAAACACAGGAAAGGCAAACCAGCCATAGGCTTGTGGCCTGCATTAACCTCAACACCAGATAGCCTACTGCAACAAAGACAGCCACTACAGAGGTCAGGTTGGCTGAAACTAGCTGAAGGAAGTTGGGTGCCAAAGGTGGAAACAGCTTGCTGGTCATCAGAGCATGTTCCAGCAAGAACCTTACAGCTGATGATTCAGTCACTCAGGGGACTGCAAAATACACATTTTCCAGTCCCATCCCAGTAAATATCAGTTATAGAGAAATTCCCCTCATGAGGCTGCTACTAGTCTGACCTGTGGCACAGAACTAAGGCCCACCTCTGCATCCCTTTAATGAGCTCACATCTTCCTCCGTGCTACACATTCCCACTCTTGTAGCTCTTCCAGAATAATTTCACTTGTCCTCAGTAACCTGCTTCTGACAGAGTGATCCAAAGTAAACTATTATGAAATAGTTTCTATGCTAACATACATCATTTTAGCAGAACCAGAGTGGAATGCAACCACACAATCACACCTGCATACCTGGGGAGGAGGAAGAAAGACAGAGAGCAAGGGAGGTGCTAGCAGCCTGGAACAAGATTCCTTAATCTGGCTCAGCTGCACTTCATCTGATTACAGTCTCAGTAACCCTGACAGTGAAAGCTGGAGCTTCTGTGAAGAGCTCCAAGCATGGTACTTTCTGTCTATCTGACTAGAATAACAATCCTTATCATGGGCTGAATAAGTCACAGGGAAAAAAGGGAACCCAAAATACCCCTGCAGTTGTGAAAAGAATGCATATTCTAAATATGATTACCAAAAGGGAAAAGAAAACAAATTAAAAGCAAAGCATATAACTCAAGTTTAGCAGAAAACTGTCTGACAGCTATGACAAGCTTAGAAGAAATAACACATGATTTCACAATACTACTCTTCAGTAGTTTTTTGCACAAGAATTGCTCAATTCTGCTTTCAGCACAGACAAAAAAAATGCTGTCAACATAAACAGTGCCAGAGAGCTGAAATTCTGTAGGTGATGATGAACGTATCAATGTACTTGTTCAAACCATTAGGAGAATGTTACAGATCAACTTTGGAGTGTGCAGTCTGCCCAGTCCACTCACATCCTCCAACATGGATTTAAAACTCACACAGACTCCAAATGCCCAATTCTGCCATAGTGAAGATTACACCCAAGATTACAACTGGCCTTTTTGATTTGTTAGAGAGTAGCACCAGTTCCTACTCTGCACTCTACGAGTATTTTTCGAACAGAGTAACATCTTATTAATAAAGATGTGCTGCTTCTTTCTCCGGCCACAACCCTGCCCATTAAAAAATACCCATGATATGGAACACCTTCAAAAAGAGGTCAGATGCAGTTTGGCTAAGTAAAGGACATGGTGAAGAATCCTTGATGGGACTATAGTAATTTGTATGCTCCACAGTGCTCAGTCCCCTCTAGAGGGAGTCCACCAACTGCTCTAAGGAATGGAGAACACTAAGACACTTCACAATCCTTCAACCTCATTCTGCCTTTGCTTCTTCCATTTTTCCTCTGAACGAGCTGTAAGATTTTGGGAAAAGGGTGTCATTATCAGGTTTGGTTTCTTCAGAAGTTACTTACCAGTATGCATTTTTGCATTAGCTTGTCCTTACTTGGCCTCAAACAGGCAGCTTTGCTATCATTAAAGCAAGTAGAGCTAACAGTATATATGTAGTGAAACCATGACACATTCCATAAGAACCACATTCAGCCACCACTTGGAGAAAATTCTAAGGCTTGACTTCTGGAGGATTTGTTAGTACACGCCATCATGGCAAAAGAAAGTGATCTTCCCTGTACTGAAAAGATTTCTTAGCTTCACCATTTAAAATCTGAAAAATCATACCTTAATCTATGTGTGTTTTTTCATGTAACCAGACTCTGCTGCCTTCTCTGCCCCTGGTGGAGGAATACCTGTGACTGAGTTTGGCTACCACTCCAAAAATGAGGTGGTTTGGTTTTTTTTTCCAAAGCATAGGTGTATTTGTTTCCCTAACAGAGCACAAAAAGAGATGGATGACCGTGTCTGACTGCTCAATGCTGTACTTCATTTACGTATCTGCTATCTCAGTTAAAATAGTCATATGTCTTCTCTATTAAGATACACAGACACCTAGTACTAAAAAAAAGTACTTGCAATAGGAATAAAACATTAAAAGACTGTTCAAAAATTGGATTACTTTTCAGCTAGTAAGGGTATTTCACAGGGAAGAGGAAAAAAAAAATCTCAAATCAGAGCAGTGAATGCAATAGCAGTTTGATAATCACTGCTTAAATTAACAATTCCTACCCTTATTCTAAGTACAAAGTAATCCACTGCTTCTCTCAAGCAGTACCAGACTACTTAACTTCCTATGTTGGCCAGTAAAAACTACAATCAAGGCTCCTCCTCATTTTCCCTGATTCATCTTTTTTTTTAGGTAACAGTGGCCTTTGAGTGTCTGTTCTTCTCCTTATGCCATTCACTATGGAGGATATAATTCGTGGAAGGAAATAAAAAGGTGCTTTACTTTCCCCTATAGATGCATAAGGCAAGCAGTGACCCAGCCCTGCATATGCTATGCATTACAAAGCTGTTATGCTTGCCCTAAGTGTCTCTTTCTTTCTCTTTTTTTTAAACACCATATGGTACTAATTATCTTTGTGGGTACAAATAAAAATAAAGATTTCTTGAAACCACATTTGATTTATTCCTGACCACTGTAAAATCAGTAATAGAATACACTGTCAAACCACTGGCATGGAATGTGAATAATGTCTATCCTGCACTATGACTTCCCTCACATACAAACATATATGCAACTACATTACAAAACGTGAGGCAAGGAGAGTTATGCTGAAGTCAGGATTCCCTGTATACAACCATTGCTAACACCAACTACACAAGCAAGCTTCACAAATTCAGTTAATTCTAATAGAAGGTTTCATGGCACTGACAATGATGGGCCAGAGGACAAGAAAAACTAGACATCCTAGAGGAAAAAAGCATACTGTTCCAGAAAGCCAAAGAAGTGAATTAGCATTTTGACATGGGCTACTGCAATGACTGGTCAATTAACAATACTGCCTAGGTTACTAGCAGCTACTATTCAAAAAGATGGGGGAGTGGGGGTAAGAAAGCACCAAAAAAACTATGCTTAAAGCAAGGTGTTGACTCTTCCACCAAATACCTTCCACCTTTACAATCTGAAAGTGTTTTCAGAATTAAGATTCTAAACTATTAAGGTTCTTCATCAAGGTTGCAAATTACTCACAAATCTACAATATTTTAAAGCTGTGTAGCTGAATATTCATATTATGCCAAAGTGCTTAGATTGCTTCAAATGGGCACATGGGAAATTTGTGATGCTCAATTTGTGGTTAGTTACTAATGCAGCAACATTTTGCATTAATGAAACTCCTGATGTGCATTAATTACTGTACTGGCTTGTAACACATTTTTGTGCCTATTATTTTGCTAATACTTAGAATAAAAATAATCATCTATGACTTCTGTGAGTAGGCAAATGTAAGCCACAGCTCATTTGAATTTAGAAAAAACAGACTATATTAAGAAACCATGCAGTTTCTCACCAGTTATTCTTGTGCATGAGAAGATGCCATTAACAAAATGCATCAGCACATCTGAGTTCCTAGAAATCAACTTACCTTGGAGTCCCTAGAAATTGCTGTGATCTCAGTTGTTCAGCCACATACAAAGACGCTGCTGTTGCCAGTAGTTCTCTTCTTTCTAGATCTGTCAACTTGTGTCCTAGATTTCAAAAAGAAGTTGGAAAAAAAAAATTAGATACCACAAACCAACAGACACAAAAAGTAACAGCTACCAGTAAAGACAATGCTCAGTCCTTACACATGAAAGCTACGTTTTTCCCTCTAAATTAAGATGAGGCCTAGCATAACAGACGCTCTGAGTTTCAGTTTAAATTGTATGTTTTCATACAAATCAGCCCAACTGCTAACACTGGTATCTCTGTTAAAAACAATTTGACAACTGAAAGAAAAGAAACTGAATGATGCTGCAGCATCTTGTTTTCATTACTGAAATGTCACTGTTTGACATATTGTGCCTCATGCTGGTAAGGAATCCATCTGTACATTAGAACTTACTCAAAATATAGAACACACTCAGTACTTTATCTGAGGCAAAGGCTACAGATATTTCAAACAAGGGACAGTGCAACAGTATAAACCCAAAAAATAAATGGGGATAATGCTACTCGTCAGCCCCGGGTCATTTAGTGTCATTTGTGTAATCATTAGTTCGCAACTAATGGAGTCAAAGTCATGTTTGACACTTCAGAAGCAGAAAGTGGCTCAAAGCAGTCTATAATCTGAAGGCAGGCAACCTAATAAATATTTGGCAAAAAGACAACTGGGGTGATTGGAAGCAGGTTTTCTCCCAGTCTGGTCTTGTTCCAGAAAGTGAAGGTTAAATAGAGATTCAATTGTCCATTCAACAGGCTAAAAGTGCACAGTGACAGAACTCTGCCCTCCCCATCTTTAGATCAGAAATCACATAACACAGATTTGGTATGAAAAGGTGGCAAATAGGTGGCCAAGAATGATGCAAGATTCCAGAGAATGGCCACCAAGATGAGTAGAGAAATGGAGCGCCTCTCCTATGAGGAACAGCTAAGACAACTGGGACTGTTCAGCCTGTGTCATGGTTTGTGCCTGGTCCAATGCCAGGCACCCATGAGAGTCACTTGCTCACCCTCCCCTGCCACAGCTGGGCAGAGAAGAGAGGGGAAAAAATTAACAAAGGCTTCATTAGTTGAGATAAGGACCAGGGGAAAAAAACACTTCAAGGGCAAAACAGGCTTAACTTAAAGTTACAAAGTGAATTTATTACTAACAGAATCAGAGGAGGATAATGAGAAATAAAAAAAGCCCTTAAAAACACCTTTTTCTCCCCAGCCCCTCCCTCCTTCCCCCTGACAGCACAAGGAGGCAGGGCAGGGGGGTTTGGTCAGTTCATCGCTGTGATTTTCTTCTACTGCTCCGGAAGAAGAGTCCTTCCCTGTGAGGCCGTGGGGTCCCTCCCACGGGAGACAGTTCTCCATGAACTTCCCCGGCGTGGGTCCACTCTCATGAGCAGCAGCCAAACCGCACCTGCTGCAGCAGGAGTCCCTCCCACGGGCACACAGCCCTCCCAGAACTGCTGTGACAGGGGTCTCTTCCCACGGGGTGCAGTCCTCCAAGGACAGGCTGCTCCAGCCTGGAAGCAAGGGCCCTCTCTCTCCACCGGGTCTTCACTGGATCACAGCCTCCTCTCAGGCATCCACCCGCTCCGGCCTGGGCACCTCCGCCACGGGCTGCGGGTGGATCTCTGCATTCCCCATGGATCCCCATGGGCTGCAGGGGCACAGCTGCTTCACCATGGCCTTCACCACGGCCTGCAGAGGAATCTCAGCTCCGGTGCCTGGAGCACCTCCTCCCCCTCCTTCCCCACTGACCTGGGTGTTGCTGTGTTGTTTTCCCTCACGTGTACTCACCTTCTCCTCCTCTCTGACTAGAAGCAAAAACCCTTGTGACTTTGTTTTGATTTTCTTCTTAAATATGCCATCACAGAGGCATTACCAGCCTCTCTCATTGGCCCAGTTTTGGCCGGCAGCATGTCCATCTTTTCAAAGCCATTGGCTGTGCTGGACATAGTGGAAACTTCCAGGAAGTTCTCACAGGAGCGACCTCTGCGGCCCCCGCTGCTACCAAAAACCAGGCCGAGCAAAACCAATACAGCCTGGAAAAGAGAAGGCTTCAGGGTGACCTAACTGCAGCTGTCTAGTCCCTGAAAGGTGTCTGCCAGAAAGATGGAGTGAGAATATTTACAAGAGCACATAATGAAAGGACAAGGGGGAATAGATTCAAACTAAAAGAGTAGGTTTAGATTAGACATTAGGAAAAAATCCTTTACTGTGAGGGTGGTGAGGCACTGGAACAGGTTGCCCAGAGGTGGATGCCCCATCCCTGGAAGTCCCAAGACCAAGATAAATGGAGCTCTGAGCAATCTGGTCTAGTGGAAGGTATCCCCTGCCCATGGCAGGGGGGTTGGAACCACGTGATTTTTAAGGTCCCTTGAAACCCAAGCACTCTATGATTCTGTGACAGAGAACAAAAGGACAAAGTATTCAGTCCACAAGGCAGTGGCAGGAAGTTAAAATTTACATAAAACACGACAAGAACTGCAAAACTGAATTGTCACGAAGGCATGACAAGGCAAACTTTACCCTTGAGAAATTTTGCACAAGTGAAAGCAAGAGTGTTTCACAAGCAAGAGAGGAGGATTACACAATGAAGTTAACAGAAGATAAAGGTTGAGACAGAAAGACTTTGCTGAACTCAGTTACAACACAGCTCTCAAAAAGTGCTTTATGTGTACATATCACAGTAAATGCCATCATCCAGAACAAGTACTGATTTCACATGAAAGGATGGGGGAAGAGCTTCAGAAGGCTCTGTCTCCCAGAGGAACTCTGTCCAGGGGGGCACATTTGCTTCCAGTCCTGCAGCAGACAAACAGTTACACAGATCCCTTCTATATCTCCACCCTCCCATCACCTCAGTGCTATGTAATATAAATTCATATTCCCCAGTACTGGTTACTAGCCAGTGACAATTTCTATAAGCAGCATAAAATAAGACTAATGAGATCCTGAAGAAAATCCAGAATGGAGGCTGCTGTAAAGGACTGGAGCAGACTCTGAAGTAACAAAGCCAACACTTTCAGAAGAGGATGTCTTCTGCACAGAACCCATCATTCCATTGGGCATATTAAACAGGGGTAGGTAAAGAGGCTACTTAGAGTCCACCTCAGAAATGCAAGCATGCCACAGTGATGGGAATACATTCATTAAAGTCCAGCTAACAGTACAAAGAAGTTGACACAGGCCAAAAAATGTAAATTTAAAAATAATAAAAGTCAGAAAATCTGCATCAATCTCTTTTTAATTTAGTCCACATTAACATATTCTGGCTGAATATTACTGCAAGTTCCTTTGCTCAGTGTTTATTTTTTTTATCTGCCTTGAAATGGAAACTGTCTTCACTTCAACAAACACATGCAGAAATACAAATGTTGAAAGGTTGAGAACCTGGCTTCAGAAACAAACTTGATCTTTCCTTTGCCAGTTACTAGAAAAACTGATTGCGAGGCAAAATTCAAAAAACACAGAACTTTTGTACTATTTGTACATACGCACACACGTGTGTATATACATAAGCCTTATGTAATTATACATTGCAATAACATCAATTATCCAGATCTGAAATGTGCCAATTTTCCAGTTGTTTACACACAGTGAAGAAACTCTGAGATCACTTTTTCAGAACACTGCATCTAAAACTGATGATTTGTTTACATGTCTCAGCTAAAGGCACATCAGCAATCTGCCCTAAAGCCTTTGCCTTTCAGTTCCCCTGGCCAACACTCATGACAAGACTGTGTGACAAAAACTGCATGTTCCCACCTGCTCCAACACACACTGTTAGAATCAACTCAAATAAAGGACCAAGGTAAAACAAGAAAGATCCCGTTTCAAAGGTTTTATTGCATGACCTCCATCTTGGATGAAATAACTGCTTTTGCACTTGCTGTGCCACAAAAACTATTTTCTCCCTGTATCTTCAACAAAAATCAAACTCCAAACAGCAAACAAAGATCAGTAAGTTGAAACAGGTTAACAACTGATCAAAGAGTCACACTCATTGCTTCATTACTACAAACATGAAAAAAATATTTATCCATTTGCCACTATTTGCACCAGTTGTGTCACAGATGTGGCAAGCAGAAAATCAGTTATGATTGTAGTATCCAAAATAGGATTTCTGGGAGATAATATAAACCATTAACAGGAACATATTAAAATTAGGTTTTGGTCTCTGGCAATAAACATACAAACCTACCACGGAATGTCCTTAGCATAATTTTGGATGCATACCTCAGAAGTCTGATTAAAGGCTGCTTCCTAAGGATGGCAATTTACCTTTATAACACAGGACAGACTGCTGTCAGTACTGCCTTAGTTCTCTGAACTCCAGTCCCATTTCCCTTGCTGCCTGCTTTCACTTTGCTGCTATGCCCAGATGAACTCTAAACAGTTTTGAAGTCAAATTTACAATTACATGACTATATTTGGAAATACACAAATGTTCCAAATACTAATACCTTTGTTTCCCATCAAGTATAATGTCACTTAAGAAGCCACTCCTCAAGATTTCAGTGGGGTGTCTTGAGAAATAAGTTAATATTGCCCATCAGTAAAGATATAACAACACAGCCTTTCATGTTCACCATACAGATTGATTTGAGGAGTAACAAAGCTACCTCTGGAGCAGTTGTCCAAGTGCTTCCTTGAAAGGGAGTGAAATAAGTAAGTAGCAAAGGTCCCCCAACTTCCATTATAGGAAGTTACACCATTGCTCTTCCCTGCTCTCATCACTGCAGACTCCTAGCCTACACAGAAATTTCAACTCCACAATAAAACATGGAACTGGCAGCTGCCAAATCTCTCTGCTTAAACCTGGGATATACTTCTGTATTATCACTGAATTATCAGCTAAATTACATAAGGCAAACGCACAACAGGAAGAATGGTAATAAAATTAAGTCACAACTAAAGGAGTGGAAGCAGTGTTGTTCATATTATTTAAAACTAGACTGCACACATCTATTACTACTAAATGGCAGAACCCTGGTCGGAAGGAAGACAAGAAAAAAAATATTTCTCTCTCATTTCCCTGATGTTATGATTGCTTAAATCAATATTATCACAGTATCCCCCAAGCTGAGTCAAAAAGGTTCATGCAATTACTTTACATAACCAACTTCAAATTAAATTACATAAAAGGTCATTTTTCCCATAACAGTCTCATTTGCATTTTGTCCTAGAAACATGTTTCCTACTATCAATTACAGGGGAAAAAACAAAACAAAACAAACAAGCCCTGGTTATGTGCCCCAGTCGGTTACTTAATACTTGAAGAGTGATTGTTTTCTGATTGGGAAGAATAAAAATTAAAAGCATAATGGGTAAGATAAAAAGTGCAATGCATAATTCAGATCAATACCAATGTAGGCAAAGTTTATAACATTCCTAGGTTCTGTTTTAGCTCAAGTTTTTCCTAGTAGATTTTGAAGTTAACCATTACAGATGGCACATATACCAAGTAGGCTGAGGCAGAAAACAAAGTTGAATGTTATTAAAGGGTTTAATTTCTTGCAAAGTCGAGCACAGACAGCTTTGTTCCACCCAAACAGTCATGGTAAAAGACAGGCAAACATTGCGTAAGCAATCTCAAACTGTTCTGAGTAGTGAAGAAGTGTGTCTCAGAGAACTCATGGCCATGTCTAAGGTGGATGCTACAGTATATAGAAAGGAAGCCTCTACTATTTTGAATTACAAAGGAAGTAGTGATAGACCTAGAAGTAGTTTTTGGCCTCACCTGCCAGAAAGAAGAAAGTAAACTGTTAAATTAACCTTTATAATCCAGTAGCCTCATAAAGTTAAAATTAATATTAGATTCCAGTGCAGAGAAAATGAATGGAATTAACAGCAAGTATCCTCCATCTTCTAACAGTGACAGACAGGGGAAGCTGCATTCCCTCCTCTAACTAATAGCAAAATCCTCCAGACTTAAATTTAAGAGTCATAGCTGAAGTCCCAATTCACCTAAAAACCACTTTTGATCAGAATCATGGAATGACTGAGGTTGACGGGACCTTGAAAGATCCTGAGTTCATTCAGTGTGTCCCCCCTCCTCAGCAATCAGTCTCAACATCAAATTCAGAATAGGTTGCTCAGAGGTTAGTGCAGTGAGACACTTAAAATCCCCTATTTATGACCCCTGACTCTCGCTGTGCTGCTGTGCAACTCATTGAAAAGCCTGGCTTCATATTCTTGGGGAACTCTCCCTGAGGTCCTAGAAGGATGTCCTTAGGTCCACCCTTAGCTGTCGTGCTTCCAGGCAAAACAAGACTGGTTCTCCCATCTTCTCCTTACAGGTCATCTGTTCCAACCCCAGCACCACCCTTGTGGCTCTTCACTAGACTTACTCAAGTTTATTGCCATCTTTCTTACATGCATGAGGGGGTTAAAACTGGGCACAGTATTTCAGAGATGGTTTAATAGGTGTTATGCAGAGTAATCATTACATCCAACCCACGTAATTATGATAAACACAACATATCTAAAAGCCTTCACTTCATACAGTCTCTGGAGCCAAGATGCCATTTCAGAAGAGAAGTGCTTCCTCTTTATTCCTTTCTGTATTAGAAATATAAAGGACTGTCCATCAGAATTTCTGTTCTTTCTCTCCATTCAAATGAGGTAAACATGCTACAAGAGGGAAGGTAAATTATTCCTTTTCTTTTTTTTTTTCCTCATGTATTTTGGGATGACTTTTGTGATAATGTCTTGGAAAATGCCCCATCTTTCATTGGCACTGGATGTGTCTCCCAAAGAGAGTGACTGATTTGAGACATCATTTAATAACCAGGAAGAGTGGAACATCAAGAAAAAGAAAATCTCAATATTTTAAAAGAAAACCAGGAAAATATTAACTGTGAAAGAGACTGAACCACAACAAATAATCCCATGAGCAGGGTACTAACGTAAAGATCCTTGAGTTTAATTTGTTCTTTGTCCAAGACTCCTCTTGGATCTTTGTGAAAATAGAGATACACTTTCTGTGCCCACAAAATAGGGATAATACATAGTACATTTCTTTCTCATCAGGCAGATTAGGAAGTACAGAGGCTACCCAAGGTGTTTGGAAGCTGTAGTAAAACAGTGTATCTGACTCCTGCATGCTTGGCAGACATTTTTATTCTGTAAGCAAAGTGCTTGGAGGCCACTCTAACACAGTGTCTTAGAAACCGAGTGTACTTGTGTCACCTGACCTAATCAGGGTTCCTGCACCCACCCTCAGATCCACACACTTCCCAAAACGTGCATGTGTGCTCAGAGCAACAATCCACTCCAGCTCACCTACTGCCAGCCAGCACTCCAGCCAGCCATCCCTCACATGGACAAAAAAAGGGCATGACAGCAGCTGCTTTCCCACACTAATCATACTCTGCACAAGGTTACTTTTGGCACAGCTATTATTTCAAAATAACTTGCAATAAACAAAGTTCTTCTGGTACTGAATATTTACTTAAAGATGGGGAGAAAGAGTTAAACTCTAATCATGAAAATTATTAAACATGCCCATTCTACATGTAATTTGAAGAGGCCATCACACAGGTTAATGGAACAGTAGCCAAGATACATCTAATAATTCATATTTTCTTAACTTAGAGTAAAGGTCTTCTAACGAAGGATTTGTAATAGAACTCAAAAATGAGACTGGAAAACAAAGCATCTCTTATTTTACTCTTAAGTAAGACTCGATATTTATACTTGAAAAATGCACATAAGAAATGGGCCAGTAATTCATGCAGTCACCAGAGAGAACACAGCTGACATTCATTACTTAACATCAGTGTAGATCACCAGTGGCAATTGTGCAGTTTACAAAAGAAACAACAGATTGTGCTTGGGCATTAATATTACACACATCTCTATCGAAATGTTTCTATTTCTTAAGTTTTCCAAATTTAAAACACTTCTGGTATGGATTCCTACTGTTAACATCAGCACATATTTCTACGTATTTCCAGATTCGTGTTGGCCATACATTGCTCTAATTTTTCAGATTGTCACAGCTCTTTTTTAACAGCTATTCATCTTCTATAAGCAATAGTAAGATAGATGAAGCTACTTAATTTTCAAATCCTCCTAGCAAAGTTTACCTTGGGTATTTATATTAAAAAGTTAGTTGAAGTGATTAAAGAAATTACATATAAGTTAATTGGGACTCCAATATCTTGCACCCTTGCCTTTTTCCTCCATTCCCCTCTCCCCATTCCCAGTCTGCCACTCACTTTGCACATCTACTGAAGTTCACCAGATTCCTTCAGAAGCTAAGTCAACCCAGGAACTTACAAAAAAACTGCCCCAACAAAAGCAGCAACAGTAAAAAAATGCAGGTTTCATGGTGGTTTAGAGATCTGGATCTACTCAGGAAAACGTCTGAATAGCCCCAGAAACATCAGAGAGACAAGACATGAGATTCTGTATTCAAGTGTCAGGGAAGGGAGAAAGACCAGCAGCACCAAGCCTTCAAGAGCAGCTTCAAGAGCAGATGATCAGAGTACCCTGGAATCTCTGCAGGATGAAAGCCAGCTAGGTTACCCAAAGATTAGCTAAGTACTCCCTAGCAAAGACAACAAAGGAACTTTTCAGCTTGAAGCATCACAAGCCCACTGCCACTCAAGGTGGCTAACACCTGTTCCTGTGGTCTCAGCCAGCAGCCAGAAACAAGCAGGATGCATTAATCCCACGTGCAGGACTGTATCACACACAGAGTTGTCAATTACATCATGATATCAAGTAGTTCTGGTGCAAAGAATAGTCATCCACACACTCACACACCAAGTCCTGAGGTAAGAAAAATCTGTTCTGCTCCTTAATGAGACTAGAATTTGGCAAGGTGCCAGTCATGTCCAGTGACTGCCAATCTGGCAGTGCTGCCTCTAAAGTGGGATGAGGATTCTGCCACATTGGATTAATGATGAATAGGGGGAAAGGAATCTCCATGGGATTCATAAAGGATCCATGAATGATGAACTATAAATACTGTCTTTTTTTTTAATAAGGAAGATGTTCTGCTGATGAATGCCAGCTCAGGTGAGAGACCTACATGGAAGAACTGAGTCTCTGACCACACAAGCCAAGAAAGCACCTACAGCAGATTGGCTAAGAGAGAAATCAACCTTTTAAAACCTGATCCTTGTAAAAGGAAACCAATCTATTTGTTTCCTTACATTTTTCTAGCGACCGCTGGTAAACATTTTTGAAATTGAGTAGTTTGGGATATTGTAAATAAATAATTACATTTGTGTTTATGTTAACCTAGTGTATGAGTTAATTTCAAAATGATGCCCATTACTGTGTCTAATGAGTATTAAGACCAGGGTACTGAAATACTCTGATAAAATGCCAGATCCTCCAGACAAGACTACAGTGAAAAAAAAGGGTGCCAAAAGGCAATTCTAAAGGTGCTACACCAACTTACTGAAGAAGCAACAGTGCTGAGTAAAAAGAAATCTTATCTTACTATAGTTAACTGTAGAAGTACTGTCTGTAATGAAGCACAATAGCATAGCAGAACTGAATTGATGTTTATTTCACATAGTTTGTATCACCTACAAATGGTTTTTCTTGACTTTGGGTGTATTTCATTTACTATTTTATCACTAGAAATGTGTATTTTGCCTTCTTGAAAATAAAAAAATTCGTTATTTCAACTTTATGCATTATTTAAAAACTCTAATTGTATGTATGCACAGATGTATTTGAAGAAAAAGTAAAGGCTGGGGAACATGACAGGCTAAAAATATAAAGGAACAATAATCAAAAACAGCACTACTCAAGAAAAGAAACATTTCCAAATGGAACAAACCTTTAAAACCATCAGGATAGACTTCAGGAAGGAATTTAGTGCTGATGTCTCCTTGAACAAAGCGTGGATGGACGATCACTTCTCGCAGTAAAGAAATATTGTGAGCCACACCTGAAAACAAAAAACCAAATCAATACAAAATCAGGTAACATTAATCGCAAATTACAGTAGGAAAGGACTTGCAAAAATATGAACTGCTATCTTTCTGGAATAAATACTTGTTCACAACTTAGATACCATAGTACTGATATAATCAATGCAGATTTACCAGTTTTGTTTCACCTCTGCCTCAAGACACACCTTTTTAAACACTCAGTTTAATTATAAAGTAAACAATCTAACTTTTCATCTCATCAAGCCTAATTCAAACACTTAGTTGAGTTAAGGACAGCAAGCACAACCAAGAAATTTTTGGTTCAGTCCTAGAAGTTGTAGGCAAGACCAGAGCCATCTCCTTGAAATGACAAATATTAGCTCAATTCCACTGAACCCTGAATGAAAGATATGCACCATGTTACACCCCAATCACAGTAATGAAATACAGCAAAAAGTTTTACCACTTAACATACCATTTAACAACATTTTTATCATTTGTAATGCTTAAGAGACTCCTGTGTAACTTAAAGAAATGTATTGCTTCCTCCATATGTACCTTTATCCAACCTTGCCTGGTCAATTCTTTTATTGAATACCCTGATTCCTCTTTAGCACCTCTCTGTGACCCTGTTAGGCATATAGCCCACAAAAATTATTTACTTAATTTTAAAATAACTTAACATAGAACCTTTAGAGCCACCTTTACCCTTTAATTTCTTTGAATATTATGCTACTTTTATTTTCTGCATTTCTTCATCTCTTTTCTCATTCTACTTCTCAGCCTGTCTCCTCCATCTCCTAAATGATTTTAGTTTTAATTGAATAACTTCTGTGCAACTAAGTTAGTGACTTAATGCTAAACTGCACTTTGCCAGAAGTACTTGCAGTTTAGCACTGAATATAATGGCCACCAGAAGTCATTTCATTGAAATATTAAATACAAGACAGTCCTTATAGGAGGTGGGAGAGGAAAGGGGGGGCAAAAAAAAAATCCTTGAGAAAAAACTTCCTAGATCATTTAAATTTTCTTCTCCTTACTGCAAACAATTTTCAAAAATAAAGTACTGTCTCTTTTCAGAGTAGCATACAGGTCATCTCTGGAAAGTTTAAGATTACAGGTCAGAAAACCCCCATCTTTATCTCCATTCTCTTCTCAGTTTTAGAAAGAGATCAAACAAAATATGATGAGCCAGAAGAGTTCAATCCCAGTATGACTACACACGATAACACTGGCTCATAAACATTAATATTTCTTAAGAGAAGCTGAAATAGACATGCAGTTCAGGAGCATTGCAGGTGTTGATTTATTCCAGGTATGGATAAATGAGGAGCTGCTATAGGAAAGAGGTTATCCAACCTCATCTGTGCACCTTCTCATGCCTCTGGAAATGCAAAGTAATTCATATTCTTTCATCAGTGTCAGAGGAATGGGTAACTCCAAATCACATTTGCATTTGCCATGTCACATTAACTCTGGCTTTAGCTGCACACCATTAAGTATAAAATGCAGAACACATCACAAAACAGTTTATAGAAAAAATTTGTCTTTGCATCCATACCTCTTGCAAAGCACAAAATTCTGTGCTTCAACTTCAGATATGTTTACTCAAAAGTTATTGTGATGATATGATCACAATTAGAGATGACATTACTCAATTATTTGCACTTTTTTCCTAATAGTTTTAGTTTAAAATAATATTGAAAAATAATTCATTGTAAACTCTGGTATTTCAGCTGTAAATTATTTGGCTTTATTCCCTTGTTGAGATCTCACCAAAGCAAAGACACCAGCAGTACAGAGCATGCAAATTGTTGTGGCTACAGGAGATTTTTTTTCACTCCTTTTTCTTTTGTGTTTTCCCAGTTTAGAAGCATGAACAACATCCTTGTTATTTTATATGCAGACCAGTTCAAACACTTTCAAAGCTTTTTTCCCCTACTAGTCTGCTGCTGGTGTGAATTTTCAAGCTCTCTGTGTGGCCATCACTGAAACCACTTTCAACACACTGAGTCAGACTCAGTCTCATTGAATCATGAAGTCACAGCTTTGAAGACTTGTTCGTGAGCCATTAAATAGCACTTGACACAACCAGTTCAATGATGACATGACAGAAATTTGTCCATTTGATTAAAAGAAGATCCTTGCTGCCTGCAACCTAAATAATCATTCACAGACACTGATTTCATAAACACTGAATGAAAATCAAACTGCATTTCCACTAAACAAAAGAATTAAAAATCTTATGCTAAATGACCATAACTTGGAAACAAATAATGTCTGTCTTTGGCTGCTACAAATTCCCCCCAAAATTTCCAGTTTAAGTTGAAATATTCCAGAGACTTCATCTATTAAGTGCAGAATCAAGACAAACAGGAGTTCTTCAATGCTGCCCAACTTTGAATGCAGGATTTAAACATGCTACAATGTGTAACCAGATCATCTCACATTTTTCTTTCCTAAACTGCTATAAAATCCCTGGTGAGGTGATGGCTGATGACAGATGACAGAGCTTGGTGTCTCAACTGACTGCCTCGAAAGACCTAAAATCAAAAAAATACTATGAGTATTCTTAATTATTTCTAACTTACGTGCATCTGAAAAATATGAGGCTTCTGCAATCCTTTAAGCTCCAAAACACCTTTAATAAAGTTCAATAGAGCAGACAGGCCTAGGTGTTTGGGAAGCAATATAAATGCTTTTTACATACACAAATCAAAAATTTAATAAACAAGCTTCCCTTTAAAGTGTCATGAAAGTCTATCTTTATCAGTCCCTGTGATCATTATGTGAGCAATGACTGCATGGTTGATCTGCTTCTCAAGACTGAGTTGATACTTTTAGTGATGTACCAAATCATATGGCTTTAAAAAAAAAAATTACCAGCGTAATCCTTCAGAAGTCTAGAAGTTTTAGATTTGCAATTTAGTGTGACCTCTGTCAAAGTTCATAAGGTCTCCATCTGTGTGTGAGTAACTACTAGGCTACAGAAATATGGACCCCTAGAGTAGCTTGCTCCTGACTACCTGCTGCTTCCAAAACACTGGCCAGACATTAGCCTCACACTCTCACAGGATCAAATAGAGACTAACAGGCAGTGCTTATTTCATGCAAAGTTAGACACTAAACTGAAGTATATTGTATTTATGTTGCAGTGGTTTTCAGAGAATTTTTCTTTTTCTTGACCAGATCTGCAGACTACCAGGAACGAAATCACATTTGTTAGCCTGACAAGCCATGACATTTTCAACAAACAAGCAAAATCCTAAACTATATCAATTTCTTTCTCCTCCAGAAAACAAAATTTCACTTCAGCATCATGATTTTTACATTGTTAAGGCCGATGCAGAACTGCAGTTACAGGCAAACATTGCGTAAGCAATCTCAAACTGTTCTGAGTAGTGAAGAAGTGTGTCTCAGAGAACTCATGGCCATGTCTAAGGTGGATGCTACAGTATATAGAAAGGAAGCCTCTACTATTTTGAATTATAAAGGAAGTAGTGATAGATAGTAAAGGCAGTTATATTCTTCTTTCCTCTAAGTCAAAATATAATAAAATATAATAATCACCGTTCTCCGTATATCTGGTTTTTTTCATTTTACTTGGCTGTAGTCTTCATACAATTTTACATCAGTAGAAACTCAGTTTAAGATATGCTTCTTGGGTTTCAATTTTTACACACTATTTTCCAGAATATATTTGTAAAAGAAACCAGATTAGCATTTAAATTATGGAGAACTAATGAAATTTTTAAAAACTACATATTCATATGCTTTATACAGAACACATATTCCTGAGGTTCCATTAATTTTCCAGTTAAATTGGCATTATTGCCTAATGAATACAAGAACACACTAAATAATCACACTCTTCACCAGAGCTTATTAGCAACCCCTGTTTGAAGAAGCCCTCATTTTAAAAAAATTAAATTATAATCAGAAGAAATTACTCCCCATACTGCCTGTGTCACTCTTGCCTCCTTCCCTTCTTCATCCTCTGCCTTAAAAACTCTGCTAAGTACACCAGACTTTTCATTAACTTACATACTGTAAACTAACTCCTAACCCATCCTCACAAGAAAAGCCAAAGACAATAATAAAATGCATTTTATAGAAAACAATTTTGTAACAGGTTTATGAAGAGGATATCACACCACATTTTTACTCACTAAAAATCAGAACTTGGAATGCCAAGGCACAAAATCATAGGCAATGTTTTCACTATAAATATTTACTGACACTAAACATATTCAGTGTTGATTAGCCTTTTTACAGTATTAAGCTTCTGTCATCTTGATGCCTGCAAACACAAATCTGCATTTATCCATGTAAACTTAATTGGAGTCCTACATGCCCCTCTGTAGATAAGCAGTTGAATAGACTTAACTTGTTGATAATTTCAAATGGTGCTAAGTGGAACAGAAAGAACTTCATACTTATTGACTGCAAAACCAACATGTGGAGTACAGGTCTAGAGGTTTCTCTTTTTAACAAGCCAGCAAAGCTAAACTATCACCCAACAATTTAAACGCTGAATAAGAATAAATGTGATGAAGCTTAGGAGGTATCTCAGTTAATTCTCTAAAGAAAATATTAAAAATATTAACTAAGCTCTGCACTGAGCATTATGAAACACTGATTAAGCTGCTGTTCACTTAAAACAAGAACATTATCAGATTTGCACAGACTGTGAAAACACCACTTTCAACACAGGAACTTCTCAAGTCCATGATTACTACCCAGCAAGCCTCCATGTTCGTAATTCCAAAAGTTTTCATAATATTCCCTAAAACCCTCAACATTCAGCTGTTTAATTGTCTTTCAAAGCTTGTGTTTTGCTACAACTTACTTCAGAGCTGGCTATCTGCATACTAAGTCCCATCCCAAAACCAAGGAAAAAAGGGTTTTTTAGCTTTTAATTTTAATACACAAACATCCACATAAAATTCTCACATGGGACCAGTACACCACTGACCCTCAGAGCTGAACATGTATTCCAATTAAAAACAATCATTCTTTCAGATACAAAAGCTGGAGCTCACTGAACTCACGCACCAGGATAAAGGGTGAAAGGAAGGGAGGTGAAAGGAGATAAATTATGGTAATATCATACTGTAAAATCATAAGTTCAAACTCAAACTAAATTTTGTAACTGCATGTGGTTCTGAACTTCTTAGTAAGAGGACCATTATTTATGGTGTTAGCAAACACATGAATGCTTGAATCATTAGAATAATTGGAAGCATAACCTAAGCAGGCTTTGTCAAGAAAAGTGAAAGAAAATAAATGGCCATTCTGCCATCATCCTCTCCTCAGATATCCTTTCACTCTAAAGACAGGGAATACAACACTAGGGCAACTTTACATAGAGAGAAATAATAGCACTTGTTTTTCAACGCCTTCTCAACTGGGCACATTACATTTCTTGTTTTTCACTGCCACAGTTCTTTCTCCTTAATAAAAGGAGGAGAAAAAACCATACAAACAAAAAACTTATCTGGCAAAAAAAAAGGTACCTTATTTTAATTTCCCCTTCTGCACCAATAACATTGCCTTCCTCTTTTACCTCCACAGCCTGTACTTAAATTGCCCTTCCCTCTTTCTCCTCCACAGGACAGTGGTAACCTGTAAGCCTTCCTAAACTACATGCCACAACATTTCACTGACAAGTTGCCATTTCCAGTCCCTCCCTTGTGACTGGCTTAAGAAAAGGAGAGAACAAACAGGAGCAGCATCTGAGCTCCAAGCTGATGCTACAAAGCATTCTGAAATGGTCCCTTCTAGTGATTTTGAACTGAGTTGGTTTCCTTCCCTTCTCTAGTTTCGGTTTCTACATTGACACACTTGGGAATCTGCCTTTTGCAAGGGGTGAGAACACACATGCTCTTGTAGACCTACCAGTCTGTTACCTCTGCTATGCAAAAGTTGTATGATCTGTTGAAGCATTTTTTAAAAGCACAACCAAAAAAACAAAAGCTCATTTCATTTAAGAACCGATACTATATACACTGGTTTTGCAGGGAAATAGGCTTCTTACACACAGATTGTTTTGCTCACAATACCAGCGAGATCAGAATACAGGAGAGTCTAAAACTTACATGTATACTGCCATTGAGAAGTATCTTTTAAGTTAAAATAACTCAGTCATTTATGATGTTTACATCTAAATTAAAGTTTACTGAGAAAAGCTTTGTACCTGAAAATAATTTATTTTAAATATACGATGAAATACTAAAATTGAAGATGGGTTTTTTTTCTTGTGCTCTAGGATGACCCTGCTTGAGCAGAGAGGTTTGACCACATGACCCACTGTGATCACTTCCAATCTTACTCATTCTGTGATTCTTGGAAAGCCAAGGCCTTCTCACAACGCTAAGTACAGCTCTCCTTTTCCCCCCAGTTAGTGTGTTTGCAGTTGCAAAAGCTGAAGACAACAGTTTCTGCTGCCACTGTTCTGGCAGGTCTCCACTCAGAGTTAACTTCTACATTTCTCTTCCCCTCAAACATTCAGTACAGTTATTTAACACTTTTCTGTTTTCTATTTTATGTTTGCTCTTTAACCTCATGCTGGAAGATCCCCACCCCCAGCTGGTGGGTCCCTTATTTCCTCCTCATTTCTACTCCTCCTTGCTCTATCTGCTGCTTACTCTTTTCCTCAGAGGCTCATTTTTCCACTCTTCTTTCTCCCAAATGGTCTACTACATTCCTCTTTCCACACAGCAAGCAGGATCTCAACAGAAAAGGGTTGACTTTCTACAAAGACTCAAATTTCATGTTATTGCTTTACTTTTGAATGCTCAGGGAAGATAAAAAGCAAACAGAGGTCAAAGGAAGATTACAGGAATCTGCACTCAAGGATATGAGCTATCTGTCCAATCAGACTTGATAATGTGTTCTACTTGCTGCATAAATATAACCATTTCTTTTACTTAAATAGATAAAAATAACTTTCATACACAAACCTTCCAAATCTTCATACTGGGATTTATATATGCCTTCAAATGAACAGATTATTCAGCACCAGAAATTACAAAAACACATTAAAATTTTAGAAAAACCAAGAAGGGAAGCACACCACCTCATGTTTACACACACAGGAGATAGATTGAAAGGCATTCTTTCAATACCCTATTCCTGTTGTTCAAATCACCCCCACCCCCCACCCCCCCCAAGAAAACCAAAACGAAAAGTTTCTGAAAAAAGTACCATAAGAGACAGAAATGAACTGCTAACAGTGCATGCTCAAGGGAAATAAATCATGCCTCATCCCAATGAGCAACAGTGCCTCTGTGCTTGACTGGAATCTTGAACTTTTCACTGTTCACAAATTCTCCAGTAACCAATTGCACAAAACAAGAAGTGTCTCTTCTCGAGACAGTTCTGGGTTGGACCCTTAACTTTAATCACCCCTGAACTCTACTGCAAGACTCAGAGATAAAGCTGTTACCTAATTAGACCCTTCGTCATTCCAGAGTCTCAGCTGAGATTTTGAATTCAGATCAGTTCTCAGCAGAGGAGTCAGTCCCTGTCAGAATAATTTAGACTGTAAAGAACCTCAAGAGATCATTTAATCTAATCCACAGCTCAAAGAAACAATATCCTAGACTTTCATCTGCTCCCATTAACAACAATGGAGATATTTACACACGAAAAAAGATGGAGATTACATTTCCATGATCACATTAAGCCTCTCTTGACTCAGTCTTGAGTTAGTCATACTTTTAGCATCTACCAATGAACAGACTGTAGAATTTCTGTCATCACTGTGTACAAGTTGTCCTCAGCCCAAACTGGAATAAAATATTAATGCAACAGGCATTTTCAGAGCCCAGCACTGTTGCAAATATTCCAATTTGCTTTATTCAACATTTTAAATGAAGATACTACTATTACAGGCACTGTATGATGCAGCCTTGGTTGCTTAAGGTATTACTCAAATTTTGCTTAAGTCTGCTTCCTTTGCAAGTATTAAACTATTTTTAAAATTTCATTATTTTAATTTCCTTCATGATCGTCTCAGGCAGATTTAACTGGGAAGGACAGCTAAACCATGAATCCAAGGCCAGGTAGTATCCAGTCCAGGAAAACAAGTCAATAAAGATATAGTCTGGGGACTTGTTCCCTGTAAATTGAATGGAGCTAAAAAGGAATGGGGTAACTTGTGAATATCCCAAAGCCACAGCAGTAGAAACTGAATGTTTTCTCACACAACCAATAGACAAGGAGCAGCAGAGTAAGTCCTTGCCCTTCACACTGCCAACATGCCTCAATCCAGCCTAGATGAGTCACCTCCTGAAGGGTCACTGTGCTACTTCAGTCCTGGATTCTCTGCTGGGACTGCCATGAATGACATTGTATAGTGGCATTTACTCCAAGAAGACATTTGTCTTCTAGGAACTGGATAAAAACCACTGATTTCACGCAGGTCAGCAAGCAACCATCAAAATAGTAGTGACTAAAATTCCTTACCAACTTTTGTCTGCTTTGAACCAGTGACACAGAAGTGATGGGGAAGACTCCATCCTCCATTAGCAGTCCCTAAGCGACATATTAGATGGTCCTTGACCTGTTAACCAGTCACCCTATATCCCATTCCCACCCTATGTGACTGAACAAGCATCTTTGTTTACAGAAATTGCAATCCTTGGGATTTTAAATCTAAAACTCTCACAATGTATATCATCACTACAACTGATACTGACTTCAGCTGGTATTGCTTATCTAAAATGCTTTGTAACTCAGAAGAGTTACTTCATTACTTACAGGAGAAAAACACGGTGTCTCTAAAACACAATGCAAACATAAATGCTGCTTCCCAGGAAATCAGAGGGACAATGGGATTGTGTTGAGAAATAGGGATCTGGAGCACACTATTCAAGAAGACTAGTAATCTCTAAATAGTTACGTACAAGCTCACTATTCAAACATAAAACCAAGTAACTTCAAAACTAGGTAAAAAATTATTCTGTATCTTTTACTACTAACAAAAACTCAAGTATGGAAAAGACTTCATGTGAGGCACTTTACAAAAGATCAAGGTAGTTTAATATTTTGTTACATAGGCATCCAACATTGTAAAGCAAAAATATACACAACCGTTTAAGGAAAAAAAAAAAAGGAGTTCTGCACACGTCAATGCAGTTTAGAACATTACAGACTGGACAGTTTCCACTAACTACCCTACCAAGAATCATTCACACTAGGCAAGAGAAGAGATACTTTAATATCCACAAATGATCCATTTTAAATAAACACTGAAAAGAAACTACCAGCTGTGTAAAACTACACAAAAATCTTGGTAGTTTTCAAATGGAAACCACTGGCCATTGCAACTAAAAATGTGTTCTGAAAATTCATCTACTTTTGAAACCTGTAGTACATTAAATTTTGTGGTTTGCAGTACTTAAAAAAAATCCCCCTGTAGTTCACTAATTACTTTAAATGTTTTTAATAGACTAAAAGCTTTCTCAGACAGAAATACTACAGAGACATTAGATATGATGGATACATGCATACTAATAAAAAGACTGTAAAACCCTCAAGAATACAAATTAGTACATTACAGGTGTAAGGTCTCATATCCTTTACAAGTATTTATAATCTGTGGAACTGTTGTTTGGTACATAAACATCTGTGTAAAACACCTAAGCACAAACAATCAGTTTCCATCCCATATTATAGCACACAATAAAAGACAATGCTCCACACACATCTGCAATATTCTCATTAAATAAAATACTTTTAGCATCACTTGCTATAAATACAATTGAGTGTGAATCCAGAGCCTGTCTCCACTAAAAACAACACTAACAAATCCCACCTCACATCAATCTAACTACAGCAATATAAATTTCTCTCTCATATAAATTTACTCTGCTCTTATACAGCAGGGGTTTACATCAGCACATTGTACTGCAATAGTCTAATGGCTCAAGTTGCACCAATATAAATCCATGTTAGAGTTAGCAGTTCATTTACAATGGCTAATCCTACCATGTACCTAGGTACACTGTGGTAGAGGAATGTTCATTTTCCCCTAAACAGATAAATCTTTTGAGTATGACATGGCATCTGTACCATTCAGCAGCCCAGCATTAAGGCCAAACCAAGTTTTACAGAAACTTCACAGAAATTTTTACCTCTCTTACCCTGAGTTGCCCTTCCTATTTTCTGTAAGACACAGAGGAAGACCTAAAGATTTCTCCCACACAAAACAGGACTGCCCCCACCAAAACTTAAAAAGAGGGAAAGTGGTCAGGGCTGATTCACCCTGCTGCTTGGAAAGCCTGGAAGAATGGCTACACCTCCTATGCAATCAGAGAGCAAGAGATGAAACACATGCTGATCAACAGCCTGTATCTGTATTTGCCCAGACCTAAACAACGATCTTGACAATAAGAGAAATACATATAACACAATCAAATACTGCATTGTGATAATATTTCATTGCAATCAATGTAATAAACTCCTATAAAATGACAACTACTTTAAATTTCTTACAGTGCAGTGGCCTTTTTTTACCCTCCACAACATAATAAATCAATTACATGCTAACATTCAGTGAGAACTGCATTTTAAGGAAGTTATTTAAATATTTATCTCATAATATTCAAGAGAAAAAATGGAGGAGAAAAGAGTCTCTTTAGAGTTGATGTATCTTCTCAGCTTAATTAACACAAGCTTTTCCTGTTTTAATTTGCACTTAAGAAGTGGGAACTTTACTCAATTTGCTAATTACTACATTTTCAAGCTGTTTTCTTGAAATAGATGACAGCCTATCACACTAGGAATCCAAATTTCTCTAGTTACCTCGAATTACGTAGTTGTCCAAAGCCTCTTCCATTCTCTTCAGTGCTTCAGCTCTATTAGAGCCATAGGTAATCAGCTGAAGAAAAAAAAGGTATTTACACTACCTAGAAATTTACATTACGTAGAAATTCTACGTTTGTCTCTAGAACTAGAATAGCATTTAAAAATTAAATAGGTTTGTAGAACTTCTGCAGTCATAAAACCGTTTCTTGACCATTACTGTATTTGCGCTACAAAGGCTCCCTGAAACATCTAGAAAAAGCTAAGATCTCTTAATCCATTCAATGAAAGAAGGCCAATCACTTTTCCTTTGTAAAACCTAAAGCATCTAAACAAGCTCTCAGAAAATCAGACAAGAGGTTCAATATCCAAGCTGACTCACCAGATTCCTAATGCCCAACAAACTCCTAAGATATAATTTTTTTGAGAACTGCACTCTATCATGTCATATTTTAATTTTACCAATATATTCCTGATTAATAAGAGCTAATACTAAGAGACGCTATCAACCATTTCTTTAAATGCTTCTTTTTGGAAGGCAGAATTATTGAAATTTTCATCCAGGCTAGACTATGTTTAAAAAGATAGATTGGCAGTATCTAAGACAATAAAGGCCTGTGTTTAAATCAGAATCTTCTTAATAATTAGAAACTGCAAGACAAATAATTATCGTGTCAAAAGGTAAAAAGAATTTTATTTAGAAGTGACACTGGATTTCCTCTACTCCACATCTTCCTTCGCTTCTTTTACATTCCCTTGAGGCATCATATGCCTGGCACCTTTAAAATACTGATTTACCAATCCTTTAATATGCTCTCTCTCATTTAAAAGACCTATGTATAAAATCAATACTTCATACCTTTAGAATAGTGAGAAACAATAATCAACTCACTTTTGAGATCATGGGATCATAATAAATGCTAATATCACTTCCTTGTTGTATACCACTGTCAACACGTACCTTCAAAAATAAGAAGTAAAAATAATTTTATATTAGTGGAAAAACAAATTTAAACATGAGGATCACATCTACCCATCAGCCTTAAACCATAACCCCCACAAAGCTTATCATATACATTTTTCCCTCTGGAAAGACTAGAATAATTATTTGTTTTCAGAGAATCTGGGAGGAGAGATGGGAAGCTTTTTTCTTCACCAGGAAAAACACTTGCAAATTATTCTCTCCTTTATGAGAAACTTGACCGCAATCTTGAGTTCATAGTCAAAATTCTCTTTTGTTCTCTAGAATGCACAGTAAACACTAAATTTGACCTAAGAATTTCAGCTGTGTTACACACTCGCTTCAATTCTAAACACATTCAATTCTGATTTAATCCCTGTAATAAAATACAGTTGTAATTATTTTTCTGACTGACACCTGGCATGAGGGATGACCCTTATAATCACACCCTTTCTGCATCTATATGTAATCACATCCCTCATGTTCTGCTACAGCCCTTCCAAGGGCTTCAGTGGGAATAGAAGTAGGGAGCATTCAGCAGGAACTTTGCAGCTCTGCTTATCAGCTCCATAGGAATACTGAGCCTATGGTTTTCATGTCTGTAACACTTTCCTTCTCTGTCTCACCCTCTCAACTGTTAAACATTCTTTCTTTTCTGTTGCTGCTGTTCCCCCGAGGCTTTAATGTTTACACAGCTTTTTCCATGGCTTTGCTTTGTAAGGACACAGCCCCAATTAAAGCTCTGATTCTGCAATATTCATGGAAAAAAATAACACAAGTTCAAAAATTTCTTTTGAAGAGGCTGATTGCTGTTAACCAGCCAACAAGTTAGTTTGTATATTGCTGATTCTTGTTTTCATCTCTCAGTTTGATTTCATTACTGTAACAATGAGGTTAGCCATATAAAACTTTTCAAATGAGCAATTTCTGGGGAATAAATATTTATTAAATTGCTGCTTTTGAGCACTGGAATCTGAAATATTTTTTTAAAACTAATCAAAATAACTCAAGTGATAAATGCATTCTGGGGATCATAAGGATAGAGGGCTCTAATCAAAGCTGTTGAAACAGTAGGGCTCCGATATACGGCATTGTAAAGGGGGTGGGAAAGAGGGTCCTGGAATCTCACTTAAATCTTCACCTGTGGGAAGGAACCTTTGTAATAAACAGCAGCTCATCTGTCTGCAGCAAGGCAGAAAAGGTCAACGCAACGGCTGTTAGGCCTTTAATATTTTAATTTAGGCAATTATCAAGGGACCACATGTAGAACCTCTTGTCTAGAGAATCCACATGAGGGCATGATGATGACTTTATTATCCAAATGACATAAAAAGATACCCTAGCAGGTGTATTCACTTTCTTTGATAAGAAACATTGTCTGACTAGTTTTTAGGACATTATATTTATTTTAAGAAGAAATTCACTTATTCACGTATTTGTATTCATATATTTACATATTTATATATTATTTTTTCTATATTTATTGATATGTAAAGGCAGTATTGCTTCTGTACCACTTTAATCACCTCTTATCTGAATGTGCTTTATCTGTGCTTAACTGGGCTCCCCACTACTCACATCAGGTACATTTAACATTAGCTACTGATGAGAAGGTAGATCAGACAGGCCATGATTACAGAAAAAACATGCAGTGTATTTCTCAGCTTCCCTTCTTCCAACTGCTAAACCATCCTTCCTCACAGAATGACTGCCTATGTATAAAGTCAATGCATGTGTTCTCACATTTAAATCAGAAAGAATTAATTTACCTACTCAGTTCCAGATAAATCCCTTGCCCATGATATTTTTTTGGTAATATTCAATAAATACATACATAAGACAAGGTGTGACATACATACTCCACATGTACTTGAATTATACTGTGACTTTTGTCTCTGAAGTAGCACCTATAAAGTGACTGCATACAAGCGTTCAGGGGTGCTTTACATATGCGTAGGTGTGCATGTAAGTATTGACACATGTATGTCCATCTTTTGACAAAGAAAAAACATACAAAAGGTACATAATTCAGACTCACAACAAGCAGGTTAGTCAGATCTTAAAGTTAAGTAAGACTTCTGAGGCTACCAACTATATGCTCCACCTGGCTCTATGTTTCTGTTCATATACAACATATGTACATGACCACGACAAAATTCACACTTTTCCTTAACTACAATATTTTGAAAAGGCTACAGTGAGTATAAACTACTTAAACTACTGTATAACTAACTTGAAAAAAATCTGGAGTCCTCTGTAGAAGTTTAATTTTCAGAAAATAAACTCAAGATGACTGAAAAAATGACAGCAGAAAAGAAATACATTTATACTATCTTCAATTCTCCCTGTGGTGCTTACATTTTCAGAGCCTGGTAACAGTAGGTGATTTTATAAACTATATGGTGTGACAGAACTTAATGAATATTGGATGAAAAAGAAAACCTAATTCAACAGATACTCACTATAATGTGCTGAACTTGATAAATAATAGCAATTAGCTATTATCTAAATTTATTATACCTCCAGCATTTACTTCTGTTTAATGTATTTCCTTTCTTTGAGTCAGTAATTAAGATATTTAGGAAAGGCCAGGGTTAAAGATCCTGCTGTAGCCTACAGCTCATTCATATTACAGCCCTAACACTTTATTGCTGCTGCACTATCCTTATATGTTATTACATTAGGACAACAGCAAAATGAAAGAAAAATGCTTAAGGGAGAGGGGGAGCACAATCTGTGTCTCAGTCCTGCAATGAACTCTTAATGCTTCAAATTCCACTTAGGAACACAAACAGATTCTAATTTTTCTCAATTCTTTGCTGTATCTGAGTCTAAGAATTTTCTTTTCCTGGTAAGAGTCATTGTAAGAGTCAAATACCAGACTGCTGCTCATACTGACAGAGAGCAATGCTGGAGCTCTCCAGATATAGCAGAACACGTGTAGGAGCACCAAACATCAAAGCTCACCATCATACTAGAGGGGTTGGTTTGTAGTCACCTGTCCCAAGCTTCATTATCAAAGATAAAAAAAAAATTGGTACTTATGAGCACCATGTTCTGATGAAATTACAGACTACATGACACAAAAATAGCCATCATATTCTTCCCTACGGCTAAGCAAAAGCTCTCACCAGTTCCACCAGCATGAGCAGCTGACATACAGGCATGGTAGGCAATCAGAGCTAACTTGAGACACAGAAGAAATTAATTGCAAATACATTTGGCAATACAGATAAGCTGAACTTGCTGTGACACACTACAAGTCTCTCCTAATTTTTCTCAAGCCAAATTGCTGACCATTCTAAAGCCTAAAATGCAGAAAACAAACACCATAGGGCACAATGGGCCTGTAATGCCGTACCTTTTTAGCCATATTAATTTTGTTCTTAGCAGCATGTCATTCTCTGGAGAGAAATTAGTTTCACGGTAGCAGAAATATATGTATTAAGACACCAAATCATGAGTATCTACATAAAAATAGTTTTTCTATTTTTTAATATGACAGTGGAAGTAAGCAGGAAGAGAAAGCCTAGACACTCCATATGAGCTCCTCAAACCAGCGCTCTGAAGCCTCCAGTGTAATTAAAATCTCTTTCTTTGGTACCACGATGGACCACGTGAAGCAATCAGGCATCTCCCACCCTTCATTTTCAATTCACCTCTCCCCCTAAGCACAACTCCCAGCCCACCCCGTCTACCTGACAAGTGACAGCCCAATCTGATTAAATGCTTGCAAGGGAGGGGACTCATGGGCCTCCATGACAGGCCAAAAGTGATCACCATGGAGATACATAATTACAGCTGTCAACGCGTCTACTGTCCTGCTGGCATCAATTTGATTGCTCCCAGCAATAATGATAGACAAAGCTTAGTGTGCACTCTCCTACACCCAATCACTTTATCTATTCCGTGGTCCATTTAGCTGACATGCAACATTCACACAAGCAAATAACAGCAGTAAGCAGAACATTTAAGGCATTTTAATTGTTTTTTCTTTGTATGGATGGCTCACAAGCGCAAATGTTATTACATAAAACTCCTGCTGCAGCATTAATTGAAGAAAGATTTGGTGGGACAAAGACTGTAGGGGGTATAGTTTGTCCATTATCACTTGTACTTTCAACAGGTCTCACGTTTGGAAAATTGCAAATTGCAAAACTTGCAAGGGCAAAATGTTTGACATCGTGTTAGCTATTACAACATGGTGAAAACTTCTAACAACCACTGGAGTATTCATTATAAATTCTTATTAAATACACTCTTTGTTTCATTAAAAAGAAGTTTAGATACATCCAGTGATACCTTTTTCCCTCATCTCCTCTTTAAGAGCACATAATGCCTTTTAGATCTTCACAATTTTTTTCTGCTTTCAGGCTTTGAACACAGCATGAAGCCTTAAAGACCAGAAAGGGTCAGGTCCCTTTGGAAAGTACACGGGCAAAAACAATTTAAAAAGCGAAATAAATCATATATCCAATAACAACTCCACATTTAAGATTCCTCTTGTAATCTCTCAGTATTTTCCGCGCAAGCAATCAGACTGAATAATTGTATTCGCAGATGGTAAAGTCTCATCATTCCACTGACACAGTGTCATTCATGTATATGTGCACTTAAGACTACCTTGATTTTACAGAAAGGCAGTGTCTTTGCTCTTCACACATAGCAGAAAATACTGTTTGTTAAACACCTATTCTATACAGTTAGGCTGTATTCTGAAACATGTAATAACCACGGTAAGAAACTCCTTTTTTAAAGTCTACAAAGCTAAACAAAAAGCACTGGTAGTTTCTCACCAGTGTCCCCAGCTCCCTATGCTTAAAGAGCTGACTCAACAGTTCACTGTCCCTTCTAATGACCACAGTACATTTACTAAAGCTGTGTTTGAAAAACTTAAGCTGAAAGTTACAGAACAAACTATTTCAACACGTGCTGGCTTCCTGTTATACCCAATTTGAATATTTTTAAACTAGTTTGGAACTGTTCACTTTTAAGCAGTTTTTCAGGTTGCACAAATCAGTACTGCCATGTCCTGCCCCCCCTCTGGCAAAACGGTGGAGAAAAGGCTTGGTTTACAAAGCTGCTGAGTATTTATAGTCTTTGTCTACAAGAGACGCTCAGCACCTATGAAAACCAGAACAGAGTTACTTACACTTGGCACATGCAATGGTTCCTGATACTGAGACAGTTTACCAATGGATGGCAAGCCAAAAGATTTGTAGGGGTCCTGGAAAAAAATTCAACATGAGAAAGCATTAAGCTTTTACAGATGTGGAGCAGATAGTGTTTAAAAGCTTGAAGTGTAACAGAAACTGCTACTGGAATGACTCTGTTTTCTTCCCCAGAACTACTTGTGTTGAAGAACATTTCTTCATCTATCTGCCGCTGCAACTCCAAATAAAGAAATGCAGGTATATAAAAAAAAAAAAAAAGAATTAAGTATTCTGCACCCAGTTACAATACACCAAAATAAAACATACAAAGATGACATTTTCATTAGCTACACTTGGAAGAAGGATGGGAAAGTATTCAGGAGGCTAGGCTTGAAGAGACAGTATAAGAAAAAATTTTCTGAGATAAAAAGGACAGTTAGAAATTCAATTATCTTAAGAACTCAAACTGATCTTTATGCCACTGGAAACCTCCTACATTAATGTATATAATGCAACACCAATACAAACTTAATAGGAAAATAAATATATGGCCTACAGAATAACCTAAGTCATGGCAAAGTAGCTGGATTCATTACTTATAAATGTGAGGGGATTAAAACTGAACAAAAAAAAAAAAGCCCATGCATCAACTACTGTATGGTAAAGCCTACTAAAACTCAGAATAGCTTCCATGATAATCACAAGGCAAATATTTATTCTTTATCAAAATAGCCTGTACAACTTGTAATCAGTAGAGCAATTTGGAGTTTATGTGCATGTCATGAAGAGAAAAAAAAAAAAAAACACAACATAAAATAAGATGGTCTAGGTAACAAAACTCCCAACAGTTAAGCAACGGAAAAAATGCCTCAAGGTGCTGAATTAGTTATGAAAAGCAGAGTTACCTAAAATGGTCCTGAAACTAAATGAAGGAAGATAGGCATTATTTTGCAGCCCCTATCTCTGAAAGTGTTCCAGGCCAGGCTGGATGGGGCTCTGAGCAACCAGGAAGGTGTCCCTGCCCATGGCAGGGGGGTTGGGACTAGGTGATCTTTAAGGTCCCCTCCAACACAAATCACTCTGTGATTCTGTGATTTTTTTTTTTTTTCCTTAAATCTTCATTTTCATGTATCAAAAGTGACAACAAAAAGACATTACCTCAAAATGTCCTAAAGGTCCTTGAAAATGGAGTTTAAATATTTGTAAGCTTCTTTAAGGTGAGATAGAGATTCATACACAGAGTTATTGTTTTGGAATGTACTTTTAAAGTTTATAGGATAAACTGTAGTTTCAGAAGATGTGTAACTTGGTTCTTCAATAACCTCTTCAAAAGTTTTAGTAAAACAACAAAAATTCTGCAAGACAACAAACTTCAACTGTCTTTTTAAGTCAGCAAGTTTCAAACACATATGTTTCAGAAATCCGGAAAAAGTAGTTAACTCTGGCAAGTAACTCCAGCATCATTAAATGTGAACCGAACATGCAGGCTTATTTCTAATGATATTTGCTTACTTCTCTCTTTTACCATCTTTAATTTCTATTTTCAGGAAAAAGCGATGTTAAAATACACACCATATTTTTAGTTAAAAAATGAGAACTCGACAATTCTACAAAACCTCATTAACCATTCCTGTTACATGCTCTAAATCATGACTTTCATATGATATTCCTTGATTTCACCTTGGCATCTATCCACACCTGGGTATTATTACGCCACAATTCAAAAACCTACCCCCCTCCTTCCCATTACCACTCATGTACCTCAGCATAAACTCGACATTCAACCGCCCAGCCGTTGATGGGAATATCAGCCTGTTTGTGCCTGAGAGGGTAACCCTTAGCAACACGGATCATTTCTTGGACTAAGTCCAGGCCGGTAATGCATTCTGTGACGGGATGTTCAACCTGCAAGGTCAAGAACTGTCAGTCAGTAAGTAACAAAAAACAACCAAAAAAAAAGCACCTCTCTGTAAACAAACACAGATAAACAAGAAATTCGACCAGCCAAAGAACAGAGAAAGAATATGTTTCTATTTTGGTCTTTTTTCTGAAAAAAAATTCCACTTAAACTCCAGCAAGCACTGTCTTTGCAGGGAAAACACAAAAAAATTAAAGTAATCACAGATTACAATAACTAGGAGCAGCATACAAAAAGAAAACTAGAGAGGTGACCTGGGAGAATTTGAGGGTTTGTAAGGGTTTTTCATTTGGTTGGGGTTTTTTCATTTATTTTACAAATTCAAATGCATCTGGTGACAATGAGGTTTTTCTTTGTTTGGAAGCTTTCCCATTCAATTTTGTTTTGAAAAGACTCACACTGTAGCCCTAACTATATTTTAACTGAAAATCTCAAAGTAGCTAATAATCAACCCATTCTGCTACACTTAACATGGCACATACGGGAGCCGCTACCAATTTTCCACAGAACCGGCATAGTCTATATCTCACCCATTTGCCTTCTTTCACTAACCTGTCCTGACAAGCAACCAGATTAGCGTAATCTTGCATCAGCGCAGTGTAGCAGAAATGAGCAGATGGATCCTTCAATTTTTTTTCCCCCTCCAGACTTATCTGTTTAGTGCTTAGCATGCACAATGGCTGGGCTGGACCAGCAGAGTGGCCCTGCGCGCTCAGCAAATTGCCGCTAACGGCTTTGGAAGACGCTGCCCTGGGAATAGCCGTCGCTCGCACAGGATGTGCGTACAAGCATGCACACATGGGCGCGCACACGCACACACACTTCTTCCTTCAGATGGGCAGAGAAACGAGCTCTTTGATTAACTTTAAAAAGCCTTTAACTAGGCATAGGGCAGTAAAAAGCACCCAAGGTGGTTCCTCTGATCGCCACCACATCGATCAAGTAAAAGGTAGGCATGCTAAAAGCACGTTCTTCACACAGAAACAGCTATACCACCTTCCATATAGAAATTATGACAGAACTGCCATTTCTGTTATAAAATGTTTGTGCTCCAAGGGGCAAAATACCTCAAGAAAATGAACTTTGCAACTGTTCATCTTGAGATGTCATACTATGTACCTTTTCTGACACAGGAAAAGGTCACTGACCAAACCACTTGTCTTTCTTCCTTCAAGTATATAGTATTAAGGAAACATTCATTCATTATAACGACACTGTGGTTTATCAGAACAAGTAGATGCTTTGGTCTTTAAGAAAAAAAGCTTTGTAAAAATAAACAGATGGCATCCATAATTAGCCCTGTGTGTGCTGTGAGTTTGTTTAGAGTTGCAACAACATTTTAAGACGTTTTGACATAATTTTAATGACAAATCATCACTGAAACAAGCACCTATTCTTTGAAGGACAAAAGTGACATTGAAATGGGAATCTGATTATACAGTTTAAGGATGTACCTTTGGGATTCAATCTTGATTCTACCTAACACATGATACTCTCCAGCATGTCAAGCTTAATAACAGTATTTTGAGAATCTATGAAACATCTCAGTGTCTTTCCTGCAGTGTTAAATTGAAGCAATTCAATTTCTATTAAGACTTGAAGTTTCTATTAAAACTTCCTAAGTTTTAATAGAAAGTTACTTATCACACATTCATATTTGGACAACAGAACTTATTTTCCTACTTTGGAATTTAAGTTCTAAAAGATTACCTTTGAGCTGAGAACATGTTTGGAATTTTAACATTCCAGATAATTAAAATACTTTTTATTTTTCCAAAGACATTTGCATTATTTAGTTATACTGCCATTTTTCTTGGATAGCAGTTGGCATTCCAGATTCAATAGCTTCATTGTTGTTTTCAGTTTTATTGTTGATGATCAAAATAAGATGGAATGTCTCTGAAAAGAAAAATATTTTTGTTGTTTGGTTCTTACGACTCACAAACATTTATTTAATCCATTCTTCAATACAGATCTTTGACTTGGTCAATATTTTCTTCTGTTTCTTCAAAATACTCCCTTTGTGTCTCCACACAAAACAGCATTCAGAAAATATGTATAGGAAAAAATGTTGAGGGGGTTTTTTTTGGGGTGGGGAGAAGTTGTTCTACTTTATTTTAGGACTCTGCTTCAACTACTACTATTTAGGCGTAAAATAGACAATTCCAATCATAGCATTAATTAGGGGTACCAAATACATTTTAAATGCATTTTAATATTCATTAAGACTATCAGATGACCAAAATAGGGTAGAAAAGAACTTTCACCTCAAAATCTCTACAACAACTGTAACAGCTAATTGACTAAGGTAATTGTATCTGTTATAAAATCACTCTTAAAAGCTAGACTTCAACCACTTCCCTCTTACTTTTTCACTTTCTACTTCAGGTGTCATTTTTATTCTGCCTACCTGTTGTATTTCCTTCTGTTCGTTGTATGCTATATCCCTTCTCCATCAATAGCCTTTACTTGCCACTATATGGAGACTAAGTCAAGTACTACTCTTTTGATGAGATGAATGCAAGTTTGCTCACAAATGGAGCTGAATCACACCCCATTGATCAACTCCTTTAGTTTTAGGCCATACTCAGTTTTGCAGTCAGCTGATACAAGATGTTGCCAGTGAAGCCCCAGCCATTAAGGAGCCAATGTTGGTGTGGTTATACGATAGTGGCTACATTGACACATTACCGCTGTCCTCAACACAAAGGGCAAAACCAGACATGTCTGCAGCAAGCAATCTACAGATCATAGCTGTATCAAGGCAGCTGTACCTTATTCTCAACAGTACAAGCTAAAAAATTGATCAGCAATAACACTCAATTAATTAGCTGCCAAAAGTAACACATTTACTATCAGCTCCTTTACTTATACCAAGTCTGCTCATAAACAGTTGATAACAAGTCATCATTTCAATGCACTTAAGCACAAATATATACCTCCCTTAAAAAGTCTTACTCTCTGTAAAACGCTACTTACATTCCTGCTTTCAAGTCCACAAAGCTATACCTGCTATGACCAGCATTAACTATACAGAGTAAAAGGAAAGTGCTTCCCCTTCCTACTGGATCTACCACTCTTAAGTCATATCACAGCAACCAGATTTCCCACGAGCATTGCAAGTGTTTTTGCTTCACTAACCCCTTCCCATTTATACAGCAAGAGAAACTAATGGCAAAGTCTGTCAGAAAATAATAATTACGTCCCAGTTTATAGATGGTAAAGCAGGTATAAAAGAGTTGGAGAACCTACCAACATGACAATCCAGTTAGAATCCATCACCAGAACAGTATGGAAAGGCTCCTAATTCTCCTATTCTGTGACTACCAGTCGTTCTAAAGCTTTACCATACTGGGGTTCATCCACAGCTACAAAAACAGTCATGCCGTTTTTATGGACAGTTGGAGCTAAGAGTTAAATTAGTGATGACTGCTCCCCTTATATTCAGGGTAATAATTTTGGGACACATTTTTCTCAAGACTGTCAAGGTACTCAGATCTAACAGCAAGCACTTCCGGACACTCACAGACCGCTCCTGTCCCTGTGTGTATAAGGCATCAAGTTGCTCACACACCAGTTGGAACATTCAAGCATGCCACATCAGCCAAGAAAATCTAAATTTCAGTAGACTTAAAACTACAGCCTATGTCACCCCTACTACTGTAAGTCCCTAGTTGGTGTCATATGCCCATTTACATTTAGATAAATAATCTCAAAACTAACTTTCAACATATACCTCAGTTTCCAGGAAATGTGATTCACCTGGAGTCCCACAGGCTTTGCTGCTGCAGCCAAATACAGTATCAGTTGACCCAAACACACCAACTTACAGATGCTTCTCAACCCCCTGTATTTCAGTAAGCCTGGTTTCTATTTCGGAGAACTGAACAGCAACAGAGGTGCACACATGTTCTGCTCTTCAGGCATGCGAGCTTCCTGACTACCATGAGCAGGAGCACGCTGGGGTCACATCTTTCTGCAAAATAGTTCACATGTACATGGGGTTTGGGAGCACACAGAAAAAAGCAGCTTTTCATAAAGGCTACTGAAAAACAGACAATGGTTGGATTAATGCACAGAATGAATGGAAAGCAGGAATACTTAATAGGCTAACTATAGACATTGAATCTAACAACATTTGCTGTTTGTTTTCTGACTCATTAGTATACAATTGAAGAACTGAAGGCAACCAGACTACAAAAATTTCCATCACCCAAGATGTTCAGGTAGACTTCTTTTATTGTTTCCCAAGTAAGATGTAGAAATAAAAACTAATGCACAGACATTCTGTATGAACTAATTTTTTAATCGCAGCATATAACTTTGAAAAAGTATTTAATTTACTTCCTCATAGGAAGTTATATTCCAATAATCATTGACACAGTTCTCAATTTTTTTGCAAGGACTTGTTTCTACATTGTATGGGACAGACACATCTTATGTGGCCTATGAATTCCAAATCTTCTCTGTGTTTTAGACAAATAGCATATACTTTAGGTGAACAAGTTAATTAGCTCACAATTTCAACATAACTTTCTCAATTAATTTCTTCAAAAACATTTCTTGAAATTCAGTAATTCTACACTATTTCCTTTCCATACTCCCTGTAAGAAAATAAAGACATTCACAAAACCAATACTTTCTTTCCTAAAGATGCAATTTCTGCTTTAACTGTATTTAGCTGCAGTATTAAAGCCTTCTCAGAACACTTCATTCAAGATGGCTCTGGTCACACTGCAGCTATTCTTTGGTTTGCTTTACATCAAATTCACCAAAGCAAAGAAACTAATGTACCCTTTGAAGAATGACCTTTTGTTTCTCTACTTATTAAGTAGTCTCCTCTTTCTCTACTGTTTTTAATAGTATTTTATGAGAGTTACAAGGGAATGTCGTCTCTAAGATATCACTCCATGCCTTGGCAGCACTGTTAATGGCATCTTTCAGATTCAATGACTTACACAAACAATGTTGTTCTCTTCTGTCAACAACAATTAGCAATGCTTTTCTGTAGTTCTTTTAGGAAGCCTGAAAAGCAGACAACCACAAGCTACATAATGGAAGTTGCATTAGGAGGCAAGAATGTGGCAAAAATTTGGTTAACTGTTGTCGGCTGACCCTCTTGTGTGAAGAAGTGTTGTTTGGCAGCAAAATCACCTTTTCTTTCGGTTCTAAAAATGGCCATGAACAGCTGGTATAAACTGTGTGCAGAATGGATTCTGGTGGGCTTAGTGGATTGGTAATGGGATAAGAGACCTTTCACCTTTAGGTCAGTAGTTCAAATTCAGCCCAGGTTAGCAGCAATTGAAAGTCTTTACCATCTGACACTGTTCGTTAGACTATTTAAAATGATTGAAGCAAAGTGTTGTCACAGTAAAACAAGATTCCAGTATTAAGAAATATGAAGAGTCTCAGCAAACAGGAGAAACAGTAGCTTGAGACTTTACTTTGAAATCCCACCATTCTGACTTCATAGAAATCTACTCCTCTAACTCCTGACACCCCCTTTCCCTACTCCCATACTCCTGCCCACCAATCACAAGTCATCCTCCAGGCAGCTACGCACAACCAAGACAGCAAAATCACTGCTTGCCATCCCATGGCTCTACTATAGACACCAAAGTCACCACCTCTCTATGGCTTTAGGTGGCAACCCAGACTCAGCTAATCACTGCTATTTGTATTTTGTTGCCACTGTTATACATAGCGCAGCTGCAATATGTTCCAGCACTTCTGTCCTTCACTAGGCAAACGTAGCAGGTGCTGACTCGTGATGTGCAACAGAATACAGATACCATTAAGAGGCTGTTAGAACCAGGAGTTCATAAGCAGTGAAGCTCCAAACCATCAGCAACAGGATTTCTACCTACTTTTAGACATTTTCTAACCACACTTTTTATATTTTCATGAGTGGAGAAACATGAGAAAGAAAGACATGCTGCATGTAAAAATTCTTCCCATCTTTTACACTAGTCACAGCCAGTTTTGCACAAAGACAGCTCTGGAATATATAATTTTCCAAAGGTCAGTAAAATCTGATGAAAACCCAGAAAGTGATAAAAGTCTTAGCACTGGGTAATGTTTTTTAGGTCTATGGAAGGTTATTTACCTTCATTTTATGCCTTAGAATTAAGTTACTTTAAAAAAACTTAAGAACATTTACATAAAGTACTCTCACAATAATTAATTGTAAACTAAAAACATAGGTATGCCATTTGCTCTCAGGAAATCTCTTACAAACACATCAGATTATTCTACAAAATTAATTTTTATTCCCTAAAAAATTGTGACAAAAATACTCAAACCGTCACATGAAGAGAAAACCTACTGCTACTGAAATGACCGTGTTTCTCTACTCCAGTCTACACAAGTGATCTTTTCAATTACATTAAGCAAATGCAGTCACATTTTGAAGACAAAGGCAATACTCACTTGTTATTTAAATCGCACAACTCATGAGGGAGGCAGAAGGTTGGGAACAGGCCTGAGACACAAACATACCAATTGTACTGAGGCTAAGTGCTCAATTCACATCATTCATTGTACATTTCTCAGTTATTCTCTAGCCAACAAGGGATGCTACTCATTTCAAGGTACTACAAATATCTAAAATATGGGACATTTTCCCTTTGCTGTCACTAACTGATTCACATGTAGGAAGCTTAGCAACACCACACACATGTATTAACAGATGTTTTTTAAGTACAGACTATAGACTTCCTTCATATAAAGTCCAAGAGGAACACCTCTGTTCTTCCAGTGAAGAAAAGAAGAAACATTTCTGGTTAAAGCCAGCACTTCTGAAGTACCTTAAGAGATTCTGACAAAACTTGGAAGCCAGAAAGGCTATCAGTCTAAGAGGTCAGAAACTTTTTATTTATTGCAAAGCTCTTGCTAAGTCTTTTCGGACCATGACTGCCCTTGATAAGGCTGATGACAACTAGGTAACGGAAAACACACCACACTGTGAGCAGCTATAAAGAATCACATAATCAGCATCTGGTCTACCTCAATTTTAACAGTGGTAACTGCCTGAAAACCACTGCAAAAGTGCCCTAAATGTCACCATACAGAAGTTTTCCCGTAGCTGCTAGGGCAGACATCTCTACATTCTTTTGTGGAAAGTAAGAACAACTAGTTTTACTATGCAATTATCCAATCTTCAATCTTAAGTCTCATGCTTACCCACTAGCCTCTGAAAGATTGCAGAAAAACAGATACGACAAAAAGAACATTGCCAACAGCAAATAATAAGCCATTCTAGCTGAATCACTTAGAGGCAGTAGAACATCTGTAACAAATTTGTGTAGCATACAAGAGACACAATGGAGCTGATTCACCAATTTTTTTTGCTTCCCAACCTCGTATAGTATTGCAGCAACACTTAAAACAAAAACTAAATAAAATATAAACTTCCTTCAAGGTGCTATTTACACTTTTTTTGTGTTACTATACAACAGAAAAGGTATATTCCCAAAGAGTTCCCCAAAAAAACAGTGAAGTAACAATATGACTGATTACTGCAAAATAATTTACTGAAAAGACTGAAAGGCGTCCAAAAGATACACCAGAGGGAAGGAGGGGAGAAATCTACAGGCAGTGCAAAATATTGGACATAGTTTAGTTAGCAAATATATTCTGAAGTCTGTATCTAAAATAAAAATGCTACAGCCATCTGATCAGAGATTGTTGAAACATTAAAACAGACAGAAAATTGCATAATTTAGTAGAAATGTTCTGATGATGTTGACAGGTAGCTGTGTCTAATGAATGCTGACAAATATCTTAAGAGGATCATTTCTGGATCAGACACCCATCATTTTGGAAAGTTCTTCCAGCTGTGGAGTGTTCAGCAAGAACAAGGCAACTGAGCCTGTTAGTCACTGATCACAGTTAGGAGATACAAAAGGAAAAAAAGACTGAAGCAATACAGGGACATCTGGAGACTATCCTGGTCCTGAAGTTAAAGCTGGATAAGCTTCATTAGAGTTTCTAGGTTTGGCTCTTAACAGTAGGGAGCAAGTGCAATATGGTAGTTGCATAACTGTTAGCTGCAGAGAAAGTAAAGCTTGAGACTTGGGAGAATTGAGAGATCAGTTGGGTAAGACTGGGGAAAAATCATAGAAAATTACTACTCCAGACTCAAGCTGAAATGCTAATTAGAGACAGTACACAGTCAGGATAGAGGAAGTAAAGAAGATCTAAACAAGTAGTCAAATTTAAGATTAGTAAATTTCTTCAAGATTTGGAAAGAATGAGTTTGATATTACATGGGATTGTCAAACTGCTTAGGCTGTATTTCAAAAGGAGTCTAAAGTCCTTAAAGACAGAATTGTGAAAGCTTTCTTCCTGCATATGCGGAGACCTTGGAAATTTGGGACTACAAACACATACCACTGGGTATTGCACGGGGAAGACACTGCAAAACAGCAAAAATAATGTCTTAAAAACAAACCACAAAGAGGAGTCCAAGGATATTCCATCACTAATTCCATTTAGGAACTCATGGTCAACAATACTACAGCAAGGAAATGGTTTTGAAGTTCTGGTGGGTTATGCAAAAAACCATAAATTAATTTTCCTCTGTGTAAACAAGAACCTGACATCACTGAAGAAACGTTGGCTCAAAAACTACAAGATCAGGAAAAGAGTAAAGAATATGACCAAAGTGAGAGAATTCTTCATAATATTTTAATGAACTATACATTGTCAATAACCACTACCCCCTCTAACTGAATCTAAGGTAAACCTGACAGTGCCTAGCAAAGGCATGTGAAGTGACTGTCATGGCTAATTCCAAAATCACTGCTGTCCTGCAAGGCAAGAAAAATTTACCAGCAGTCTTCCCCTGGCACAGAAGATTGCAACATCCCCCAGATTTTCTTTAACTTCTTTACCAAAAGCATAAACTTACCTAAACCATAAATTTACCCAGTTATTACATAAGGTCATGCAAAGATGTCAGATCACGAGGATCTCTTTACACTCTATCATTGCCCACACGTACAAGCAGCACACAGGACATAACCCTAATGAAATGTACCTAAAACAGAATGAGAAGCTTATCAAACTGGTGCTTGATTCCATATTTCAGTCTTTCTGGTGTAATCTAACAAAGTGAGAAAAGGAGGATAAAGGCAACAGAATGTACTTGCTTACAAGTTGAACGCTCTTCCAATCTTCAGGAATGATATCCAGACTTCAAGCTATATACTTGTTTTCTTAGCTTATGACCAGAAATCCATCAAACATAAAAAAAAAGGTAGAGGGGGTTTTCCATAAAACACTGTTCATCTGTTCACTCGCAGTGTACATTAGAACAGCTTCTACTGACTACATGAGTTGTCACAAAAATCCTACACCATGTCAGCATGCTTTTTACGCAGTTGCATTCGAGTCACAATCTCGATCGTATGCAGATTGCTAGTGTTTTTATTGCTGATATACACATATAGTTTCAATCACCCTCCTAGAGAAACTCAGCAAGTGATCATCCAAGTATAAAAAGTAAGAAAGGAACTTCAGGGACCAGTAGGGGAAAGCCTCAGAGCACAGTGGCTAGCCACTTACTGTGAACTCACAGTGGCACTTACCAGTGACCTTTTGCAAGGTCTTTAGGTCAAGTGTAACAAAGAGCAAAAGCTCCAAACATTTATTTGAGCGCTGTGCAAGGGTTCACTACTGCAAAGTGTTACATAGACGGGCTTATTTCAGTGAGCAGATCTTTTACGTTCAGTGGGAAGTACTCACATCAAGATACTTATGCTTAAATCTTTGCAGGAGTAGACCCTTGAATATGGGAGAAGGTTATGGTCTGTTTATTTAAATAATACTTTTCTGAATCTGAAGTGTTGTTTTTCTTACCTGAAGTCTAGTATTCATTTCCAAGAAGTAGAAATTCTTACTGGAGTCCACAAGGAATTCTACTGTTCCAGCAGAGGAATATTTTACTGCTTTGGCAAGAGCTACTGCTTGTTCTCCCATTGCTCTTCGAGTTTCAGGGTCCAGAAAAGTGCTACAATACAGAAACAATGACTTTTTTTAGTTAAAAAATAATAATTACTCAATCATTTAATCGTCTGTTTAAATTATGGTCAAAAGAGGACAGTATCATTATTTAAGTTATGAAAACATGTCAAGACTGTTAAATGCATGTCTTTACACTTATATTGCCCCTAAACAGATACACTGCATGGTTCACAATTATTGCTAATGTACAGCAAATTCAGGATAAATAACCATATTCTCTAAAATATAAAATAACACAACACTCTTTGAACAGTCAGATCTATAATAATGCAAATTAAATGAAAAAAAGACATACAAACTGATGCAGTCTTAGAAGACATATTTATTATCCATGTTAATTTCAATACATTCTTTTCCACAAATCTTGGACACTTAAGTGCACCCAAAGAGCAGCTCATCTACCACCTTGGGAGCCACTGTGAACACTGCCCAAATGCCAAGGTCTCTCATTCTAGGAGAGCACCTCACCACTTCCACTGGACCAGTGAATCAAAAGACTGTGGCAGTTTTTCTGGAAGTAACACATTCTGCTTGTTACCCTCCTCTGTACCATAAATTCAGATTTAGATTAACCTATACAGATTAATTAGATATATATATATATTTCTGTGGTATTCCACCAAAGCCTTGAAACCAGTTGCCCCTCAACCTGATACATTGATTTTCAATGCAAGAACATGTAGCTGTTCTTCTTACATAAGCTTGTAAATACACTTATTGTTTATATTTCTGGTTTGACTTACATCAAGCACATAACTCAGCTATCATTTTTAAAGTCCTTTTTCAAGGGAATAAACAGTCACTTCTACCTTACCTCTAAGTTATTCTTTAAAACTAAAATACCAAGTGTTACATATTTCTTGAGATGGGTTCAACAGGGGGCCCTAATTCTGCAAAGGAGCGATCAGGAGCCTTCACCTATCTAAAGTGGCCCCAAAGCCAGTGAAGCTCCATCTGGAGCCCTGGAGTGTACTCAGACAGAAGCCACTGCCGGGTCAGGACTTATCTTTCAGCGCTTACTGTGGTGTTTTTCACTGAGACCTGAACTCACAGAAGAGCTAAGGACTTCTGCCACAACAAACCATATTTGACATGGCACGAGAAGGGAGCAAATATCTAGGCAAAGTACGAGAGAGTGGAATCCTTTTCTTTACTGGAAAAGTGCTACTTCACACTTCTGTCCTTTCAGTGCCCACAGAGGCAGATTCTGATGGACCATAACGCAGGCATTTTCAGAATTTAGGAAAAAATTTATTTCTTGGCAAACAATGAGACCAACAGGAAATGGAAGTCAAGTCTCATTCCAAGAAAGCTGTATCAGATCCTACATCAGATGACAGGGAAGATCAGAAGACATAAAAACAGTGTCATACCTGTAAGAATAGGCACTGGTAAATGTAAAATTATTTCATAATATTTCTTATTTTGATTCGGTAAGAGGATAATACATTACCCAAAATCAACAATCTGTAATTCAGTGTGGAGTTTCTGCAGGGCTTTGATCATGAAAGGTCAATGAGTGGCTTATGAAGAACAAAACCTTCTCAATATCAGCTTCATACAGTATTTCTAGAATAACCATTATTACTTCTCATGTAGATGAAAGACAGTTACTCCCCTTCATTACAGTGGTGTCTTCCCTATACTTGTTAAAGGTAGGTCTGAGATCTCACTGTTCACCTCCTGCTGTAGCCAAAGAATGGAACACAGGTGTCACATTGCTAAACTTGATCTCTGCCACACAGTTAAGCTTTACATTCTGAAATGACTGGATCATCCCCACCATTGGCTAGGTTAATTAACCAAAGTTTTCATATTCCCCTCTGCTGCTTTACCTTTCAAATACATTGTTTCGCCCTTTTACCTCTTATAACCAAAATAACTCTTCTCCAATCTAATTAGGCATCACTTGAAAACACAGCATTTTAAACCTCACTTCAAATCTTTTTCTCACACATAGACATGTTTTTCTTTAGACCAAACAGCTCCTATGGCAGCACAAAGGCTACAAAATAAAAAGGAGTCACAAAATAAAAGCATCAAAAAGAAAAAATAAATCAGACCTGAGACTCCTAAGACCTTCATCAAGTTATTGTAAAGTTAATCAAAGGGAATACAATTGGTTTGTCATGTCATTTCTACAGCCGGAGAGATGAACGACACGGGCAAGATGTTACCTCTCCACTTCTAGTTCATCAGATAAGGTTTCCCAAAATACCCCTATCACCTTCACTCACAGACAAGGTTGAGATTTTGAAAAATACAAAGTTACTATCAGTGGAAATTTACCGCTCAGTTTGGACAAAAAATAAATGATCAATAACACATACCCTTCCTCTGAAGATTCCACAACACTGGGGGAGTGAACTTCAATTTTCCTGTTTCCCTGTTCCAAGCATATTGTTTAAAAAAGTTACTTACCTACACAAAACATTATCCTTTGAGATATTTATCAGACCATAGGCATAAATATGCTAAAGGATTTGAGAACACAGTTCTGTCCCCACATCTAAATGGTGCCCATCTATGAATCACATGCACAGTCACAAACAGAACAGGCTCACGTTTCTCTTAATCCAAAATCCTTCAAAGATTTCTAGACAGTGAGAGGAAATGTAGTCTGACACACATACATGCATAAGAACTCTAAGGAGAACCTGTAGATAGAGTCTAATTCAACAACGCACCTTTCAGCTAAGTTCCTGCCTATACACATTTGTTCAAGTTGTCGGTGCCTCTGAACAGATGACCATTCCTTCACTCAAGTGGCAAGGCAAATTTGAAGTGCTTTAAGAAGCTTCTAACAGGTTCAGAAATTGTTAGCTAGGACACATGTTCTCACCAAAGTAAAGTTATAGAGCACTCCTCTGAGTTAGTCCTCCAATTATTGAATAGGATTGTCAGTTACTACTCTTGCACATTTAATTTTGATCAATCCTAAAGGATCCATGGATTTTTTTTTTTCCACATGGGAAACAATCTCTTATTAATCACTCCAGCAGACAGGAAAATACAACCACACCTTTGCATTTTTTCTTGCCAAAGTACAGTGTCTCATGGCAACTGTCTCCGAAAATGAACAGAGAAGAGCTTGGGCAGTTAAGGAACAAAAACTCAACTACGGAACAACAGACCATTAAATGTCACTCATGTCACTCATCTCTTTAAATGTCAGCCTCTGTGAAATAAGAAGACAACAGCATATCCAAAAATGTGTGAAAGTAGAAGCAGATAAAATTATGGTACATCACTGGAAGTTTTGTGCATCACTGACTTTGCCCAACACAAATTAAAACACTAGTGATGATTGATTGGATGTGTCTTATTGTCTGTGCTTACCAAAACAGAGTTGGACAACTCACCATGTGAAAAGGGTATAAGCAAAGTTTGTTGGTCTCCTATTTGAATCTAGGGAATTGACCACCATGAACACCAGGGGTCCCCTGAATACTGTAACCTCATTAGTATGTGAACTAAAGGGGTTTCTCTCCGCAAAAGAGAGAGGGTTTTTCATTTGTTGTTTGTTTTTAACAAAAGACTAAACTTCCCTAGGAAAACTGGAGATACAAACACAATATTATCCCAATAAGGATAAATTCAGCAGCTGCAGACTTAGCTTTAAGAAAATCATGAAAGAAAATAAAAGGGTTTGACCTATCTCAGAGTTCTTAATAGCAGCTACCATTTAAAGCAGGAGAAAAGAGGACAGTCTATTTCCTTCATCCAGCCATACCAGAAGAGGTATGTTCAGGAGTCCTTAAGCAGTCAAACTGAAAGAGCATTCCCAGGAAGGGTTAACTTGAAGTTTTAGGGTCTCTATGGTGTCTCACACAAGTTAGTGCCCTGCTTATCTGCAAGTCTTGCAACCCTTTGAAAATTAATGGATTCTGCAGCCAAGTGCAAATGGCTGTAAGGCAGATAAGGCTTCCAAAGCTGTCAGCAGAAGTCTGGCAGAGTCTAAAACTTTCAACAACAAAAAGGAAGAAAAGTTTTCACGCCAAATTTTGGAAGCTATTGACTTGCCCACACTCTTGTAGAGTTATAGGAGGGGATGAGAAAACTTACTGGCAACTCCAACAGAGAAGCCCAAGAAAGTTAAAAGGCTGGTACTTCTGATGAAAGAAAACACTCTGATCACAGCTGGCTGGTGAGAGAAAGACGTATCACGCCATTTTAATTGGCCACAGGCAAGGAGAAGGAGCAGGCAGGAATGACAAATACTGGTGAGGCAGAAGACACTCCTCTTTTAAGTGCTTAGGTACACATATATGCACATGTGCATTATATCAGGACCTGATGTATTCACTTTCCACAATAACATAGTGGAAAGTGATCTTTAGGCAAAAGCAGCACAAGGCTTCCAAGAAATCCACAAGCACTACCAGGAAGCATTTATTAGTGGATTTGCATCTTTAGATTTAAACTTTGGTTTTTATTTAAAATACAGGTCAAACAGTGGCAGTCCTGCAATTATGCTTCAACATTAACTAATAAGGCACCTCTACAGAGACGTCATTTGGATGATGTGCTTTTCCTCACATCCCAAATTGTTGCATCACATAGTTCTGTGCTATAACAAAACACAGCAAACCCATATCCCAGCTGAACATATTACACTGGCAATTCCCACAGGCAATGATATACCTCTGTCTGCCTTTCTGAAATCAGAACTCTTGCTGCGCTTTTTATATACATATTCTCTGATGTTGCCATGCAACAGAAAACACAGCAAGGCCATGTTTTGCATAGCAGCAAGGTATTTCAGCTTCACATTAAACCAGTAAGATTAAGATAATTTTGCACTTTTGAGTTACTAGACACCTAGATCTCTAGTTCACTACCATGAATAGTACTAAACGTGGTGCAGCGTATTTTGTACTTCATATTGCAATTCAAATGGAAATATACAGTATTATGTGGCCTTTACACAATTACTCTAATATAGCCAAATACCTGTATCTGTGGTAAAATTCATACTTATTTCATATTTTACTTGACTTCTATATCCAAAAGTGAATATCAAAGAAAAATTTCATATATATATTAACAAAGCCATCTCATACCACATATATTTGATTGGTAACATCCATATCCATTTTATACAAGATCATGAAAAAAATTAACTACACAACACCAGTTTTCTTACAGAAAGACACGGTAAAGCAAAATCAAAACACCCTCAACATCAAAATTGCATTATAGTCAAATGATGTAAGAAACATCTTCTTTGTGTTTCTTAATAGAATAAAATTCCCTTGCATTTGTACAATAAATAGAACCAGCAGCCTTCCAAAAGTGTTTTCAGTTATCATGAAGCTTCATCAAGAATCCAGTATACACACCTTGGTGCTTCCTCCACAACCTTCTGGTTTCTCCTTTGAATGGAACATTCTCTTTCATTCAACCACAAGGCATTGCCATGTTTATCTGCCAAAACCTGAAACAATAACACATTGCTATTAACTAACAGATGTAAGCATATGGTCTTTTGACATAATACTATTATGAAGCATTTTGGGGTTTTTTTCCAATCTAAAAATAAAGCTTGGGGGAAAAAGCTTGTGTGGAAAATTAATTGTATATGAAATACTAATTGAACATTCCTTCAAATTCTGAGTAAAACTATTCTAAAGCCTCTATGTAGAGTGTGTACATAGCAAAAAACCCTCTCACTTGAAAATTCGATTTCTGAATTTTTGGGATCTTCTTACAAAAGGTTAAAAAAAATTAAAACTATATTTTCATGCATTTTAAATTGCACTGCATTGTGAAATTATACAAAAGCAAAATCAATGAAAAAAAAATCTCCAAGGATGCCAAATTTTGCTCCTGAATTACATTCAAAAGCTTTCAGAAATAATGTCTAGTGTAGCTTTCTTAGTAGGCAACCCACAGTGCCCTGTCTTTAACGAAGAAAAAAAAATCTTCTGAAACTTTGTTATCCTTCATTAAGGATAATAAAATTTGCAACTTGCTCAGTACTTTCAAAGGAAATTAAAGCAGTAGCTTCAAGAAATTTTTTAAAAAACAAGAACTACAGTTCTTGGCTGCAGCTTCAGTTCATAGAAGAGGTAGCAAAATCAAGTATCTACATCCTGGAAATCTAGAAATTATGTAATTTACTACATAAATTACACACCAGAAAAAAGGCCACAAGTTCAGCATGGCAGAACCCTTAACTGATTTTTCACCTTCAAACTAGAGGTGAAAGCAAGAAAAGGAACTCTGTCCCTTTATGAAATTGATGGTATGATGCAGCAATTTCCAATACCAACTACTGGATTTGAAGATTCAAGTAGACTTCTTCCCATCTTATGATGATAACTCTACACTTATTCTTAGAACAATTTCTTTTAACACAGACCACACCTGCTCCCTTTATTCCTTATAAAATTTTTCTTCTAACCCATTTTTTTTTCCATCTGTCTTCCTGCTCTGATCTGCGGGAACCCATGCCAATATTCATGCTTCATTCTTTAATAGTGCAGTTCTACACTCAAAACCGACAAGATAAAACAAGGAGACAATCTTCCTCAAACTGTGTGAACTCAACCATATCTACTCACATTTGTGACAACGAATCTGTATTATTTATTATTCCTTTTAGCACCACAGAGCAAGTATGGCACTAGGCAAGATGAATTCCCACATCTATGACACCAATGGTTGCTGAGGCGTGAAAAATCTGGGTAGATGTGACTGAAAACGAGGCAGTGAACTCATGAAGACAACTCATATGCACTGTGCAGCATCAGATCCAGCATGCTCTGCGCCCTGTAGGATCAGATGTTTTTCCTCCTAAAAAATTCTATTGTGTTCCCACAAATTTATGGAGCTATCTAGTGAAAAAAGAGGTCTAAAGACTAACGACTTTGGGATTTCCTAAACTACAGCACATCCCAGAACCCTCTTCCCTGTCCAGGGGGAGGTTTAGCAGCAACAGTAGCACCAGGATGCTCCAGCCAACTGCTAGATTCCCTAGCAAGGGACTCAACACAAAGAAAAGGGGAAAAAAACCCCACAAAACAAAACAAACAAACAAACAAACAAACAAAACAATTAAAAACAGGTACTTCCTACCCAAGTGCTCACCAACCCAATCCAGATGAGTGGAGCTCTACAGACTCATGGGGCCTTACAAGAAATCACCTGGGAGGTCCAAAGATTTTTGGACTGGTTTTTTGTGGGGGTTATTTCAGTATTAAAGCAGTACCTCTACAGCATAGCACAGTACTTGATGGAAAAATCGCTGTCCTTTAAGCAGAATGATTCCCTGTGAGCACCACTGTTTCAGTGTTAGAAAGCCTACAACTTTCCAAAGAATTCTGTCTCAAACAAACAAACAAAAAAATCTTGGAACATTACAATAAAAACTGGTCATTGTGCTTCTCTCCTCTCTATGTATTTTTCTGAAGAGGAAAATACGTTTTTTCAATCCAAGCAGTAATTTTTTTTTCCCCCACTTCAGGACATTTCTCATATCCTATTAAATTTCAGCAACCTGGATCTTAAAAGAAATGTTTTTCCATCATTAGTTAATGGAAAAAAGAGACATGGATAACTACTTAAGAAAGTAATTATAAATAGAATAAGCCAACAACATCTAGCATTAGCCTTTTATTCTGTGTCCACTGTTTTCAGTAAAAGATACTAATCACAAAACAATTGTATTTTAGACAACATTTGCAGCATACTGAAATCATCATCTGTGAGATGACACGAGATTATAGTACATATCTCATTAAAAATGCACGTCCCAGCTACAGCTTTTGTTTCTAATATCTAAATATGCATAACAGAAAAGGCCCTGTTTTGCAGGATTAGATGATTATGATATTAGTATATGCAATGTACATCTACATGCCAAAATAATTAAGTACTGTGCAGTGGAATCCCTCCTACATGATTCAGTGAAATTCTGTTTCCAGTTGTAGGATTGTTGCTCAGCCAAGTAGCAGACATTCCTCGTACTCTTACTTTAAACTTTTTATCAGATACTTCATGAGAGCAAGACTTCAAATCAGTTCAAGCATAAAGTGTATTTGGACTCTATTTTCCTGTTAATTGTTTTAGTCTTTTCTCATGTTTTACAAAGTGATTGTTTTATAGCTAGACACAGGAAACTTCTTATTTAACAATTTTAAGTACCAATGCTTTGGAGAAATATAAGAAAGCTAAAAAAAGTTCTATTTAAAAGTTACTGCTAAATTAATAAATATTTGGCATCTGGTCTCATATTGTTTGTATATTCAGCAGTTTGAAAATGAACCAAGGTCAACGTCCTAAAGCTGATCAGAACATGAAGTTAAAATGATATGCTATGATATTGTTAAAAAGTACCATCAAAGTGCTTGTACAAGGAAAACAACATTCACTGTATACGCATTATAAATAAAACTATAAATTATTAATAGCAAAGCCATTGTGTTGAAATTACTCAACAGTTCCTAAATACAGTACTATTTAATTTTTTGGGGTAGTCTTCTTTTAAACTCAAAGGAATCTAGACAATGTAAAATCTGCCCTGAACTCATGGAAGTAGGGAGGAACCAATCTCATCTAACTTTTGTCATTGAAGAATCAGTAGGAACCTGCTGAATCTCCCAAATCTGCAAGCACTGAAAGAAAGATCTTTAAGGCGTACTGATCTGCACATTAAAAAAAAAAAGGTAGGCAAAAATTATTAGCCATACCAAGAGAACACAGAAAGATGCTCTAGTAATCTGACCTGTTTTGAACCCTAAGATCAATGCTGAAACAGAGTTCACTATATACCTTTCCATGATCCTTCAGTAGAGAATAAGGTGGGGTTTAGATTTCATTTTTACACCATTTTTCATTTTGCTGTTTCAGTGTTTACAGACTGTTTCTTCATTTCACTCTTCCTTCTTCACTTCTCTCCTTCTACTCCTCTCTGCTGAGACTGTACTGGGAGTACTACATCCAGCTCTGGAGTCCTCAGTACAGGAAAGACATGGACCTGTTGGAACAGGTATAGAGTAGAGCCACAAAGATGATCAGAGGGACTGAACACCTCTCCTGTGAGGAAAGGCTAAGAGAGCTGGGGTAGCTCAGCCTGGAAAAAAGAAGGCTCTGGGGATACCTAAGTGCAGCTTTTCAGTACTTAGAGGGGGGCTGATAAGAAAGATGGACACAAACTTTTTAGCAGGGCCTATAACGACTGGAAAACGGGTAATGGCTTTAAATTACAAAATAATAGATTTCGACTAGATATAAGGGAGAAATCTTTCATTATGAGTGGTGAAACAACAGAACAGGTCACCCAGAGAGGTGTTGGATGCCCCATCCCTGGAAACATTCAAGACCAGGTCGGACAAGGCTCTGAGCAGCCTGATCTAGTTGAAGATGTCCCTGCTCATTGCAGGGGGTTGGACTACATGGCTTTTCAAGGTCCCTTCCAACCCAAACCATTCTAGGATTCTATGATATGCAAGTTAGCCCCATAGGAAGCACCAGGCTGAGGCACACATCTGGCAGAGTGAAAAATGTTAAATATTTCTCTCTTAGAAATCATTCTACACTATCAAATTTACTGTTGTTGTTTCACTTAGTTACTCAGCTACTTCAGGCTCTCACTATCTAACAAAAAAAAAAATCCAACATCCACATGCCACAACGCAGAAAGGGTTTAGATTTTTGACAAAAAGAAATGAAATTTTCTGTGTAAAAAGTGAAATTTCTGTTGAGGAAATGAATATGCTTTGTATAGATTTCTTGTCAGGAAATACCTCAAGGCTATTGACAAACAATTCAGTTACCTACATAAGATCAAACATCACAAATTTTGAAATCATAATTTTGTGAATGAGTGCCTAAAAGAAACAACTTCTGTTCTGCATTAGCAGACCTGACTTAACTCTAAATCCAATAAATGACAGAAACTGTAATAATGCAGAAGTTAAAGAGAATACACCTAGTTTTGAACCACAAACTGCCCAAAATGGGACACAAATGCTCCTGAGTTCCCAAGTAGAATTAGATACTTCAGAACAGAATTCCAAAATACTGAAAAAACCACCTAGACCCTGCAAGAAATTAAGCATGGCAGTTCTTGAACTCCTACATCCTCCACTGCACTCAAGCATTCCAACAGGATCCAGAGTTCAAACCTCCAGCCTTCAGGACAGATGCCTATAACTTTTTTTTTTTTCTCCCCCAACAAACTGAGCACAGTTCACAGTCTTCCTCTAAAGAAAGGCTAGAGAATAAAAACAGGAAGGCTGTTCCTGTTTGTATTGTACATGATAGCCACGTCGTTTGAGCAATGACCCAAGACACCGGAAAACACAAGACTCTAGGCCCTTTTTAGTGGAGTGTTTGAAACATTTTGAACTTTGATTTATTTATGAATTCAAACCTCATTAAATAAATACACAATAATTAATAGTAGCAATAATAATAATAATAATAGTACAAACCTGGATTTCTATGTGACGAGGGTTATCAATGAACTTTTCTATCAGTAAGCGATCATCACCAAAACTTGAAGCAGCTTCTTGAGATGAAAACCTAAAACCTTCCCTTAAATAATGAAAACAAAAAGAATAATCTGTATTTTAGAAGTCCTGAAGCATACAAGAAAGAACACTTACTCATTTCAGTAAAGTCAGTCTTCACTAATCAACACACATATCCAAAAACCAAGTTATACCATTTGTATTTGATTCTGTAATGAGTATCCCTTTTTTCATGCTTTTCTTACAAAGACAAAAAAAAAACCCAACCAACCTCAAACCAAATTAAAACATTCTCAAAGAACAAAAAATTTCATGGTGTTTAAAAAGCCTGAACATTTACAACAATTATTTATTCATTGTCTTTGTTGGCATTTTCTTCTGCAAAAGTAGTAAATTAATAGAATTTTAAGACCCGGTAATTACAAAGTACTTGTCATACAGAAGTAAAAGTGAAGCTCACCATTACTTACAGCACACAGCCCTCAATACTCAAGAACAGCAGAGGTTGGTAAATTGTGCATTAAAGAACTGCAAATGTAATATTATAGAAAATTCTGAACACAACCTAAAGGTGCAATACTTGACTTCACAGAACACACTAGCTATACTAGTAGATTTTCCCTGCCTTAAAGTATAAGTGAGTGTTATATGGAGCATTCTGTATGCTTCCCCCTGTTTCTTCTTTTACATACATAGTTAAACAAAATAAAGATACTTTATTTATTAATTTTTTTTTTCCCTCTAAATAGCAGAAGGAATACTCTGTGGCTCAAAACCTCTGACAAACAGCTTGATGAACAGCTTTCTCAGGGTGAGATAGAGCATAATGCACGGATCCAGAGGCTTCACTGAAATTTTCTGCAGGCTCTGGTAAGTGGTATATTAGTCCCATTCACGTTGATACACATTAAAAGCTTGGTCAAATTTCTGTGTGACTGACTACTGAAACACAGCAATCCTGACATTTGTGCCCAGAATAAGAACTACAGCACAACTGAGCTGAAGTTTTCGTGCTTTCCACTTCTTGGATGTAGTTAACCCAGACCACAGACTCACAAGATAGGTACATTTACAGTAGAGAAAAGTGTATATTTAGAAGTGTATCTTCACCTTCTTTCAACATTGTGAGATAATACATGTTGTAATTTTGAGACATTATACTTAATGTACAACTTTCCTAAATTTGTATTTAACTTCAATATATTTAATAACCTAGTTAAGAGAAAAAAGGGATATCAAAATTAGTGATTCTGTGCACTACCTGACCTGTCAAAAAACACAAAGTGCTGTAACAAACAGCCATACTGTGTTTCTTACTGAAACATATTTACAGCTATTTTAATTCCTATATCAAAGGCTCTGTTTTGTTTTGTAAACATTTTTGTGTCACACAGTTTTATGCACTATTATTCACAACTGACTTTTTCTTTCACCGAAGGATGTGTGCTAATTAGAAATCTAAACTGCAATACTTGTTAAAAAAAGACAGGTGCCTAATCATCTCATCCATACATCTGTAAATCTTTTTAAATTAGGAATGACTATCTCAGATATTCTGACCTTGTTTTATCTTACAAATCTGTGCAGTTGCAATTGTCCAGTGATAAAAATTACTTCCAACTGGATGTGAGGAAAAAATTGCTGGAAAGAATGAAAAAGCAGAGCAGGCTTTTTAGGGAGGCTATGTAATCTCAACGCAAGACCCAATTAGGCAAAGTTCTAAGCAACCACCTTTAAACTGACTGTTGATGCTATTCAGAGGATGAAGCTGGATGAGATGCTGTCTCTAGATCCCTTCAAACATGCACAATTATAAAGAGGAAAAACAGGATCTCTCTAAGGTTTCCCCTCTCTCCCTACGGTACATTTACTCACACTGAAGTTTAAGTTGTACAAAAGCATTGCTGATGTTACCACAAGCCTTCCTTTAGTTGTCTGAAGTGAAACAGCCATGCCAACTTTCTGCTTCCAGCTCTGAGATCAGCAGTGCTGTTTTAATTAAAACAATTTTCTTTCGAGGCAGTCAGATACTAAAATAAGACTGTACTCATTATGTAGAATTTCAGTTTTCAGTATCAGAAAATTGTAAAATAATTTTTTTTTCTTGTCAAGGCCAGCATTAGAAGGGCCATCTAGTTAAAAAGTAGATGTTTGATAACCATTAGCATAGTAAAAGCCCTCTAAAGCCCTAACAAGTAGTCAATAGATACTCAAATGTTGATTTTACACACAAAACCAATACCCATTGCTTCAAGCTTAACTCCAAATTTTAAAAAATAAACCTACTAAAATTATCTAGGCACAGTATTTGTGTATGTTTACATATGTAGATGGCATGAGAATGTGTGGGGTTTTTAAAAAATAGCGTTTTAGGAAACACTGTTCTTCACTTATCCAATAGATTCCTTCCCCTCACCTGAACAGCACATACCTGTGCAGGACAGACCAAAGATGTCAAGCCCATACATTCCCATTTTTGCACAGTAGTTTGAAAGGCCAAATGCAATGCTTTGGGAAGATAATAAAACTCAATGCACAGGCTTGTAATAGGCAATGCTGTTGAGTTTTTAAAGCAGTGTCCTCTTATACTGCACACTTCATATTTCCTTTGCTTTAGAAGGCAGAGGATTCAGAATGATTTGCTATTTATTATTCCACATTAACTTCTTCCAGTCCCACTGCTCATTCCTTCAGAGCCACTGGAAGATTACAGCATCAGGGGGGAAAAAAACAACCGTTTCAATCAATGTTTCTGAAGAAAGGTGGGAAACTGCAGAAAATTACTGTTTCAGACTACAAAAACACATTTACTAGTAGTTCTCCCACATGTCCTGCTGCACCACCCCAGTGAAGAGCAACAACTGTGGAACAGCAGAAGTAAACACAGCATGGTACCACAAGACCATAGAAGAGAAATTATAAGACGTTCTTGGAACCTGAGAACAGATGTTTGATTTACATTCATAAAATTGGCATGAGCACCAAGAAAGAATTTCAGAAACAGGACAGTTTACATCTTCCTATTATTATAGGTTAAAAGACAAAATCTCTTATCTCTCTAAATATCTGTTGCTGGAAGCTGCCTTGGTAAAAACTTTCAAAACAGATACCCACCAAGCATGCAAGACTTCAATATCTAGGAAAAGTTACACAAAGTGAGACAATACGGGGGAATTACTAACACAAAGCTCCAAATTTTTCAAAGGTAACCCTTAAAAAATAATTTTGTACAAATTTCCAGCTTGGAGGTTATGTCCGCAGCTGAAGCTACTAGCTAAAGAAACTCATTTCTATCTGCACGTCCACAGAGTTTAAAACATGGGCCAATAGCTCCTGTATGATGACCCCCGATACTGAACCTACAAGCCACGAAGTGCCTTTACGTGCAAAGATCCATCACAACCTCTGCCAGAAAATTTCAATCTGTTCTTTGGAAATTAGAGTCCTGAATTTAATTCCTTTTCAGAGCTGCCAGCCCAGCATCTGAAGCCATGAAGCCTAAAAATTTAGTTCCATGTACAATTGTTATAAGCATACTGAAAGCAAGAAGCCTTCAGTTTCTCCACAAAGAAGGAATGATACAGATTATGTGTAGATATTCAGACACATACCCTAGTCATGTTTTGCTGTACTGCATCATGAGCTTAACATTGCCTATACCTGGAAAGCACTTTCAGATCAGGCTCACTGGGATGCAAGCACAGAGGTTCTCTATATACAAGACCAGAGCTGGGATGATCAATGACACTAAATTAAAAATACCTTTAGATACAGACCACAGCAGAACTTTCTCAGGCTGTAAAAAATCTACCAACCTGAACTTTAGGTAAACTTCTTTTCAGAAATCCGCCCTTCATTTTCAATATAATTTTAAGTGGGCATCTATTAGTTGAAGAAAAGGCATGCTAAATTATACTTCTCCAAACCAAGACAACTAGCTAGGGATTACATTAGAGTGAACATAAGGATATTTTAATTTCAAATGTGGGTCAGTGGCTTGAACTGTACAGAAAATTCCACTCTAGAACTTGACCAAAATTTGGAAAAAAGCAATGGAAGTGAGCATTGGGAGGGACTCTGATCTTAAAAAACACAAGAGCAGCCCTACCCAGAGATGGCGGCAACACTGCAGCCTTCCACAGTGAAGGGTATGTGAAGGGCTATTTCAAAAACCAAATTGTAACACTGACAAAACTGTAACAGTATTTGTTTTAGAAATACTAGCTGAAAATTAACAGAAATCTTAGCTATAGCTGGAATAATATAATAATTACAGAGAATCTAAAACAATTGTCATCACACTTGGTATATTTAAGGGACGTGAAAGATGAAGCAGCAGTAAGTTACCACAGTGAATAATTCTGTAAAAGTAGCAATTAAGTTCCTCAGATCGGTCTTTTCCACTTCCAGTGGCTATTTCCACATCACACCACACATACATTTAAGCCTCCTTACTGTACACATAGTCAGTTGAAACAAGAAAGGTTTTCAACTATCCTGAAAATCCCAAAGTATGTTTCAAACAAGGAGAAGATTCTTCACCCAGAGGGTGTTTGGGCACTGGAACAGGCTCCCCAGAGAAGTGGTCACAGCACCAGCCTGACAGAGTTCCAGAAGTATTGGGACAATGCTCTCAGATACATGATGTGGCTCTTGGAGACGGTCCTGTGCAAGGCTAGGGGTTGGACTCCATGATCTTTGTGGATCCCTTCCAAAGCAGGAATGATTCTACATAAAGACTTTTGTTTTCAAATAGTATTTTAAATTAATCCCATGAGANGGTAAACTTCTTTTCAGAAATCCGCCCTTCATTTTCAATATAATTTTAAGTGGGCATCTATTAGTTGAAGAAAAGGCATGCTAAATTATACTTCTCCAAACCAAGACAACTAGCTAGGGATTACATTAGAGTGAACATAAGGATATTTTAATTTCAAATGTGGGTCAGTGGCTTGAACTGTACAGAAAATTCCACTCTAGAACTTGACCAAAATTTGGAAAAAAGCAATGGAAGTGAGCATTGGGAGGGACTCTGATCTTAAAAAACACAAGAGCAGCCCTACCCAGAGATGGCGGCAACACTGCAGCCTTCCACAGTGAAGGGTATGTGAAGGGCTATTTCAAAAACCAAATTGTAACACTGACAAAACTGTAACAGTATTTGTTTTAGAAATACTAGCTGAAAATTAACAGAAATCTTAGCTATAGCTGGAATAATATAATAATTACAGAGAATCTAAAACAATTGTCATCACACTTGGTATATTTAAGGGACGTGAAAGATGAAGCAGCAGTAAGTTACCACAGTGAATAATTCTGTAAAAGTAGCAATTAAGTTCCTCAGATCGGTCTTTTCCACTTCCAGTGGCTATTTCCACATCACACCACACATACATTTAAGCCTCCTTACTGTACACATAGTCAGTTGAAACAAGAAAGGTTTTCAACTATCCTGAAAATCCCAAAGTATGTTTCAAACAAGGAGAAGATTCTTCACCCAGAGGGTGTTTGGGCACTGGAACAGGCTCCCCAGAGAAGTGGTCACAGCACCAGCCTGACAGAGTTCCAGAAGTATTGGGACAATGCTCTCAGATACATGATGTGGCTCTTGGAGACGGTCCTGTGCAAGGCTAGGGGTTGGACTCCANTTCTCCACAAAGAAGGAATGATACAGATTATGTGTAGATATTCAGACACATACCCTAGTCATGTTTTGCTGTACTGCATCATGAGCTTAACATTGCCTATACCTGGAAAGCACTTTCAGATCAGGCTCACTGGGATGCAAGCACAGAGGTTCTCTATATACAAGACCAGAGCTGGGATGATCAATGACACTAAATTAAAAATACCTTTAGATACAGACCACAGCAGAACTTTCTCAGGCTGTAAAAAATCTACCAACCTGAACTTTAGGTAAACTTCTTTTCAGAAATCCGCCCTTCATTTTCAATATAATTTTAAGTGGGCATCTATTAGTTGAAGAAAAGGCATGCTAAATTATACTTCTCCAAACCAAGACAACTAGCTAGGGATTACATTAGAGTGAACATAAGGATATTTTAATTTCAAATGTGGGTCAGTGGCTTGAACTGTACAGAAAATTCCACTCTAGAACTTGACCAAAATTTGGAAAAAAGCAATGGAAGTGAGCATTGGGAGGGACTCTGATCTTAAAAAACACAAGAGCAGCCCTACCCAGAGATGGCGGCAACACTGCAGCCTTCCACAGTGAAGGGTATGTGAAGGGCTATTTCAAAAACCAAATTGTAACACTGACAAAACTGTAACAGTATTTGTTTTAGAAATACTAGCTGAAAATTAACAGAAATCTTAGCTATAGCTGGAATAATATAATAATTACAGAGAATCTAAAACAATTGTCATCACACTTGGTATATTTAAGGGACGTGAAAGATGAAGCAGCAGTAAGTTACCACAGTGAATAATTCTGTAAAAGTAGCAATTAAGTTCCTCAGATCGGTCTTTTCCACTTCCAGTGGCTATTTCCACATCACACCACACATACATTTAAGCCTCCTTACTGTACACATAGTCAGTTGAAACAAGAAAGGTTTTCAACTATCCTGAAAATCCCAAAGTATGTTTCAAACAAGGAGAAGATTCTTCACCCAGAGGGTGTTTGGGCACTGGAACAGGCTCCCCAGAGAAGTGGTCACAGCACCAGCCTGACAGAGTTCCAGAAGTATTGGGACAATGCTCTCAGATACATGATGTGGCTCTTGGAGACGGTCCTGTGCAAGGCTAGGGGTTGGACTCCATGATCTTTGTGGATCCCTTCCAAAGCAGGAATGATTCTACATAAAGACTTTTGTTTTCAAATAGTATTTTAAATTAATCCCATGAGACAAAGCCAAAACAAGTTTACAGATCAAAATACTACCAACCATTCTTCACACTCACCTTGCATTTATGAACCCTGAAATGCAAAAGGCCATTCAGATATTGGTTTTTCCAGAGTCTGCCCATAGCTGATAAATCGTTTATTTTTAGTATTACATGGACGTGAATGCAGCAAAACTATATGGTAGTTTTATGCATAGATACACAGATCTATGTCAGTAACAACTGAGTCACCTTCAAAACACTCAAGTCAGGTGTTCTCTAGACATATAAAAAGGAACAATTTTAGATCTGTAACAACTAATGGACATGTACAACAAATCTTTTACAATTTCATATGTTTCTTCTTAAAGACAGACTGGAAGAGAAATCCAAATACCCTACTTCACTTGAGAAGTAAATCTGTTGGTCTTCAAGTTCTCATAAAACTCACTTTCATCTTCCTGCAACAAGTGTTTTGTCAACTTAATTTTGCCTATTCACAAACGTTAAAATAAGCTTCTCTCCTTGATTTATGTTCAATAAATAGTGTTGATCTGTGACTGTCTAGGTGTTCTTCCTCTTAGCACCTTTTAGATTTAACATTACACTATAAAGACGAGGCTTGCATAACTAACCCGAGAGGATTGTTATAAGGACTCCACTCCAAATAATGAGGAGCTGAATGATACTTCAGAACTGAATTGGACTTGATGATCCTTGTCTGTCCCATCCAATTCAAGATATTCTATCATTCAAAAGCTTTCCATAAACAAGGCAAGCAGCTCAAATTATCATTAAATAGGACTGAGTCAAAGCAATATCACTAAATTAATTTCTTGATATGCAAATATACATAAAAAAATATCCCTAGCTAGCTTCTACTGGTACCAATCAGCTCTACCAGGTGACTTTCTAAACCATAACCACAGCCTTTCTCCAAATTAAGTTGGCAATCACGATTTTAGATCCACTTTTACTTTAAAACAGTTACTTTAATCAAGGTCCTTTGCATCTTTCTGAACTAAACAAGAAATGAATGCCTTCCTTTCAAGTCCAACAGATGCAACTGCTGCCTGAACAAGATCAAGGCAGTTATTTTGGATTCTAAAGCAGTAGCAAGAAAGCAGGTTCTTGGAAGAATTTTTGGATTCTAAAGCTTTTAAAAAAGCAGGTTATTCTAGATCTTCATTCTAATGCCCAAAACATTATCTTCCTATTTGGATTTGAATACAAATGGACTAGACAGAGCAAGGTACAAATAAACCCACCATGTTTTCTTTAAATCTAAAATTTAACTGCTACACATTCATTGTTCTTTCATCCAGTTTTTAGGTTTTAACAAACTAAAATTTAATAGAGGACAGAAAAATGACAGGGAAGTCTTGCAGGGGACTAAATTAAACTAATGAAAATTTCAGTTGTACTTTGAGTTGACTCCAGCACAGGTGCTGCTCTCTCTGAGCAGAAAGGAAAACATTCAGGTTGTTTTGGATCAAATAGGCTTTTCATTACAAGTCTTTGAAAAATCAGAAAATACGTTTTTCTGTAAGATCAGCAGCACATGGAGTTGAAATCAGGCTCCTCGCTGCCAGAATATCACCAGAGAATGGATTGTAAAATTCCAAGTCAACAACAAAGCATCATGCAATGTTCAGGATTCAGACAATCAGTAAGAGACAAGAAAACATCTGTGTTTTGAAACATGTGTTGTTTCAAACAGAAGTACAATAGTTTGCTGATACAAATACTTTAAACACAGAAGTATGCAATTTATTAGAGCACATTCTGGTAATACTGCATGTGTTTCCACATATGAATTATCAGTCTCATCAACTTTAACAGAACTAATGGCATGCATTAATGTTTGTGAATCAGGGCCAATAAATATTCTACCTAACACAAACAATCAATAAATCAGCATTCTGAAAGGCATACAGCAAAATGTTATTTACACTCTAAATTTACAGTCTAAGATTAGACTAACAGCAATTGTAAGTGTTTGGTTTTTTACTGAAATTAATGGACGATGTTATGTAAGGTTTATGCAAGAATTAATTAGAAATCAGCACACACAAACTTCCAAAATATATCGCTCACTATACTAAAAGGATAAAACCAAATAATATCCAATTTCTCTGTCTAACATTTCATATCTGCTCAACTGTCAGCTCACAATGGCTTAATGGGTCTTCAGTAACTGCAGCATTCATCATGGCAAGCTTTTGGACAGCATCTCACCTGGTCTCTTCATCATCCCAAGCGATTCTCATGCCTTTCCCACCACCACCTGCTGAGGCCTTGATCATGACAGGGTAGCCTAACAGCGGGGAACAATTAGACAGAAGTTCAAACTTTGTTCAGTTGGTCAGAGGAACATGACAACTGACCACATGTCCAATAAAGGCAGTAGACAATAACTTCATTTATTAAAACACTGTTTGCAGGGAGAACAGAGGAGAAACTTTTCTTTTCAAAACTTAGCTGTCAGTGCAGTAATTTCTACAGCCAAGAAAGGCTGTCTTCTCCAATTCATTTATACCATAAAAACATTGAATGAATTATTCCCAAATAATGAAGTGATTTATGAATAAGGCATTTGACCTTTCTAAGCTCACATTTCTTTAGGAACATTTTTTTTTCCCTTTGTTGATGCTTAAATAATATTTTTTTTTATTAATAGCAAAAATGAGTAGATCTTCATAAATTAAGTCTAAAGATTGAGTAAACAAATATGTATCTTATCAACAGTTCTAGTGCGGTACATTTTAAATAACAGAGCAGCTCAAGAGCTGTGCTGCTTAGACATTATGCAATAGTATCAGAAAACAGATTACTCCTTTTTTTACAATAAAAAAAATGTATTCTCCCCAACTACTGACAACTAGTAAGAAAAAACAAGCAGTATAAATCTGACAGCATTGTATATAACTACCAATATCTTACTCGTAGAACAAGATACTGTAATATGGATATCAGGCAGGACCTTCCTTTTCTGAAGGCCAGAAAATAACAGCAACAAAGTACACAGTTTAAATGCTGATTTAGTAATGACTGTTTCTCTTTTAATACAATCTTTTCATTCAAAGCAACTTCCTGAAACAATTTCTTCATACCAGAGAACTTCACTGCTCTCTACACAAACATGCAGAAAACTAAAATCAAGGATCTGTTTAAAATGCTTTTGACATTTCTAGTATAGCAGAAAATTCTTCATGCCTTTGGTCTCCAGTATGTTTAATGAAAATCATAACATTAAGGCAAATATCAGACCAGCTGATATCGTCTGGCAAGAAGAGTCTATCAGTCCTTGAGAATTGAAGAAACATTCTATAAAAGGCTTTGATTTGGGGACAGAAAGAGACATTTGAATATGGTTCCTAGAAGTGGTGCAGTCTACTGTCATATGTGTTACTGATATTCACAGTTTCTTTCTGGAACGTAGATCTACTCTTGCTCTGACAAGTGACAGCAATACAATATGCCCACGTCCTCCTAACAGTGATCTAACTGAAAAGAGGTTCAGGAGAAGATAATTAAAACCAGCAAGATCTGGAAAACCTTTTTTTTTCTTAAAAAGTCTGAAATGGATACCAAAAAAAGGCATGAGACAAGCATAAGAAACACTAGTGTTGATTGGAAGGCAGGAAAGCAGCAACAGTACAAGAGAACATTAAATTAACAAAGAAACAGAAAAAAAAACCCAATAAAATAGTTTCCAACTTAACACATTATTAGACTGAGAAACCCCAGGCTGTAAAGCATTCACGTGGCTGAAAGCTGTAGAGAGGCAACAGTTAAGCATATGTAGAGCACAAACCAAGTTCCTATAGGCATGGATTACCAAAAGGCTATAAATCTTCATGCCTTGGACTCTAAAGTAGTCTCTTGTTACAACGTATAAGGTTAAGACCAAACAGAGCCATGCAAATAAATTTTCATAAGAAAATCTAAGAATCTCTCTTAGATTTTCTTATGAAATATCTGATACTGCCCATAGAAGGGTACAGGATAAGTCACAGAGTAACAATGAGTTTGATCCAGGCCTCTACAATCCCAGAGACTAAAAGGTAAAGGCAAGATAACTCTAGATTACATGCAGCAACAGTGAAGTTCAACCAATTTTCATGAAATGCAGTATATGCAATATTTACACAAGAGCAGCTTATTGATGCTGTAGCTGCATTTCCAGATCCCTGGCAGTTGCCAGGCTCCTACACAAGTCACTGGATATCTTGAAATACAGGAAAAAGCACATCTTGTATAACTTTCATGCAAGAAATGAGATTTTACTGGATAACACTAGCAAATCTCTGGCAATACTATCACCATCTGGAGACCCTGTCCAACCCAAAAAGCTGCAAGACTGAAATTTTGAAATAAGCATTGTTGTAAGCCTTATTATGGCAAACGGACTAAGGCAATTTCCATCACCTAATCTATCTTATTCAGTGTTACATGCACTTGAAAAAATCTTCATCAGTTATGCTACCAATTTCAGTCTAACAATATCAGTCACTTGAATGGCTTGCTGATTTTAATTCTGTAAGCATAGTCCTAATTTACTGTACTTTAGTTTCAAAAGCAAAACAGGCATGTTGGAAGTGAGCCTTGGTAAGTCTTTATATGCTCCAAAATGTAATTCATATACCACAACTCACATGGTTAAATTATCAGAGAGTACACATGGGTTATGACCAGTATCATTCACCAAGTGTAGGGCCACCTTGCTTTCACTCTCTCCCACCTTTTATGTACAGTGTCTCATGTCAACCGCGCTTGTAGGCAAGGCACTTAAAGACTCCCAAAGAGCCACTATATAATTTAAAATAAAGTAAGTTTTAAAAAAAATAAGTAAGGCCTGTCGTGAAAAAATACATACATTTCTGGTTGAGAAGGAAAAATTGCAACAGACCTCTACATGTTAGCATGTAAATTAGCCAGTCCCCTGAAAATAAGGGTACTGGAGCTTTTGCTCAAATATGAGGTTACACACTCCTTGCTCCTGTGGGACACTGAACTAAGCTTAAGAGCAGTCCTTTACCCAATACCAAACACAGAAAGAAAGGCTTTGTAAAATTTAAGTTTTGCATGCATATTGGGTATAGGACACTGGGGTCAGAATGCATTACTCAACACTCTCCACTTTTGTACTATTCAGCAGCAATCAAAATTGCTTAAGTATGTTCACATGGATTGGTTGGATAAGTTGTGGGAAGGAAGAGGCACGCAAACAATTTCTAACACCATTTATAAGTACCCACAACAACAGCAAATAAAAGACTCACAAAACAGACATTTTTGAGTAGGTGTTAGGTTTTCAATCCTTCCCTCAAATTAGATGCCAATTTATGTGAAATTAAAATTGCAATGAGATTAAAACCTACTCTTGTTTTACAGTTTTACATTCTTGTGATGCCTCTTAAGGATGGGTCTAAAGGTCTTAGGAGGCAAAAAGGTTAGAAGCTGTCAGACTTGAAGATCACTGCACCTACTTTTGCTGCTAAATAGGCACTGTTAAGTCAGGACTGCTTTGTTTGCAGGACAGTTTCTATTCTGAGAATCTGAATGATAAAAGGAGTAAACAAACTTCTGATGTCCCACAGCTGTTAGCTCCCCCACCCTTTACAACCATGGTTTTTAGATGTCATTGAACCATTTTTATAAAGTTGCAGATAGTAGACCTCAGAACGCATTCTGCAATACCAGTTTGAGCAATATTGCATGTGGTCATACCAGATTCTATTCAATACCCATTATTAAAAGCTAGCACTAACTAAACCCATGTCAAATGAAACATGACAAAAAAACATCTTTTTCACCTCTTCAGTTTTGTATAGCCTTTCATTTAGTTTTATCTGACTGAACTTCATAGCAGTCCAGTCCTTTCAAATAGAGGAGTCAAACTTTCTGGAGTCTCATCGATGCTTCAGAATCAAGAAGCCAGCAGTTCTTAATGTACAGCTCTACATATAGACCTAAAAGCAGCATGGGAAAAGGGCCAATGTAATTAAGCACTACAGAAAGGATTACAAGAGCAGAACAGCCCACACCAACAAACAGAAGAGAGACTGTAGAAAGGAGCCAATACAGCAATTCGTGCCTGAACTTCTTCCAATTTCCAATTTAGCCTAGTATTAGTGTCACATTCTCTCTTGAGAACTCAGGAAAATCTCTAAAATCAGGGGCAAAAAGAAGGTTTCATTCCCACACCCAGAAAATGTGTATCCATAGATAATAGTCACTGAAACGGGTAAAGGCTGTGTTCTCAACACTGACGTGGCATGCTCCACTACTACAGGATCTTTGGCCAGAACACAGCAGGGAGAAGCAGGAAAAAAACACAGGCAGCAAGAGAGCATCACAGTTTTACTGTTTTAAATGCTGACCCATGGTTATTTTTTTAATAGTTACTTAAGCTTTCTTAGAAGACTGAAACTCTGGATTAGTGAAATTAGAAACAATCTGAAAGTATTCCATTGCATATCAAGTGCTTTATACACAAGGACAAATACATTCTATATATACAAGAGACTATAATTTCATTAAATCTTAGATCCTTTGAAATGAAAATCACTACATCTTACTTGTCCGTGGTTACAGTTAGACAGAAGCTTAACCAAACTGATCAACTTATCAAAACATGGGTGGGGGAAAAAGCTAGAAGGGACGTTTTTCTTTCACTACATGGTACCACAGTACAAACCCGTCTTGTATCAAAACAGTTTAAGAATTTTCCATCTAAATAAAGCACCACCCAGCTGTCTGTAATTGACTTTATTATCACAGATTTAAGACTGCCTTGATATAATGACCTCCAAAGTGCTACTGATATCAAAGACAGGAACCAGTCAACAGAACACCAGAAGAACTCAGAGGAAAATTAAAAAAGAATGTATTTTAAAGGGTGTCTAGAAAGCCACTGCATGCCTTCTGACTTACATTCATCAAACTGTTTAAAAAAATACTTACAGGAAATCTTTAAAAAGCAAGAGCAAGAAAGACTATTGAAGAGAAACTGAATTAAAATAAAGTCCCAATACTATGTCTTTATTCAGGACTAAACCCAATTTTATTTACCGTTCTCTTCTGAATGTTCCAGTTTGGTTAATAATCCCTCTCTTTTGGTAATGCTCCCTTGACAGTGATCAGTTATCACTGGATTTCACAACAAGGACACAAAGCCTGAAGAAGCACTGACTTCAATTGTGTCAGCCAAAAAGTCAGACAAGCCTGGGAGGGATTTCAGGGCAGTTAACCAGTGCAGGGTAAAAGCCCCAACTTGAACTCAAATCGGAAAGATCTTACACTGTTTAGAACTCATCTGTAGCAGTGCAAGTCCCACTTTCTATCTGGCACATAAAGGCACAGCAATAGCTTTTGACACAGGTGAAAAGCTGTTTATCTACCTGTGATAAACCTAAATAGCCTCTCATGGTTACAGTCTCAAAGGGAAAATTAAAGAAAAATCCCAAGAAAAATGGTACATCTTACTGCATTCGATTCTTCTTCTAGAAAGCATTTAAAAACGTGTAATTTCAAGCATATGGTTTAGTATTTTCACTAATATCAAGCTTTAGTAAATAAAAGCCAAAACTCATTAAACACATATTACACTTAACCTTCATCAAAATGAGTCCCTGACGCATTTGCTGGTTGCTCTTTTCACCACTCTATAAGATATTCAGAAGATGAATAGTGACTTTATTCCAGTAAGCACAGAAGGCTGGTGCTCTGGATCATATTCAAGCTAGCTGCAGTCCACACAGTGACGAAGAATGAAGATCATAACATCACTGGTGTCAGTCTCCATATAAAGGGAAATGTACCATGCCTAGCTTCTGACTATCATGTCCAGTTGCAGATATACTTACAGATAACTCCTTTAGTGAGGTAATCATTACTGCATATCACATTCATTCCACAAATCATGGCTGCACTTGTTCTGTAAAGTCCAGTTTGAAAAGCTCAAATGTGATGATTTAAGAGACAGGGCGTTAATGCCTAGATTCTTCCAGCCCTATGGGCAACAAGGAACTTAAAAACTATTAAAACATTATTTGTTCTATAGGGATTACTTATTACACATTCAATTTAGTCAACCATGTCTGCTGAGAGGCACACAAATCCCACCATAGCTAATTTAAGAACTTACCAATTTCCCTTGCAATTCTGACAGCTTCATCTGCATCCTGTAAAAGCAGGAAATGAGACCCAATGTTAATCCCATCAGCCATTGCACTATGTCCTGAGGGCAGTCATATATTGCACTACTGTCTCCTCCGATTCATTTAATGTTTGATTTTACAACCTTCTGACCCTTTTCAGCCAGAGGAATGTAAAATTAATACCATAAGTGGAATGTAAATTCTACCTCATCATTAGTGCACTGAGAAACTCAAAGCAACGAGGAATCAGCTGACAGGAAACGCAACCAGGATCGCAAAATTATTTTCTGCAGTTGTAGGAATTTAATGCTAGAATTCAGAAGTTTACAATCAATAATGGACCATAAATCAGATCGTTAAAGTTTGTCCACTACCAGTTTGTTTCTGTCCTCACAGGTATTCCTTGTGTTTTCCTGATTGCTGTCAGTAGGGGGAGTTGATTCTCTATTGTTTGGGAGTAATTCAAGTTCAGGAAAAAAAAAATCTTGCAGAACTTCTTTAAAAACAAATGGGTTTTGTTTACTCAAGAAGAAACACAAGCACTTCAGTTTTGAAAGTTCTGCATTCTGAAGACAAAATAAACCTCAAATGCATCGTTTTAAACTATATCTGAAAAGAGAAGATTCCCATAATGGTTTTCCATTTAAGAGAGTTGCACATTATTAGCATACAACAACTTTAAAAATCCTTTTGTTGATGCCACCTATTGCTGCAGCTGTCTCATACTACTGTAGCCTGGTACAGAAAAAAGTCCTGGGAAATTCAGAATAAAAAACCACAATACTTGAATTGCTTACTTTTCAATAACCAAATAGCTTCTCCTGCAGTAGTTAATTCCAGTTATTTCTACTGATAACAGTATATTTCCATTATAAAAAATTAGAAAGAAAAAGGGTTAAATTACAGTGGTACGGGTTAAGCTTGAAAATTCCATCCAAATTTGCTAATATTTATACTATCCCATGACATACATTAAAAAATTTGTATAGAAAGCATTAATGTCTGGAAACCACCAGCTGCTAACTGTGTCTGAAACTATGGGGGCCGACTTATGAACATTAAACTGAAACCTAATATATTTAAAGCTTTCAAGGCAATCCATTTTAAAAGCACCCAGGTCAGAACTTTAAAAAAAATACATAAGAAATGTTCATACCTGGTTCATTTATGTCCGATAATAAAACAAAATCCTCTTTAAAAGTCTTCAGTACCTAGTAACAGCCCCATGAAGAATAAGGGGGCTGGCAGGGGAAGTTGTCAGAAAATTTAATTTCCTTTCATTAGCTAGTCTGCACCACAAATCGGTGCTTGTTAAGTTCAAAGCAGTCCTGAAAGCAACATCAGTTTTAAGTCTTTTTACTCTAGTCACATCTGTTAATGAGATTTTTCCAAATAACAATTGTTTTTAACTCAAGAGATAAATCTAGCAAAAAAACCCCTGTCCCTCACACTCCCCCCCCGCAAAAAAACCTCAAGAGTTTACTGTTTTATTACACCTTGCTGCTTTCCATGACCCTGCACCCTCCAAATTTTAGCTTAAAGGGATAAAATGCATGAAAAGGGTCATTTAAGAATGTTAGTGGTTTCCACACATTGAGTTTGAAGGTTCTTTGTTCCTGCCTGTGACAGTTATGCGAGAATACTTCCCCTTAATAGCCTCTCTGTCAGGAAGTGTTAAACCTGCCAAATGCAGACAATTAGAGCCTCTTGAACAAAATGCAGGAAGAGTGATGACTGATGAAGAGCCACGATTATAGTCGAGAAGGAAACTTTTACATTTCTTTTCTCTTGCAAATTCACCCATATATTTGCAAAATAGAATTAAGGGGGGGAAGCAAACAGGGTAATCTTTTTGCACTTAGTTACCTGCAAACAAGTGGCTAACTGATACACTGCAGTCCACAGGAAGACAAGCTGCAAATCATTACAGGGGAACTTTTCACTGCCACTGTATTTTTATACATGCATACAACAACTTTAAGTAACAAACAGATTGCTATCAGCAGCACTAATTGTCTTAGCTCTGGCTTGAAAACATTTTAGTCATCTGTCCAGCACAGTTATTAATTTACACTGTTTCAACATCTGTTTCTTTGACAGTTCTAACATATTAGAACCCAAACTCTAAGATACAAGGAAAAAAAAAAAAAAACCACAATGCATACTCAAATTTTCACTTTCAAAGAGCATTTCTGAACCAGAAAACAAAAATTCGCTGTGTTTTAAAGAGGAAAACTAATTAAAAAAAAAAAAAAAAGGAAATTGACATATTGAAATCTCTGGTAAGTCTTTTGATCTTCTTCCATATGAAAGTATGTTGAATGTATGTTTAAAATATCATGAATTTCACTTGCTGATTAAATAAATACAGAAGCAGTTTGAGTAAACAGAGTTAGGATCGTTATTTTAGCTTTTGGGTACATAAAACTTATGACAGATACACAGTATTTGCACAAGAGGAGCAAAAAACTGAATGCTATGATACTGCCTAGCACACATGTCCATATGTGCAAAATATACAAAACCACACTGGTACTGAAAGCATTTTAAATTATTTTTTAAAAGCAAAAGTCCTCAACGATTTACTGCTGTTTCTTCCAAAAGCACATTAGCTACACTACCATTTCCCCAAAATAACCTGGAAACTGTAAAGAAATATATAATTTTAGCACCACCTTTTATTGTACAAATAAAAATGTTCAAGTAATGGTAGAAGTTAATAAAAATCCTAAGAGTTATAAAATTATGTCATAGCGTTTTCACAATACGTGATTCCATTAAGTTAAAGTGAAAAAAAATATTCCTTTAGCATAAGAATTCCTAATCTCCTAATTTCATGTACATGCCTCTCAACCAGGTACGAGGAGGTGGAGACAGAAAAACAAAACTGTCTTGATGTGGGGGACTGCCAGGATAAAGCTGTTTAAGAGACTCCTAGAACTGTGAAACACTGTATTAATTATGAAGAACTGCATAATAGTTTTCATGGCTGAGGGTGTTAGCCTTGGACAAGCTCCAGTTCATATCCAGTCTCTTCACAACCTCTCCAGCAAAACAGTGGTCATTCAATCCTAATGCCAATATCCCAATGCAAGAATTCAGCTAAAACAGGTACCCAAAACTTCACCACAGTAAATTCAGAGCCTTGCCTAAGACCTCTAATGTGTTTACTGACATCAGTGAAACTAAGAAGACACAGACATTATTCTTCTGGGTCTACATCCAGCTGTGTTCTACCAGCCATAAAACCAAAATGGCTGTATGTGGTGAAAAAAAAACAAAAATCATTCTTCCCTTGCCATTCCTTTGCCAGTTTTTCACCACAGCATGTCCTTATTCTCATTACTGGGCCTCCACTTTGTTCTTGTCTCTTACTCCCCTATGGTTATTTACAGTCAATACATCATCTCAGCCCTAACTTTAGTATAGCCATTGCTCACATGGATTAATGCTAATTCTTTTGATTAAAACTGTTTACCACTCCCTCTCCCAATCAGGTTTTATAAAACTAATTGTAGTTACACATTTTGAAATTAATTCCCTTTGAATGCTTTTGTTGGCTCTCTAGCTGACAGCACAAGACTCTGGTTCCTTACATGTGCAGGCTTGCTAAACCTTGCCCCAGACAACTGAGAAATTGGACCAGGGATGAGAAGGAAATTACTCTCTGTCAAACTGCCCTCTCCACTCTCATTCCACATCATTCCACAATTTCATATTTGCTAGAGCATTTGCCAGTACAAGAACAGTTAGTTGTGACTGTTATGCCAAGCATCCTCCTCTTCAATCCTTCCAGCTTTAAGTATACTGTTGAAGGGCTTTCTTCTTTTACATTTCTAATTTAATTTCTACTCACTGGGAATTTTTCTGCATGCAACTTCTCCAAGATGTTATTACAAAACCTTAGCAACTACAGTGTCTCCTATGTGTAAATGCTAAGCAACATAAACAAGAGAGGAAAAATATCCTTTATTCACGAAGGACCTAAGTATCTGCAGCACTTTTAACAAGGATAAAGACAACTCTTCTAGTAACAAAGATTTTCAGTGCAGTCCTGAGTTGAATAATGAACCACTAGAAGTTTTTACTCTGAGTTTGCTTTAACTATTCATCCACAAAGAATACATGCAACAGATCTGTCTTAATTTCTGGCATTGTCAGAGGCATGAATGCAGTTTTCTTCCAGCTTTACTAGACTCCACTTTAAAGTTCAAGCCACCTCTAATCACCTTAAGCATCAAGTAGACACTTAGCTGCTTCCTAAGACCTTTAAAATTTTTATTTCTCAAGAAAAAGAGCCCTCAAAGATTTTGAAAGCTTCGTAACTGTGACTAAAATAGGTCTCCCACAGAATGGCAAAAATCCTAAACAGTCTCCAGTTCCTTGTGTGTTGCTATTCTGATTAGAGCTGGTATCACACAACTTTGCCCTTCCTATCTTAGTCTGAATTTGTATAATAGTATATCAAGCTCTAACCAAATATCAGGCATCCTGTATGACCTAATTATTTGAGTATTCATTTAAGCAAAAGACATTGTCACAGGAAGGAAATCAGAGAACACACACAGGCCCGTATTTAGATCCATAGCAAGTATGACACTATCAATTATCAGAAGCTTTATTTCCTATAATTGGTAATCTAAGCACTGGTTAGCCTAAAATTTGCAACTCCACTTTTTGATTGAGACTACAATGCTGACAATGTCTGTAGACTTTCCTTTTTCTTATTTGGTAGGCACACTGCAGGTTTGGGTTTGGGTTTTTTTTTTAGTTATGTACTCTTTTTCATTAACACTCTTCAGGTAAACAGAACTGTGCAGGGCTGAGGTACGTGTAACTGATATAATATGGACACTTTGAGATTAATCAACTACCACATAGTTCCTTTCAATAGCAGAGGACTGGAGTTGTCAACTCAGTCCTACATTACAGTTCATTTGGTTTTAAGGGTATTGTTGCATATAGCCCATTGCCAACCACATCACTTCAGTTTCCTTTTTGTGTCAGGAACATCAGATAATTGCCAAAAAACAGTCCAATTGAAGGTCAACAAAACAAGTGCATACAAGAAAGCAGCTCAGCTGTACTGGCTATGGGTCTGTTCATTCATTAACCATTATCCTACTTTGTCAGCTTTGTTTCTTTTTATTAGCAGAATAACAGACCCTTACATAAGTTTTAACTTGATACAATGACAAAACCAGCATTTTGAGTATATAATTCTGCATTAGAGAACGTTTTGTGGTGTTCAAATGATTAATTCAAAGTTATCTCCTAGCTAGATGCTTTTCTGGAAGTTATTTTCAGGATTTCTATAACAATATACAGGATTTCAGAATAGAGAATGTTATGCACAATAGCTTGGCTGCTGTTAAATCTTGTGAGTGATAAAGGACCACACACACAAGGGACTGCTAAAACATGCAACAAAAACCTGAAATTTGCCTATTTGCCACTCCCAGACTTCAGCATGGCCACAAATGCCAGCCCAACACCCACATGGAGCCCTCCAGAAAAGAAAGAATTCTTTGCACTTTTACCTGTTGCAGCATTATCCTGCTACCAGTCATTACACACACCATGCACTTCCATCACAAGTACTGAAAAATTCCCTTGGGCATTTTGACCTCAGCTATTTTGTGATTTTATCATTCTCTCTCACTAGTCAAGTTCTCCAGACAGCCCCATAGGACCAGGTAATTTTGTGGAGGCTTAGCCCCTTTGTACTCTATCTTTTGCTTTTAGTCGGCTTTTGGGGAGTATTTTGTCTCTTAACAGAGTTTAAAATCCAGCTTAGCTACTACATTCTTTTTCATGCAACTTAAAAGTTTTACTGAAACTTCATTTGAAAAAAATCTGATTTGACATCTCAAGCACAAAAAATTTTAACCCAGGAGGTCAACATTTTATAATGCACCAAGTTTTAGTTTTATATAATGAAGGTTTTAAAAGAGAAAAGCTTATTTAACTACATTAACATAGACAATATATTAAGACACAGGAAAGCTTGTAAGAGCCCAAAACAACCACTACAGCAGAAAATAAACAAAAACGAAGATACACTTTATTTAACCTTACAAACTATAAAGAAACAGCAAATTTTTTTTTACAAAACTGGTGGAAGACATTCCTTCTAAAACCACACAAAGAGCATTAGCTGTAGATTCTGATAAAGAGCCACCAACTTCCCCCCATTCCATCCTCACCCTGAATTTTGCAACACATGGAGATGTGCATCAGAACAGACCATAAAATGGAAACTTCACTCAGTTTAACAAACTTCACTTAACTCAGACCTGTCAAGATCTTGGCCAACAAGAAGACCTGAGAAATGTAAAGATGTGCAAATAAGTTGAATCCACACCTCACATTTAACACATCTACCTGCCCTCATGTTAAATTTAAAGCAAAGTATTTTTAGAGACTCCACTGAAGAACTCCTAATATATCATTTATTATCAAGGACTTTCTCCTCTTCTCCAAAGCTCTCTTGTTAGTAAAAATCTGTACTCCACTTTTAATTACATTTTACTGAAAAAGAAGATTAAATTATAATTAGATTCTGCATCAGACCTTCAATAGGTGTACTTTGATTTAGACACTGTTCCTACAGTGGGCAGACAGTAATTAAATGATTTCTCACCTTGACTACTCCATCAAAGCCAGGGATCGTGTTGACCTTTGCATTCTTGGCTAACAATTTGCTTTCAATCTTGTCTCCCATAGCTTGAATAGCATGTGTGTCAGGTCCAATGAAGGTGACACCTTCTGATGCCTGCAAAGACAATGAAGATAAGTTTAGGAGACAAAAATAAAAATCAGCTTTTCTATACACAGATATTACTATTAACTTTTTTCTCTTTTTGAGCTGACTAATGCATCAACTTATAAGACAGTGATCTCTTTACGTAACAACAGAGCAATATATAAATATTTCAGACAGTTCATTAAAAAAGTGTATGACCTTGTGAAACTATATACACACAGATTCAAAGCCCTGTAATTAGCATTTGTATAAATCAAAAGCTAGGCCAGAGAAAAATAGCTGCAAGTGGAAGTACTCCAGCCTGAAAGTTAGAAATATCCCTTCAGAAAACAGAGGCTTGATAATGCACCATTGAAATAACCAAAAGTGATTTACAAAGATGCACTTGCCAAACAGTTTAAAATTCTATTTAGTAGGCATTCCTAAAACCAAACCTCGATGAAACATCACAATGAAAATGCAGTCTTTTACTCAACATATTTAAGACCTTGAAAATAAAGCAATAAGTAAAATAATATTTCCTGATTCTTTCAGGCAATTATTTTCCAATAATAATGTGGAAAGAGGTTAATATAAAATATTTTAATAGTTCAACATTAATATTCAGGTAAAACACTGAACTGCATGTTTCTTCCTCCTGTTTCTCTATGCCAGCAATAGACTTCTGAAGTGATTCAGATAGAGGCATTTTTTCAAACCTCTTCAGGTCAGTACTACAAGAAAGTTAAAGGCAATTCTATCAGAACTATCCCCTGAAAGTTACTGATGCAATAGCGAGTAAACACGTGTTTCAGGTAACTTTATGTCTTTTGCACTGGAGGGGCAAAGAGAGGGTGAAAGAGGGGTAAGGATAAAAAAAAAAAAAAAAACCTTAAAAAAATTTCATGCCTTGCACAATTTTCCCAAGTTACATTTATTTCCTTCTCCTCAATTCTAAGACACCTGTAAAATGCCAAAAACCAACTAGTTTCTAGCCAATGGGCAGCTTACTTAATACCAATACTAACAAAATGGCAAATAGCAATTTCTTACATCACAATTTGTCTTAATATTTTGTCTTTCTGACACATACTTCTGCTGCACAAACCATATAGTTACAGTCACTAACAATAAAAAGTCATTTGTTGAAGTTTTGTGTATTTATGTGATGGTAGTACATGATCCAATCCCAAAACACAGGAGAAATATGTTTAAGTTGGAAAACATCCTCCTACTCGTGATCTTATAAGAGCTGAGAGATCTCAACATGCTTGGGAGTCACTGTTTGCACTGTCAGCAGCTTCCTAGCAGGACCAGTGTAACAGCAGAAGCTCTGTGTAGATGATTTCCTACCATCCTAACTAACAGGGTGCTAGAGATCAGCCAGAAAAGATCAGGTAAGCGTTACACAGGAGGAAAATCAGTGCAAAGACATCCAAACCAAGTGCAGAGCATAAGTTCTGCTACATCAAAGGATTGTTAGTTTTGACTCACAATGAACCATCTGGGGGTTTATCTGTTCCCACCTCTTCTCTACTGCATTAGGCTTCTTAGCAACTCAGGAATTAACGATTTGATTAAGAGCTGTCTTAGAAAGTTGGCAAGACTGCAATAGAAAGAAGGAAGAGATAGGAGGACCGGGACAAGGGTGCAGATCCTTCATCACTTTAAGAAATTCATTTTTTAAAGGAAAAGGGAAACAAAGCAAGGAGTTGATGCATGAAACCACAATGACACAAAGTTTGGAGCTGACTGTTTCAGAAACAACCTGAAAACTGATAATTCTTCCTCCCTTAACAAGAGACACAAATAGGTACCCGCATATACCTGGAGGTAGGGCAGAATTCTCTTCTGTCATCAGACTGTATTCCAATCTCAAAAAGCCTTGTGGAAAAGGTTCGCTTCCATACTTGACAACTGGAGATTACACTGTCCCTCTTGTATCACTCCTAACCTGGAAATACCTTGTTTCCACAGTTTCTGCCACAACACTGGCATTTGCATCCTGACCAATACCACTTCAGACTTCAAGTATTGCTTCCTCTCCTCACCACCTTCTCAGAGTTTACCATCAAAAACATGGGATCTCCAGAGGTCAGGATAGTGGGTCCAAAACTTTTGCTGCCCTAACAGACCATCCAAGACTTGTAGATTGCAGTCTACTTCCACACTCTTACAGTATTCCTCTTTTCTCCTCTTTGCTCAGACAGCAAATAAAAAAATCTTCATTCAAACTGGAGAGGGTAGAAATTACATTCATGGCATCAGCAAGCATGCACCTTTCCAGCCAAATGCACATAGGGTACATCATGCTTGATCTACTGTCTCATCTCACTGATTTGTGGCATGGACTTCCAAAGCACCCAGTTCATTCCCTGCTCCTGTCCAGACAGCTGGATAAGAAGAGAACATTCAGGAGAGATTCATGAACCACCTGAGAAGGAACACTGTAAATCATTTCAAGAAATTAATCTCTGCATCGAATATATTTGTTACATGAATCCTGTAGAACTGTAATATTCCACATGGATACAGCCAATACTACTTACTAAAAATTAAGTACCAGATGATGTGCAGCAGATTCACATTACTGTAATGCAAGTATCACCTGGTGCAACCTGCGTCTCTGTCTTTTTTAAAGTATACTTTTCATAACTCAGAATTTACAAACTGCACTAGTCTACATATGCACTTTTTGGCTTTTATTGCTTCGAACCTTTGTACCTTACACGGATCAGCTCTTTCATGGTGAACAGGCAGCAGCATAGTACCACCAGCTATTCCCTCATAACATCAGTCAACTGGGACAGTCACCACAGCCAGTTATCTTCCATCAACAAATCTGAAACAAAATAGTTCAACTCAATGTGATATCACAGGACACCTAAAACCACATGATTCTGCATTCTGCAACATCCATAAATCAAAATTAAGTCAACAGACCTAGGAGATTCTGCTGGTTTCCAGGCAGTGTGTCTAACCATCTCTTACACAGGGAAAGCGTGCATTCTCTGACATGCCTTGCAACTAACTTCAGTTAAGTACACAAAAAAAAGACTGTCAGCTTCAGGCTAAACAAAGTATTGCAAGTCTTGCTACAGTTATTTAATATCCCATCACTCAAAGATGCTTGCTCAAGCCCTCTGCCAAAGCTTCTCAGCTCATCACCAGAAAAGTGTCCCAGCTTCTTCACTGCCGACACTCACACAATGTACTAAATGATCTGTTCAGAAGTCTACTGCCCAATACTGAAAATGGCAAAAACAGATCCTAAGAAAGAATCTGGTGGCAACATCTTCAGCTCCCACAAAGATTTACCAGCACTCAACCATTAGCATCCTTTGTTTATCGTACACCGAAGTGGTGAAACACTAACAGAAAAACTTGCAGTGTCTGATGACAGTTCACGCACAGACTTGTCAGCATGGCAGCAAGTACCAAAACCTCTGCTGTACGTACACAAACTTACACACTGCAAATCAAACAAGTTCTTCCAAAACTTCTGTTACCCCTTCACACATTCAGCAGCATATTTCAGCCTTGAAGACTAATTATCTGGCTGCAGAAAACACATCAAGTTTCACCATAAACATGCACCAGCATTTTGTTTAGAAACATACCTGTGGTTTGGTATCTGTGTATCACTGCTCTACTTTGCATAATCAAAGGTACAGGCAACCAACAAGGAATATTTTATACAAGAACAATTTCATAACATATTAGTGACAAAAAAGTTAATTTTTAGTTGTCTTAAGTAGTAGAGAGTGAAGAGTTTTCCCCAATAGCCTGCTATTTTTGAAAGCAGTAACAATAGGTCTAATAGTCATGCCATAAGAATTGCTAGCAGTTTATTCTCTCTTCCTTTTGCTTTGGTGGTTGGTTTTTTTTAAGCCAGACAAAAGCCTTAGTCTACCCTCAGGGAATGCAGGACCCCTAATATAGCAAAAACTAAACACAGTGTAAAAGTACAACAAGCAAAGGCAAGATTCAGAACATCCATCTGGGAAGTTCATGACTGAGTTTGTGACCTTCACAGTCACAGTCTGCCAAACATCTGACTGCTCAGGGAACAGAGTGGGCCAAACAGACCTATGTTAGTGTAAGTCGCCATACTCTCAACATCTGGAAAGGACCTGCCCATCTGACACACTCTTGTAATTGAAGAGACTGAATCCAGAAGAGGAGTTTCCTTTGCACCTCCTCCTGGAAATTATGAATGCAGATATTCACAGTTACTATATTATACAGTCAGTAGTGGATTCAGCCTCAGTGACAGCCTAAGCAGAACTAAAGATAGAAAGCATGAAGGAGGGAAAACTGCACAAACAACTTTTACACACGTATACTTGGCAACATATACTCTTCTGTGGGCTTATGAATCTGTGGCAAAGCAGCCAACTCACTGCCAGACCTCCTGGAGCTGCAGGAAATGATTGAACAGTTCCAACTCAGCTTTAGACAAAACAAGTGATACTAAAACTTATCCTCTGTCTTTTACTATGTTAGTTATGGACAATTAAACACAGTTTTTGGTGTCCTCATGTGAGCTAAAATATTTGAATCTGCATGTAATATCAGCTTAAGAGGAGCAGCTTCAACCAACAAGAAGATATGTAATGTACAAAAGCACTGCTATCAAGAATCTCATGTTTTCTCCTTCAGGTTCATTTGGTGAGGAGATTTTTCCACTCATAGCATGCTGATGTGGCAAAACATACTCCAAGTGCCCAGCTGCTTCCAGGTGCAAGAGGCCCTATAGTGATCTTACCACACAGAAGCAGTGACAATAATGCAGGCTTTGTACTTGTTCATTCCCTAGTACCTGAAATGACTAGTTTTAAGAAAATATTTCCCATTTCTGAGGAAGAAATGGCTGAGAGGATAGAGAGATCTCAGAAGCATTTGTAGCTGCTCTGCTTTATTGAAAATAAGCTTTTCTATGTGAACACAGAGCTGGTTTTAAACAAGTTCATGAAATTTACAGGAGAACCCAAATAATTTGTTGCATGCTGCCACTGAATCATAGGTTCTCAAATTCAGACTTACATATGACATTTTCAAGATTACCCAAACTCAGGGTGATATTTATGGAAGACAGTAACAGCTCTTAAGAGACAACTGAGCTCCTTTCCCCTCATTCTCTCTCCTTCCTCTCCTGCACATGGCTGCCTATCTATCCCCTTTCTCTAAAGGCAGGCTTAAACACTCCTCAGCTGACTTAGCTGACCAACATGGCAGACAATGGCCTATTTTTTTTTGTAAGAAGTGTTTTCCATCACTTTCATGAGACAAAATGAGCTAAACAGAGAAGCTTAATGGGCACTGAAGGAAGGACCACGAGCTGCTGGTGCATGTAACCGGGAACAAGAACCTTCTTTGAGAGGATGGCACATCCTCAAACTCTGAGGTGCTCTGGAGGGGGGCTGCATGCTGCCATATTGACCTGCTCTTCTTGTCAAGTCTGCATTACTGTTTTAAGGTTTATTTTAAAAATCAAACACAATGCTTCTCTGAGGAGCACTGTTTGAAACAGAATGGCTGAAGTTTGAAGCATCAAAGCCACTGCTGAAAGCAACTCTGACATGTGGTGTTAAGTATTCCAGCAACTTAGGGACAGAAGAGAAACAGAAACAAGATTCTGTGGCAGTGAGGTAACAGCAAGATCAGCAAGTGTGGGCAGCACAAGCTACCACACTTACTGAGGAGTTTATTGGTGAATAAGATTATGAAGGAAGGTCCAGACATAAGAACTCCAGTAGAAACTTTATTATAGGTCTGGTTTTCAAAGGTCTTAACCCTCAAGTTTTCTTCACAGGAAAAACTAGAAAAGGTTTCTATGGAACACTTACATGCAGCTAACTAATTCTTTCACCACTGTACTACCCTCTCGACACACAACCAGTCAAGGAGGCAGACCCAAGGGAGAAGAGAATAGGCACAAGTAGTCTGGTAATCACAGTGTTCCAGAAAAATTACAATCCCTCACATACAGCTCATAGATCACCAGAAGGACACAAACCTGTATGTGCAGCTGCCTGCAGCCACATACAAAGCAGAGCAGATAAGCAGCACACCTCAAGGATGACTGGAATAGACAGCTGGGCTAACAAGCCTCTGAGTCACATGAAGGGCTAAATGCAGAGCTAAAAAGCTGAGCTGGCAGCAAAAGGAAGGTCCAACAGAGCTATAAACAACCTAGAAAAAAAACCAAGCAGAACAGAAGAATCCAGATGAACCATCCAAAGAGAGACAAGATTCAGGAGTACTACCAGGGAAAAAGGAAAAAAAAAAACAAACCACAATGAACACCACCACCAACACAGGCACACTGACATCTGTTGAAAAGGTGGGTACATAAAACACTTCCGAATACAGGAACTGTCCATTCAACATTGGGAAGGAATCCCTCAAAGAAATCTACTGTAAGAATATATAATAAGAAGCATCCACTCAGTAACCTAGGAAATACTGAACTGGTAAAATGCTCTACAGTAGAATGTGGTGGACATGAAAAAACACCCTGAAGCTTTCTGCTAGATGCACAGAAACAACCTTTCAGGTCAAACACTTGGGCCCTGTTGCTGCTATCTTGAAGGCTCAGAATTAAGAACATGCGCAAGAGTGGCAAATTATTTGTCCAGGCATCAACCTGCAAATTTAGTACCTATAAATAGAAATTTTATTCCCTGCTGATTAATTTTAAGATGGAAAAGGCCTGAGTCAGTAAAATGCCTAGGTATTGTCATGGATCACCAAGAGTAGTAACTCTCCAGCAGTTCAGTGAAAAAAAGTTCCTCCAATCTTGTTGTCTTGGGGTGACCGTGTCATGTGTATCCCCTACCATCGCTCTATGCCCAAACATGAGTCCTGTGCTTTTAAACTGAGCCTGGGAGAGCAGAGAGAAGCGGCCGGGCGAACTTTTCAAAACAGTCTGTGTTTCAAGGTCGCTCTGCTCTGCGTTCAGCTGTGTGGGGAGAAGTGTGGAGGAAGCACCCTGCCTGCTTTTTCCACCCGGCTTTTCGGCTCCTTTTTTCCTTGGAGAGAGATGGAGAGAAAATTTGGCTTTGTTTTCTTCTCCTCTGGACTTGCTCAGATCACCGAAGCGTCTGGGCTCTACCGGGGGACCCTCCCCCGGTCTGGAGTGGGGCCCCCACCTCGACCCAGCTCCAAGGAAGAGGAGAGAGACCACCCCCCTGCAGTGAGGACTCTCAAATTCTCCAGGTTTCCTCTCCACAGTGGGAGAGATTTTGGTTCTTTGGTATCGTTGTTGTTTTCCTGTGTGTGTGTGCTTAATAAATAGTTCTTTTTCTGTCTTTCACATTCCTCCGGGGAATAGTTTTCTTTTCCCGAACCTGGTGGGGGAGGGGCGGCAGTGCCCTGCTTTGCTGTGAGGAGACGTCCTTTTGGACATCTTTCCTTGAGATTGGCCCAAACCGAGACACTTGTTTACAATGAAATAAGCAAAACTTCTGAAGACAAAGGATCTTTACAATGCACATACATTTACAAAAACACACATGAGAGAAAAGACAACACTTACAAGTAGCATCCTTCATTAGAACGGGTATTTTTACAAAAAGAGCCATGCTGAAGTAAATTAAAGCCTTCTGTACAGGCTTATGGCAGAGTGAAAACAGTATGTGATGCAAGCAAAACGATGGATATGCAAGACAGGGAAGGGCTGTAGCATCCTACTGTTCTCTGACTACACCTGCCTTTGGCTACTGCAGTTACTTCTGCAGAGGTTTGGCTTTTGTTTTGAGGGCTTTGGAAGGAGATGGATTATGACAATCACCTTAAGCTGCAGAAGGACAGGGCAGGTAGACTGTGACAGCAAGTAGCCTCAAAAGCAAAATGTAAATTGGCAGTTGGAAAAGTAATAGTGCCTGATGCAACTTGCAAAGGAATGTGGTAACAAAGAACTGTGCTGCCCAGCCTGTCAGACCTCATGGCTTCTTCCAAATTCTACTTCAAAATCTGAACTGTTACTTGGCTCCAAAACACTGCAATGTAGAGGTCAGAACTTACCACATAAGCTATGTCACTACTTGTGACACTACACTGTGCCACTTTAAATATCCGTACTCACTGTCAAACAGGAGTACATACTGTAAGAGAAAGTAATACTTTGGGAGAGTTTCCTTTGAAAAGAAAAAGCTAGCAGAATAAAAAGGCTTTACCTAAAATTGAACACAACTGCAAGAAGTTTGTCTCACTTCTTAAAACTGAATTTAAAGAACACTAAAGCATTTTCAAACCTTTTCAAATCATTTTCTACCTTAAGAAGATAATTGCTGGGCAGCAATACCCAAAAAAACAAAAACTAGAATACACTCATTTACTTGAAAATAAGCCAACAGATGCCAGTTTCCATGTTTACCCTTTACCATGGGGAGGGAGATGTGTTAATATACTCCCTTTAAACCATCATTCTAAGAAATATTAACTGATTTATTTAACCCTGGTATGAATCTGTTAATACCTGTCTCCAAAATATAGTTTAAACTATGCAGAGGCATGAAAATCCATTAATCAGTTACCAGTAGGGCCAGACAAACTTCTGCAGGACCAAATGAAAACAGGTCTTATCCAGGCCCCAAACGTGCCTCCTTTAAAGCAGGCTAGGAATAGAATGCAGGAACAGCATATAGCTATATATAATTGTTGTTGTTTAAGGCAGCTAAATGTTAAGCACACGAAATCTGATTGTTCGCATAAGAGGAAAATAAGGAATGTTGAGGAAAACGGGAAATATATATATATAGAGAGAGAGGGGTATAATTATGGTTTTTTAAAATGTAGTATATGTATATTCAAATACTGGGGGTGGAAAGAGAGAACTCCATTTGTTAGACTACTCTAAAGCTCAGCTTAAACAAAAGGCACAGTTCCTGAGCCAGTATAAACAATCTAAGGCAACTTAACTCCACTGTCCAAAAAAAGTGTTCACCACAGAAAAGGTACACAACCTTCTGGATAAACACCAGGGAGTGGCCAAAATTAATCCAAACAGTCAGCACCACCTTAAGCACTCATGCTGCATGGAAAATTGTTTTTTAAACAAACTTTAGAGTCATCTCCTCTTTAATTGCACAGAAGTGGTAAATTAACAAAGTCAAAACTAAGAACCAGACTGATCTCTAGACAACACCCTTAACAAGATACAAGTTGTGAACTATTATTATCATAGATTATATGTACAAAGCGTAAGTGTGCTTGCACTGATTTAATTCTCAATTCTGAAATTAAAAACTCTCTTTTACCAAAAATTTCATAGTGTGTATTATAACTTGTGGAAGATATGGTTCCCAGTCATATCTTTGGACGTGAAAGGAGCAAAGTCAGCTTCTTCCAAGGGCTCAAAGCACGAGACACTGAGAACAACAAGTACCACCTCTCTGGCTCTATACTTACAAGTTTTCACTTTGGATCTGATCAAAAGTTTTCACTTTTGATCTTCAGCAAGCTGAAGTTTTACTTGGTAATTTCACTTTGAAACAATTTACGGCTTTAGATGGTCTATATATTACCTGTTTGTCCGGAACATAAACGCAATATTGAATTAACTGAGTTCAGAAGCATTTCTCAAATATAAACTATAAAATTTGAACATATAGGAGTTTGCATGACATGCCGCTGTAAATGATTAATTACTTCACCATATATGAAACACTACACAGACACCACCCGAGGCACAGGCACAGGAACTTAGCCCTGGTATGCTAGAAAAAGTTTTGAGTATTCGCCTATATCAGTAGTAACGAATGCCCAGAAAATTTAGGGAGAAACAAACGGAAACTTAAGAATTTTCCCTGGATGGTTTCCTTATTGCTTTTCTTCACTTCATGGCATTGAAACCACCCTTGATTTTTACATGATAAAAGAAATCTGTGGAACTAATCCTAGAAACCTCTTTCTGTTTCCTTGCTTAACACCTCCAGGCGACAGAAAAGACAAAATGCTTCATTTGCATCCTTAAACATTAGAAACTGCGAATGAGCCTTTTCAGCTGCAAATGTTATTGCATCTACATTTCCAGAAGAGAAAGAAGGTTAAACAGCCTACTCCGGTTTATGTTAACTCATCTCTTTTTAGCACCGTGAGCAGCACAAAGAGCAGCAAATGCAGAAGCTTAACAGCAGAACCTCTTTCTTCATTAAGTTCAGTTAGATCCTGGCAATGGATATAGCTGCTGATTACACGAAGATAAAGAGAAGAAATCAGGTATGCACAAAGGAAATGGCAAACACTAACAAGTGCAATCTTAGTCTCCCCGATCATCCAGCCTCAGGAAGACCATTTCATTTTTCATGCAACACAAAATAGTTCTACCAGTTGCATAACCACACAAGATTTTTGCCTGATGTAAAAGCAGCATTTATTTAATCATTAATTCAAACTTAGTTTAAAATGTAATATGCCAGTGTTGCACAAAGCCGGCCTGAATATGTTAGTAAGGTAAGAAAGAGTCCTTGCTTATCGATAAGTACTCCATCTTATCAATTAAAGAATACATGTAAGCCACAAATAGGCAAACCTGTTAACTACTTCGTTTCAAAATATAATCAAGTATTACTTACTCTTGGACAGTATTAGCTCTCTTTACTTTTTTTTGAATTAGGGCTCAAGCTACGTATTTTAAAATTGTTTGGAGGGGGGGAAAGCACTTGGAATTACTGTACTGAATTCAGCAGAGAAAGTTAACAGCACTTTATTTTCTAAGCCACTTGGTTTTCAGTCTGGAAAAAGTCCAGCTTGGCAGAAAACACTCAATGAGATGTTTAACACAAAATATACATTAGTCTAAATGAAAACCAGGCAGTCATGGAGAAAAACAGGACAATGATGAGAGGGAAAAAGAGGGGAGCATCAATCTAGCCAAAATAATACCTCACATTTACCAAGGACCCAAGTTTATGACATATACAAAATTTTCTGTACCAAACTGAAAGTTCAGTTAGAAAGACAAATAGAATAACAAACAGTTCAAAAAACTCCAATGTCAGAGCAAATGAAGAAAATACATGGACACAAGACGTGCTCTTAATACAGCCATACTATTTCTCCTGTACTAAAGCTGCATGTGAAGCTTTGCAAATTAATAGAGAATACAAACATATAGCTTGATCAGTAAGTGCACTTTTCAATCCCGTAGCTTGTGTTTTTCACAGGGAGGCCAAATTAATAACCAAAACATGAGAATATAATTAGAAGTGAACAAGTAATGAAAAATTAGCACTGTTACTGAGATGGTACATTGAGCTTGCAGTCAAAGGGTATTAATTGTATGCCTGTGTGTTGAAAAAAATCTGTCTGGTATTTTTCCAAACATTCTACAATGCTTTCAAAGTTAGGTGACTATGATTATATTTATATTGCACATTCAGAAAACAAATGAAAATTTATGATGACTGTCCAAGCTCACAGGACCGTGAACTTACTGGTGATTTAAGCGTAAGGAACCCTGGTGTTGACAGCCAGGAAGATAAGTGACCCTAGAATTATCTTCCTAATAATCATCTTCTCTAGTAACTACATTGAAAAAGCATCATTTCTCAGACACTGTAACAGACAAAGACACTGAATAAGTAACACTCTTGATAAAAACAAGACTGTTAAAAGCCCACTGCCCTGACCAAATTCCAATATGGGTAATGCCATTCTACTAACCTACAGTGCCCTTTTCTCAGCCAGCAGACTTAAAAATCCCCTCCACTGTCCTCACAAGAAGGTTACTAATTTACTTCCTGTCAAATAGCTGCAATTGCTGATACTTAGACAAGTGTTCCTGTGTCAACAGTCATCAAATATTTGATAAAGATTGTTTTGAAGGCCTTCAGAGAGTTTACAAAGACTCCCCAAACTACACTAGAAGACGCAGTGCAAACCACCAAGTTCACTTCAGAATAGTGGAAGCATCTACACCTTGTTAGTAAACTGGAGTTATTTTCCCACAGGGAGAGAGCCATTAAATAGCATTAAATTTAATTTCTGACACTCAAAAAACAAACATTAAATGATAAACAGGCATATTTATGTAAAAATAAATATCACTTTGGCAGTTACATTCATCACAATTATTTAAGAACCAAAGAAGCAGTAAATATCAGCAACAAAATGTGCATGTGCACACATTTGTTGGTTTTGTTTGTTCGTCACCACCACACCAAACCAGGTTTAATTTACTGAACCAACAGACTGTCTTCCACCAAAGCCAGGATATGTAGACCCTGCAATTACTAAAAAACACAAAACATCACACAAGTAAGGGAAGGATAGGACTGGGGCAATAGCTGCTCAAGCATAAAGCCATTATAAAACCCAAGGACAGGATGGTGTCCCCATAGGGCACAATAATTGTCACAGAGGAGTGACTCAAAAGTCACTACTACCCCCACCCCAGGGCCCAATTCCTCCTGACTCACACCCCAAGCAGCAGCTGTGCAGCCATCAGTTTGGGAACCAATGAGCTAAAAATAGCTAAATGGGCAGGGGATGCTTAGAGGACTTTGAAAGACAGTCCCCAGAAGAGATAACAGCAGTAGAGACAACTGTCGACAAATACACTGTCACCAGACATGTAACAGGATACATGGGGGAAAGCATGCAGGAAAGGTAGAGGGAAGCTGACTGAAAACTACATTTGTGACCAGAGATGCCTGAGTCACTAGCAGGCAAAAACTGGGAGTTACAGAGGTATTGTCACAGCAATGGTGATGAGACGAGCGACAAGTGAGATAGCTGCAATCCAGAAAGTCAAGGAATACTGGAAAATGTTGGTCAAACACAGGGATGGGTAGCTGAGAGAGGCTGTGGAGTCTCCATCCTTACAGATATTCCAAACTCAACTGGATATGAACCTAAGCAACCCATTCCAGTTGATGCCACTTCAAGAAAGGGACTAGTCCGCGGAGTTCCCTTCTAAACTCATTTACTCCACAGAGCTAGGTGAAGAATATCAGGAAGATTATAATCTCTGGTCAGGGACAGCAATCAAAAGCAGAAAGAGCCTGGCACAACCCTTGTCACAAAATAGGTAAGACCCTCATATTTTGTCTGAGATAAAGGGATATGTATCTTCCTATTGAATCTCACAACATCCATTTCTTTAGAAAGCAGAGCCTTGTCATACTGGTCTTTCTTCTCTAATAACTGGTGGTACTGATGTCTCTAGCCATTTATTTCTACATCTGTACTAAAGTATGCTGTTCCTTTAGCTTTGCAGACATGTGATCACCATTAGATCAATGAAATAATTGTTTAAAAAAAAATCCAAAGGTTCCCATCTCTGAAAGGCAAGCTTATACAATTGTCTTAGGTGAACACAGGATACAGCACAGTGCTAGGAAGACACAGCTGAGGGGGAAGCAGGGACAACACCAGCACTGGCATGGAAGAAGTTGGGAGAAGCATCTACAATCTGAGGGAGGATGGTAAGGGAGCACTTCTGTGATGCCCTCTCATCATTTGAGCAAGCACTAGTGTACATATGGGACAATGTCAGACAACACAGTCACAGCAAAGATACCATTCCACAGAACTCCACTAAGCACACTGTCTTATCTCCTTCACTGCTTCTTTGCAAAAAGATGCATGTAGTAGTATTACTAATAGAAGATGTTCTTATTTAAATCTTACACACAGTTCCTTGGAGAAAACTGTGGACTAATTACCCTGTAATGACAGATAACTAGCTCTTACAGCTTCCCACCAAGACAGGCTCAATAAACCACATTTAAGTAAATTAAAAATTCTTTTTTTTTTTCCCTTAGGAAATCATTCTAAGAAAATATTCTTTTTTTTCCCCTGTATGTTTTAACAGTCAACATACATAGCTCTCCCTCCAGTTTCCATTTTTGCTCTACTTATGTAGTTTACATTACATATTATGGGCAGAGATGTGTGTGATTATGTTGTCCTCTTAAATGTGGATGTTCAAATAAAATTAAGAAAAAAGGTTCAGGTGTTTTGTAGCCAAACTTAAAGATAATAAAATTAGGAATAACATTTTTCTTTTAGTAATAGGACTTGTATACTCATATATACAAATTTGGAGTTTTCTACCAAGCCCTGTTTTTACTCGCACACATTCTTACATGAATGAATCATGCAGATTTGGCTGTTTAATTTTATTTTTACACTGAAGGCAAAGAATTACATATGATAATAAACACCAATGAATATTATAAAAGTTTCAAATTATTTTCAAAGTACGTATAAGTTACACTTCTTGGCTAGCATGAGAAAATAACAGTGGAATTTGGCACATTTAAACTTCTGGGGAAAAAATGTGATGGGCAGGCAGTATTACATCATACAAAATGCTACAGCTTTGGGACAACAACATCTCACTATCTCAGTGTCATAAACAAAACAAGTCAATAAATTGTATCAATAGCACCAGAGAATTTACAGGCACTTAAAATGAAGCAATCCATGAGATCCCCTTGTGGTCCTGCTCCAATGAACCACAGCCTTTCTGAGCTCAGGATAATATATTATGACAAAAGTACCTACCTTGTATTCCTGAATACCACCAACACTGAATCTGAAACAAATTTTATCTGGTGGCTATGGGTGAAACAGCTTTTTGGAACAGACACAATCAAGTTCCTCCTTCCCCCTTCCAACAGATGGGCCTGAGTTGGACAGTCTGGCTTCACTCATGCTATAAAGTAATTAGACAAACAAATCTGGATCCTGTAAATAAGCATGTGCTTGAAATTAAGCACACTTAAACAGTTGCAGGCCTTAAATTTCAAAATTTTAGCCTATAGAGGGAATCAGCCTATTAAATTATGGCAATCTTTCTGAAAAGTTGACATTAATTTCTTTTCAAAGGCAAGAGGGGAGTGAAACTAGGGTAAGCAGAGACTAGAAAACTATCAAAAATTTTGTATGTTTCATTTTAATGCAAACTGATGTCTCAGAAGTGCATAGGATAGTAAATAAAACCACAGTACCCTGAAAATGTTTTCTACTTTAGTAGTTCAGCTAAGTTATATAAAAATGGTGAAATGCAACAAGTTCCAGAAGTCCAACCTCCAATTTACCTGCTGAGTTAGGATTACCTCAAAATTCTTAGTAAACTGGATTTTCACTTGCAAATTGAATGCTGAAAAGTATGTGCAACTACACGTTCCTCAAAGCTACAAAAAAATCTTTAATGGTAGAATATATTCTAAGACATTAGCAGTAAAAAAGCATCCATAAATATATACAACAGGCTACATTTTACCTCCTGCACCAAATAAGAGAGGCAAAGAGACAAGGAGAGACCACAAGTGCATCACAGCACAGATGTACCCAGAGAACGAGCACAGCATGGCAGAGCAACTCTAATCCCAACATGCTCTAACTTTTGAAAGTCCAGTTTTGTAGTCTCAAAGTCCCTTCATCATCCTTGTGGTCACCTGCTAACAGTACATCAGGTAGCAGCAAGAGGCTTGCTCTGATGGGCTCAGCCCAAGAGGAAATCTAACTGTCAACAGTGACAAGCGCTCTACCGTGGTAACAAAGTCAATGTAGTGCCATTCTGCCACAAAAAAAGTGGGATCCTGACCTCCAGGCTTTTCATTTTTCACACCTCATCCACTGCATTTTGATAACTTCTCTTGCCAGATTACTTTTAAGTTTGCTCTAGATTAACGCCGCTGTAGCGTGGCTA
>VZTH01009137.1:318761-344084 GCA_013397815.1 Aleadryas rufinucha | reverse complement strand
TACTTCACAGGATGCAACATCCCTGCAGTACCAGTCACTACATATGAGAACCATCCACTTTCTTAGTGCCCTCTTTGAAAGATGGCACTATGCTGATCTGTAAAAGAGAGGCTACAACGCCACAAATGTCAGCTTTCTGTAATTTTATAGAGCATGTGACTAGATACAATGTAGGTGCCTCTTCTTGAAATACACTTCCGCAGTCTTGAATAACACAAGGTTTGAAAGACTTTGGGCATAAAACACTCCCTGTATGCTTGTCTCCGTATGTTAACAGAGGATAGATTGTGTGTTCTTAAGCTCAGTTTGACCATTAGACTTCCTGTGCTAATTGCAGAAGGCTATTGCACTCTGAACATGTCACTTATTTACAGTTTTTTATCTGCACTTCCTAATTTCTGGTGGCAAGACGTATGTTTTCTTTCTGTCTTGTCCTAAATGATATCTACAACAACAACAGCAAAATCAAGCGTTGATGAGGGTTTCCTGCTTATTTGCTGTTTTAAAGAAATATTCTTGGCAACTCCACCCAAATGTCAAAGGACTTTTTATGTCAGAGTTACTTTTTTTGTATTTATTCTTGAAAAGTTAATTGTGTGTAAGTTCTTGGTTTAATTAATTCAGGAGTGATACCCTGCTTCCTTTGCATCTCTCTGCTTCCAGTTTCTTCTAGAGATGGCTGTTAAGGAAAACAAAGCTAATAATGTACCTTCAATGTGAAGGACATGAGAAGAACATTGTCCATTTATATCTACAAGGCATTTAGTTTTCTTCCCCCCAAAAAGTTCCCTGGTTTATCTCTAGTGATACAGACTGGTGACACCAAAAAATGCATCCTGTTTCACTTGTTGGCAGCATAAGAAAAAGTCTTACGATTGTGTGCCTGTGACATCCTGGAGATTTCTGGGACATGGTTTGTTTCTGACATTTCTTCTAAACCACGATCTACCAAGGATGAAAATTGTTCTTAGGTTTGATCATGTATATAGGGATGTAAAAAGCAACACCACCACAAGATTGTACAAGAAGAGGGCCCTCATGAGCATACATATGGTTGCTTTTTTCTTTCTGATGTTGTAGGTTTCTGTTTGAGGACAAGTTTTCAAGCATGCATACAAGATGCTTTTAAAACTAACATTAGCCACCTTGCTATTATACACCTAAAGAACCTTTTTCCATGGAAAGACATAAGACTTTCCTTTGCAGATACAAATGTCTAGCTTCTTTGCATATGCAACATTTTTTTCAAATATGCTTTCAGTCAAATGGACATAGAGGCCTCGTGAATGTAGGGAATTATCTTTTGTCCTTTGTTTAGTTGCTGTTAGCTGTCTTTTTGTGCTTGGAACTCAGGTGTGTATTTCATCTAAAGCCTTGATTTTTAACACGTCTTTGTGTAGGTGAAAGAATCCTGGGATAATCTTAGTTTACACATTTTGAAAGAAAAACGCATCTGTAAGTATGCACTGCATTAAGGGTCGAGGGGTTTTTTTTAAGCTTGTGACAGAACCTGGAGGGCCTGAAAATCTGTAGACACAGGAAATGCCTCTCTGTGTTAATGTAAAGCAAGGCAGAAAGCTTGCAGGTGGATGAGATGCAGCTGCCAGGATCTGGGGCTTGGAGGGAATCTAGTGCAAGTTTCTGGACTATGCTGTCAAGGGATTCCCGTGAGACCTTGGATAAGCCACTTTGACTGCTCTCTGCAGTGAGATAGGAGCAATGTTTGTGGGCACTTTTGCACCCCTGGGCTGCAGGGCTGGCTGAGCAAGGGCAGACGAATGCTTGAGGTGTGTGGTGTAAGTTAAGTGACTCAGCACGGTACCAGAGAAATCTAGCACATATGGAGGGTACCTCGGAGGGGAATGTTGAGCTTGCAGGAGTGTCTCAAATCTCTCGTTGCTTGAAGTCACCAAAGTTGGTGCTGCAAGGACATCCTGCCTTGGCTTGGTAGTTTCAAAAATCACTTTTCAAAGGGTGGCACCTAATCTTTACATCAAAGTATAAGCATAGTAGGGATTTTTCTTAAAAAAGCTGCAGAAGGCAGCACTCTTGATTCATCTTAGTTCAGCTGGTTTTTTGTCTACTAGAAAGACCCATGTTTCTTCTTTCCCAGGAAAATGACTGGTATACCCAGGAGAAATCTCTGGTTTGTGTGAGATCCTTAATGGTCCAGCAAAGCTGAAAGAGGAGAAGTGCATGCTGTGCTGTCCCCCCTGGAAAGGCTCTGGTCAGCTGGATTAGTTGTACTGGATTACAGTCCCTGCCCAAAACCTGTTTACATGGTTTAGCCTGTGGTGGTTTTTAATGTACATTTATTCTAAGCAGTGACTGGAAAGAGACTTTCCTTCTCCAGGGGAGGAACTGGGAGTATTTCTACTTTTCACAAAAAACCTATTAGAGAAGGGGAAGTAAAGAAAGAATTTAAGTACTGTATATAATGGTCTGATTAAACTCTTTAACCACTGAGCTGTTACACAGAAGTCTGTCTGATATCCACTCTTTCTTTTAATGTGTTGCTGCTGTGTTTTATGTGTGAATAATGCTGTCAGAGATTCTCAGCTCTTTGGAGAACATGGCTGGAGAAGCACTGAGTTGTGGGAGTCACAGGGATAAGGTTTCTGCAGGGCTGAGTTGTGAGCTGGTTGATGAAGAACTTGATATTGTTAAGCCGAGGACTCCGTAGGGTTAGTGGGTAGCTTCAGTGCTGAAGACAGAAACTCGTATGCAGTTTTGGTGACTTCGTCACTGTGTCGTCCCTGAGTGGGGAGACAAGGGGCTGAAGACTGTATTTTGGGATTTTTCTGGTAATGTGCTGTGTTTTTTTTAGGATCCAAAGCTACATTTGCATAGCTATAAGTAAGGGTGGGAGTCCCCATGTGCTTAGGTATTCTAGAATATCCTCTTGAGTATTTGTCTGTTGCTATCTTTCTGCTGAATTACATGTCTAGTCTGCTAAGACATTTTTAAAAATCCCATTACATATCTTCTGGAGACTTCACCTGTGGCTTTCACTGCTTCAGATCTCTGTCTGGGAAGTGAAAGTAATACTGGTTTCCTGAAGCATAGCCCTTACCACAGAGGACTGTTTGGAGAGCAGTGTGTTAAAAAATGGGAGATGAGATGCTATTAAATGGGAGTCACTTAGAAGTGGCTGTGTTTATCTAATAGGGCAGTATGCTTGGGGCAGAGTGCTCTTTACCAAGACAGTTTTTGTCCTCCTTTTGTTTCCCATGTGAATTCTGCTATCTTCTGTCCCATCTGCAGTTAACAGATTCCAGTAATGTACCTTTCAGTGGTAATGCAGTCAATGCTTTGATTTGTATCGGGCAGGTTTGCCTGTGGTAGTCTGTCTTCTCAGCCTCTGTCCTCCATTTGAACAATGGGGTAATACTACTTTTTTTTCCCAGGGTGGGATTTTTTTGGGGAAAATTTAAACAAAATTTCTTACCTTGTGGTAGTATTCATGCCACCTGTGTGCCCAAACCTTTACAATGCATGTATAGCTATACATGCAGTGGGTGCAGCACCATGGGATCTTGGTTCTCTGGTATAAGCAATTACATTGTAAAGTTGGGGAAAATACAGGCTTTGATACACTTTTCTGTGCTGGGTGGTTCTATGTGGAACTGTGTAGCATTACTCTGAGGCAGGCTCTTGGTGTAGCTCTCAAGTAGCTGGTTTCCCAGTCTCTTTTTACCTGCAGTTGTATTTTTACCTGCCCACTGCACAATGAATTCCTCAAGGCTCTTTCTTGATTTGTTGCAGAGGTTGAAGGAAGGAAGGCAATGACAATGTGAGATGTCAAAAGATTAGGCAAACCAACTTCATATCAGTAGTGAGGATCACAGCTTTGAGTGTATCATCACTCCTTAGTATATGAATACCCTACATGAGAGATGCTGTAAATGTAATTTGAGCATAAATGCAAGTTGGACTTCTGAAAAGACGTACTAGCCTAAGGACTCTCTTCAACATAATGTAAAAGAAAGGTTTGATATCTGGTGCTCTCCACTGAAACAGTGCTCTGTTTTTCCACTTCGGTAAAGCAGTGGAATTTAGGTGGTAAAGCAGATCACTGTCTGTATTCGAGCATCAGTTTGCTTCTACCTGTCACGGTTACCCTCTCTCAGATGGGAGTCTGTTTTGGATGCAGAGCAGCTATGAATTTAACAAAACTATAATGTCTCTCAGTGTACAGTCTAGGTTAGTCAGTAGAGCTGGAGAAAGTCTGATTTACAACCATACCAAATGAACCCTACACAGGTTCTGTGGTGGATATTGAGAATAATTCTGTAGTGCTTTAGGCTGCAGAAAAATGGCATCTGTTTTCAAGACTTTGTTTACAGGTATAAAGTTAAGATAAAATGGTGTTTGGTGCACGTGGATGGTATTCAAGAGTATGACTGAAGTATGCACAGGTGTGCTTTAACCACTGTTGAACAGGCTTGCTCAGGTCTTAATGACTGAGGAGTTTGCAAGGTTTTACCGTGCTGATTATTTATCCAGCTTCTTGGGCTATTCTGCAGCTAGTTTAAGGCAACTTTGGTTTTGTGTTCATGAGCAGAAGTTATACTTGTGATATTGAAAGTAATTGCCTCCCTTACTGGTGACATAAAAAATAAATGTTATCTCACTTCTCTTTCCATTGCTTTCACCCACACTTGGTGTGTTATAGTAGTGAAAATGGACAGATTTCAATAAATAAATCAGTAATTTTAAACTGCTTTCACTTTATATTGAAGTATAATATTTTCCAATTTATTCTCTCATCTTCACTGAAGCTCACCCAAAGGAAATGCAGTCTGAGGTATCCACTTGTCATCAAACCTATTGTCCATCCTACTCCTCCCAGCTTTTTCTGTTGCCTTTATGAAAAATAGATTATGATTTTACACAAGCAGGTTTGCAAATGGTCAGTAGGTAGTTCTGTAATTTTAAAGTTTCCTTTCTTGTGTTTCTAGCAAATTTCTAATGCAAACAGAATAGCACAACTAAGACTCTGATTGTTATGGGAAGCTGCTGTTACAAAAAGGAATAATTATCATAGTTTGTGCAAAACAGATTTTCATAAACTAGAATATATTCAACCTCTGTGTATTTTTGTGGGTAAAAATGTTAGGATTTGAATGAGTATTTTTCATGTAAATGCTTGCCTGAAACCTTTTTGATTAAAAGAGTGGCAAGATTACAGACCTAAATATGAAATTAACAAGCCCAGAGACTGCATTTTGGTAAACCATAGAATTACTCCATGGCAAAAAGCCAGAAATCCATTACATCCACAACAAACTGGGCACAGAAATGTGGTTTTGCTCGCATCCTGTCTGCTATAAATGAAAGAACATACCTTGTTTTGTGAATGTGGGTTTTTCTTCACAGTTTTGACCACACCATTTAATTTCTTCATTTGACCAAGTACTGTCTTGGTATGTCCACCGCTAATATACACAAGTTTTTATTTATTTATTGTTTTGAATTTACTGTGCTGATGCCTTAGTATTTTAGCAGTTGGATATTGGTGATTTGATTACGAGACATCTAACAGGTGGCTGTAAAGGCTAGTTGAATCTTAAAGCTAAACCAGTCATGATACTAACCTGAGAGGTGAAAAGTTTAGGGTATGATTGATACCAATATGACTTGGTTGCAGTGTAGTGGAGGAAGTGAAACAGTGTGCCTTACCTTGTCCAGAGAACTACTGGTGTCTCTAATAAGATGAGCAGCTTGACAGAAATGCTGCTGCGGGGTCTACTCCCTTAACTGTGCTCTTGTTTTCTGACTCAAAGGAGTGTTCAGAAAAAGTCTCATCTTGGAGATGTTGTGTGTGTAGGACTGTGATTTCCTGTGCACTTCAAGCAGGCAGAAGATGGCAGTGGTAATGAAAGGGATGATCCTGCATTTGGGGCAACCCCATGGTAAACTGGGTCTGGGATGACGTTTGTATTTCAAAAAAATAGTTGTTTCATTTGGAAGTGGGCTCTGCTTTAATGTGGATAAATTCATTGCTTAGTTCACCACATGGCCACAAAAATGCTATTAATAGAAGGATGGGGCAAGCAAGAGTAGCTGGATTAAGGGAGAGCCTTTTTGGTGCCTTTTCTTATGCCAATTTAAAGTGCATGTGAAGTAACAGTGAAAGCCTTCTATCTCAAGAGCAGGTACATCATAACTGGTGAGTGTGTAATCCATGTTTCTGGCCCAGACATCTTTATTGTAGGGAATCCTGGGTGTGAAATTGGTACAACTTCGTGAAGGGATCTTGTTCTGACTGATGCCTCTTTTGCTAAGAACATGTTTAAGGAGAACTCTGATCACGTGGTTAATCTGTTTAGAGAGTTATTTACCCCTTATATTTGCTTACCTTTGATGCGTTTTCCATATTCTAGATATTTTTATTAGAGTTTGTAGGTGTAGTATGATGAAAAGCACATTTAACATATGGTGTGTCTTGACCATTTGTCTGCAATTAATTCAGTTCATAGTAGCTCTCCACAAAGTGTGATCCTACAGGAGTTACACATTGGAAAATGTTCCATGAAATCTACATTTCCTAACCAGAGAGGAGTTCTTGCTCCATTCCTCCTGTTCTCCTTTTTACGGCATTTTCTTAAACTTTGCTTTTCTACAAAGAGTTATTTTATATTGAAATCCCTTTTAGATGAAGAGTATTTTAAAATTTCAATAATGCTGATATAATTTAAAGATAAATGACATTAGGTGTTGCTTAACTCGGATTCTGTCTGTTCTGGTAGGAGTTTCACTGGGAGAATGCCATTCAAATGAATTGAACATCAAGATGTACTCAGTGTATCCAGCAGTCTTGGACAAGGGAATTTTTGTGAACATATTAAGTATGCATGCCTTACAAATGTCTCAGCATTTGCTTTGCAAATGTGTCTTCTTAGGAAGGCTAAAAAGAGAATTGTAAACTACCTGATTATTTTAGCTGTATTTCCCAAGTGAAACTGCCACTTGTTAGGTATTCACATGTTAAAGGATTAAATTACCTGTTCTTTCATTGTCCTTCACTAAGAAGGAAAAATAGAAAGAAATCCTAATTGCAGAAATGCTGAAATCTGAATAGTTGTTTACAGCAGAGGTAGTTATGATGAACGGTGATTGAAATTATGAGCAATGACAATTCATATCAATATTTTCTTCTCAGTAGGATTTGGAACTACAGTCTTTTTTTTGTTGTCTTCAGAAAGCAGTACTCTGCTGCATCAGAAATCCCTTCCTGTTGAGCTGGTTGCTGCAGCAAGTCTTTTACTGAAAAAATACAAATACGGATCAGTATATTCTGAGTGGTGACAGAGATATGTGAAATGTGGAATGTCCAGTCTTTACTTGTTGGATGATTCTGCTCAGCTCCCCAGCTCCTTGGTACTGTCCCTCGTACTCTCAGGGCAACGTGCTCCAGGGAAAGGGAATTGGGATCCTCACTGGCTGTGTTGTCCATTGTACGCAGTATGGTGTAATCTCCTGGTGACAAGTTGCCCTTCTTTGCAGGGTACTGGAAGTTGTCAGTTGGTGCTTCAGTAGGTCTGTGGCATTGCCATCTGAAGCATGAGAAAATCATAAGCCAATGCCTGAAGTTGAAACTTGCACTTAAATTTGGAGTAAAAGAAAATGTGTCCTACTTATATACTCCTAGTGTTTTAGTGAACTTTCACTTGTAGAGTGTAGATTTAACAAACAAAAAACTCTTTAGATCAGAAAGGGAGAAAGGTGTTCTAAGTGTATTCTGCTTCTCAGATGATCACTCTGTTCCAGCAACTGGGACTTGATGGAGTATGAAACATTTCTCTATCTTGAGAAAGAATTAGCAGGTATCATACTTCCCTTGGTTTAAAATGTGAGATAGTAACATGCCTTATTTGAATTTCTGTCTTTGCAAGGATTCAGAAGTGAAGCTTGATTATATCATTGCCACAGAATCCACTGCACTGTTCTTTTATCTCATTCAGGGACATTGTTAAAAGTGTGCTGTTCTGTATTGGTTTAAGAGGGGCAGTATTTTTGTCTATTATTTCATATACTAAAATCTGTTGTGTTAATCTGCAGAAATTGCATCTGAGTGTTGCTCATTGTTGTGGTACAACAGGGTAGTTAAAATGGAAAATGAGTTAAAATGTTGTTTCCTTTAAAAAAAAATGCCTTTTATATTTTTATTTCTTGAGCTAATTGATTGCTGTTTGTGATGTATTGTGAAATTGCTGGGTAGGAAGAAGATATGGATGATTGAAGGTGAAACATGGCAAAGTTTTCAAGCACTCTGAGAATTCTTGAAGAAGGAATTAACAAATCCACCAAATAGATCAGTGTGTTTATTCCTAGTATTTTCTTTTCTGGAAGCAAACACAATCAAGTGTGACTGTCAATGAATCAGACAAACTATGGGCCCCACCTTTCATAACCTGCAGGGCTGAGGCAGGTAAACAAAGGAAACCAGAGGTAGAAGAGAAGTCATAGTAGTCTTGTTCCTGATGCAGGACTGATTCCTAGCTTCCAGATGAATTTGGAAGAAAATAAACTTGAGTTCAGCAGTCACATTGTATTTCTTGTTTCTATGGGTGACTTTTGATTGCAGCTTTTATCAGTTTATTGATTAGTTTTATGTAGTTCATTAAAACCTGTAACAGCACAATACTTGCTGGAGAAACTTAATTTTCTTTCTTGGCAGACCTTTGTCTGTTGCCACTGGTTGCAGTGCTTTCTGCAAGTATCGAGGCTGAAAAGTATAACTTTTTAGGTGCAACTGGAAATCTGTCACAATCTTCACAGTTCTCAACTCTGGTAGCATATCAGCTTCTAAGTGATTAACATTTGAAGCATGCTGTTCCAGTGTAAGCATTGTGTCCATAATATAGAGAGTGGATGTAGGATAGCAGATACCTATAGCTATTTCCAAGTCTTCCTTTATATGTATTTGCAGATGAAAGTGAAATTCTGGCAAGGATTAGAAGTGGACATTGGCAGTTCTGTTTTGTAGTGGGAAAATTATTTCAGTGTTTATTTTATGGTAACATTTTTATAAAAAAACCATCAGAACCCTCTTTTGTAAGCACAATATATGTACGTTTTAAAAGCATGGTTTCTTTTAGATTAAAATGCTAGATATTTTCATCTTTTCTGTGAAGTCTTACCCCCTTAGTATTTTTTGGGGGCAGTTAAGTCCACCACCTCAAGTTAAACATAAGGTTACTAAGTTTTTACTCTCTCAATCTTTTTTTTCTTTGTTTAATTTTTCATGATATAACATTGAAACAACTGATCTGCAGTATTCCTTTCAGACTAGCTTTCCTGTCACCCCTGTGAACCAAAGGATAAATGAACTTGTGATGTAAATAAATAAATTGGAGACCTTTTTTCCTCCAGCTAAATTAAAACTGGACACTAAAACCAATGTATGCATATAGCTGCAAGGACGGGATCAGACTGGCTTGTGCCATTTCCATCAGGTGCAGAACTGTGGTCAGACTCTTTGGCAGTGTGTGTGAGGGCAGAAATTCGTAGTAAGAGATTGTACATGTGCTGCTGTCTTTCAGCAGTTATGGGAAAGATTAAAATGGGAAATTCTGACCTAATTGCAGCCAGAAGACAGATGCAAAATACTGAACTCTGAGCTGAAGCTGCCTTAGTATGGTGCCATAGGTCTGTAAACTTAAAATGGTTTTTTTTCTGTATTTTTTTTAAACTGTGAAGTCATATCCTTCAGTTGGTAGAGGGTGGTGGAAACTTCTCATCCCTATGTAATGAGGACATATTTCACAAAAAAAGTATTGCTGTGAAATGCTGAGGATTGCTTGTAGGTAAAGGAATAGTACCTTAAAGAGGACTTCAAAGCTCTACTGATGGAAACAGCATTTCCTGTGGCAGTGTCCTTTTATTCATTTCTCTATGATTTTGCAGCAAGTGTTTCCTGCTGCCTTTGAGGAAGGGAAATTGAAACCAGTCTTTGTCATTTCAAGTTCCACTTGCAGCCTTTTTTCTGGATGCTCTGCAGGTACATATGTCAGGGCAGGGCAGAATGCAGCTTGGTAACTGCCTGAGCAACTGAAGAACTTCGGTAATCTCCAGGCAGTGCATTTCTGTTCCCCTACTTGCTGATGTAAGTTGATATTAACAAAAAAACTGTTGACTTCATCAGATGACAGGCTTGATGCATGTTTATATGTCACCCTACTTGATTTGCTTTTTATTGTCCTAATCATGAATGATCCAGTATGTATCCTTTCCTGCTCAGTTAAGCTCCATGTGATTCTTGAGACATTAAATAAAAGCTGTGTCTTATCAATTTACTTCAGCAGCCCACAGAGTCGTATGTACATTAGAAAATTGATTTTGAGAAGTCTGCCACTCCAGTTTATTGCTTATGCTGCTGTTTGTAGTATTTTGTGCAAAATAGGCAACAAAATTAACTTGCAAAACACTAAGTTAACTTGCAAAGGGAAAGGTACAGCACTTTATGAGCTTAGCTGGGATGTTTGTAAAAAAGTTGGTACAACAGCAAGGTGGAGAATGTTACCTGTGATTATTTGTCAGTCTGGTGGTGGCTGTTACATTCAACTTGTATGTGCGTTGCTCACATTGTATCTCCTAAACATGAGCAACTGGCTTAGTAAAGATCTTTTTTGATTAGTATCCTTCTTAACACAGAAGGTAAGAAGGTCTTTTCCCTCCACTTGCTTTGACTATAAGACTAGGCTCTTTGTGTCTTGGTTTCCAAACACCATTCCTTTAGGGCTGAAGAGAAATTTGATATTCAACGCTTGCAGTATTTCCTCCAGTTCTGTAGAACTGGAGTAAGCACTTCCAGACAAAAGTCTGTGATTAAAACAAAACACATTCTTCTTTATGAATGAAGAGTTAATTTTCTGTGAAATACTAAGATTAGCTTTTTTGCTTGCTTTATTCAGAATCATGATATATTTCATACAGTGTAATAATTTTTTTTGTTCTCACTAATTTGTGAAATGCTTGTTTAGGGTGTATGCATGTGTTCTTGGTAAGCACTTAATAAACTAGATTGATCTTTTTGGCAAAGGCTGTATTGTGTAGAACAAATTAAACCTGAAATAACAGTTGTTTCAGATTATTTTTCTGAAAGCGTAATTGCATATATTCTTCTTACTGGCTGCTGAAATGGGTTTCCCAATAATGTTTTATTATTCTGGTTTATTTCAACAATACATATATAGTGGTTTTGTTTCTATTCCACTGACAAACCTAGAGCCTCCAGTGGTAATTCTTTACCAGCAATTTTTTATAATTGTAATAACCATGGAACTTTGTGAAATATAGTGGAAAATTTTCCCAAAGTTTATGTGCTATAAATAAAATCCCAATTTTCTTTTTTCCACAGAATCATTTATGAGTTTTTTCCAGGGAAAAGGGAGTGCAAATAGGTATTTTTAAGCAGGAAATTTATTCTGAATTGCCTATCTGTTAGAACATTTCTGAATACTTTAATATCTGGAGTTTATATGACTCTTGCTTCTTTTTTAATCTCCATCAGTGCTAAGAATTTGGACATATGCTAAAATGCTAATTAAGGCACTTGAACATATTTAACGGAGTGCTTATGTCCTATTTTAGCTGTGTGTGGCAAGGGTAAATTGAATTAAACCACTGTGTTGCCATCCTGAAAGGGATTTAGGAGTCTAATGGTCCATCACATGCTCCTCTTTACCTACAACTGATAGCTGTGGAGCCATGGTTGTAGTCCAAGGACCAGCATTACTGAGCCCCCTTCATAGACTGTGTCACCTCATGTGACCTGAGGTGTAGTCTTGTCTACAGGCTTATCTTTGAACATTTTTCAGAATGCTTTATAGGCACTTGTGAACTCAAGGTGTCAGGTTTTTGGGTGTTTTTAGGGAATAAAGTACCATTTAACCATCAGGTCAAAAAGATTTTGTTGTCTGAATCAGAAACCTAAGCTTTTGCTCTTGGTTGTATCCCTGCAACAATGCTGAGGGACTGTTAACTGATATGGGTCTTCATAATTTTACTGGGAATAGATTCTGGCCCAGTGATTTTATTATCATGTCTTTATACTCAGACAAAAAGAAAGAAGTTAACACTGTAGTTGATAAATATTTAATCTTTCTCTTTTTAAAAATGATGTCACGTAAGTGGCTATGAAAAGAGATGAAAACTTTTAAAACAGTGTCTTGTAGGTGTCTCCCAAAGGATGCAAACAATACAAGGTTGCATTACATAAGCAAAAAGGTGATTCAAGCACAAGCCTTTCCTTTCTGCCTTCCCTTCATCTTTCCTGGTTCCATGCTGGTGTGTTTTTATGCAAAACCAAGCATCTTTTGTGTTCAGGGAAAGAAGTAATAGAAGTGTCGGTGTTTGTTAACAGATTTGACAAACTGTGGCAGCAAAAGCTATCTTTTTTATATTTTGGCATGAGCAGTCACCCTTTTACTGGGCCATTAATGCTATTTCAGAGCATCATGCTGTATCCACAGGCAATAATTTAGCAGTTGTTTATCAGGAGCTTTCATAAGCTTTTGAGTAGTATTATAACATTCAGTAACACTAACAACAGCATTTCAGAATCCGTGCCAGTTTACGTGGGATATCCGTGAATATGGTTGTTCGGGGATGCGTGACCCACATAACCTATAAATGTGATTGGAATTTACAGTGCTGGCATAGGCTGATGGATAGCAGATTAGAGCCCTGATTAACCATGTGATTCACAGGCTGGGAATATATTGTCCTGAGAAAGATTCATTAGATGCAATCGGAATTTCAAGTGGTCAGATGAAATTCAAGTACGCTGTTTGCTTTCCTTCCCCCTCACCCCGCCTTGTGTTTTTCTTTTTAGGTTGCCCTTTTACTCATTTATTTATTTATTTTATTTCCAGAGCAGGAAAATACTACTTTGATGAATCTGTTCCTCACCCTAAAGCTGTCTGTCTGTTATTCATCAGAAAGCAGGTCGCAGTTCAGTGAGCAGAAGAAAAGATTTTAATAGAAGCTGTGCCAAGGGCTGTAATGCATCATTTTAGGGCCCTAATTACATTACAATGACAAATATCAATGGTGACAACAGCAATAACCTACATCCTTTAATGGCTATGCTGGAAAAGGAGTTTGGGCACTGCGCCATCAGATTAGACTTGGTTTCAAAACATAGGCCATTAGAAGTGTGTGTGTCCACAGCATTGTTGGCTGATAACTGAAGCCCAGTGGAAGGGCCTGTAAATAAATGAAGCCTCTCTAAAGCCTGGTCCGGTGGGACAAAAGAGGTAAAATTAGATGACTTGGAAGTAGCCATGTTTTTGAGGCAACTTTGGCTTTCCGTGTAGGAATTGGATGCCGGATTTTATGAAATCATACTTTTTCCTGCTCCTGGCATTTAGACTGATCATCAAAAACCTGTTGAACTGATGCATAACAGAATAAAGAAATCCTGAACTGTTGTTCAAATATAGGATTTTAAAAATGCGTGTGAGTGTAGAAATGTGCTTTAACTTGTGTCAGAGTCTGTACCTTAGGCAAAGAAGAATGCGTTTCCAGGCTTCCTCCAGGTGTACTAGGAATAGGTCTACTGAGATGATAACCTACATCATCACTACCTACACTTTCAAGCTTCAGGGCAGCATTGCAAGAAACTCACTCAACTAGCTTCTGGCAGCTAACTCATTTCTCTTCTATGTTTTGTGGAAGACAGTCGAGCCTATTGCTGTGTTTCTCCAACTATGCCTGTTTCTCCAACTGCAGGCATTATCTCCTGCAGTTGGAGAAATAGTTGCAGTGTTGAGACAGAGTGTACTTCATATTTGCCATGTGAAAGTGTCTGGTGTGAGGCTTTCCTTGGTACAGAACGTGTACCTATTATTTGTGCATGTACACAGTGTTTTCCTTCATGCCTTCGGACTGCCTGTGTTCTCCAAAGGTAGGCACTCCATGCCACAGTCATGCTGTGTCTCTGCAGTCTGCTGCTGCTTAGTTGGGCAGCTTCCTTGCTGCCTGAGTGTGGAGGATGATAAAGAGGTAACTGTATGCAAACCATGCAGCTGGGGATGCTCTTTGTTAGGGAAAGTGAAGACTGTTTTAATAATGAAAAAATGCTTTACTTCACTTCAGCATAGCAAGGGCTTTTTGGCTTTGTTGTGACCGGCCTAGCAAAGAAATGCTGCTGGGGAATGTTTTGACATCACTTGAAGCTGTTTTAGCTCTTTTTCTTCTCCATAGGCTGAGCTGGATGCTGTCTCCATCAGCTCACTTCCCTGCATACAGCATGAAATGACTTGTTGTTCTGCACTCCAGTGGGATTGATATCAAGAGATTTATTGCAGTCATGTAACTGTTCATATTCAGTCACCTGTTTTCAGTTACTTACAGCTTTTTGGAAAACTCTTTTTAGTTGAATGTTTCCCAGGTTCAGAATGTGCCAGAGGTGAATTTTTGTATAAATACTGAGCAAATATGTTTCAACCACTTTTTGGCCAGAAGAGTAGTAGAAGAGAGACATACTTCTGCTGGGGAGGGGGGAGTGAGGTGATTAAAAGACAAATATCATAACTGAAATAATTTGAAATGTCTGTGGTTGTGTACCTTACTTGAGAAGAAATGCCTCAAACGGAATTGAATAAAATTATTTTTGTTGACTAAGCTATATTCTAGCTGAAAGGTAATTTACAGGTTTGATGGGGAAATCAGTGAAGTTTTATAGCCTGTGTTACCCGGGAGGTCAGATAAGATAGTTGTAACAGTCCCTTCTGGCCTTAAAATCTATGAATCTACAAGCTTTTTAAAATTAGATGCTGAGCTTCTGCATGGCACTTTGAGCTGGTTTTGTTCTCAGTTCCTTAGCAGTGCAGTAAAGGTATCCAGCTAATGTAGCTGAGGTAGAAGAGTGGTTTTCCAAAGGCTACCCCCCTAGAGCTATGCAGGGGAAGGTTATGACAGACATTTTAAAGATGGGGAGGAGTTGTTTTGCAGTGGAAGAAAGCATGATGTGCCTTTTTTTTTATGAAGGCACATATGTGTATGAAATGGCAGGTCAGAGTGGCCTCAGCTTATGTCAAAACAAGGGCCATTTGGGATTTTCTGCTCATGTGGAAAAGCCTCAAAGAATAGAATCTGTAGTTTTCTCTCTGGCTTTAGGGCACTTGGGAGATTTCTCCAAAAAAAATAGCAGTATGGCTGGAACCCAAAATTTGGAAATGACTAGATTATTGGTGCTTGAACCACTAAGAACAGGTGGTTTACAGATTAGGAATCTTCATTTCCCTAATCAAATACTGTTACTCAAGTAATGGTGTATTGGATTGTACAGCTTCTCTGGCTGAAGCTTAGATGCACACAACTTGTCGCCCTGTGCTGCTCTGTGTAACAAGCAGTTAATAAATTTCCTTGTCAGCTAGTGTAGTGAATGCTGTCTGTTTAAACGAATATTTAAGTTTTACATTGTGAGATATCTGATTGTATAGGTGCCTTTGAAATTTGTGGATTATTTAGCTTTTTGCTGAACAGAACATGTTCTAAAGTGTCCTATAAGGTACCTATGCTGCTGAATAAATAGAAAAAATGTAGTAGACAAATAAAAAAAAATATTAAAAGGCATAAATTTAATGAGACAAGGACTTGCATAAACAGTTAAGACCAGTGAGAAGATACAAGGACAGTTTAACATAGAAATTGCTGTATAAATAGCATATGGGAATCTAGATGGATTTCAGAGAAATGAAGTTGTATTGCAAAATAGCATGTATTAACTCGTATGTATCACACAGTATGCACAAGGGGGCAGAGTTAGTTTCACGTGTACTCTTACCTCTTGCAAACCATGTCTGCCGGTTTTGTAGCTCTCTAACTAATATTCCTTGAACCTAGATTTAAGTTCATATGAACTTCTGACTTTTTACTGCTACTTCTGAGCCTTTCTGATCTACGGATTCTTTTCTAAATGTTTGCCATTTAAAAGGCAGCATAGCAAAAAGGCTGGAAGGTTTGCTGTTAAAAGAAGGAAGGCTAAATTGTGTGTTAGTATGTCTTCATCACATGATTTGTGACTTTGCAAGAGGAAAAGCATTCTGTCCTATCACAAAATGAGGAGCTGATCCTGGTTAGAATTTATTGTAAGAAAGTTATGACTTACTGTAGGAAAGTTTGTGTGGCCTTAAATATTCTGCTTCTGGAGCTGTAATTCTTGTGTTATCTAGCCAAATCTCCTCTGTCTCTATTGAGGTTTTCAGATTAAATACACAGAATAAGAATTGATCTCTGGTATGAAAATAAAACATTGTATATTATTAATTAGTCATTACAGTTGCCACATGAAAGTAGCTATTACTAACCAGTAGAATAGATAACAGCAGAAGTGTGTTACAAGACTACAGTATTCCTTTCTGAAATACATGGTAGAATGATTATCAGTAAGGTTGTATATTAGGATGCTATGTTCTCATGATATACACTGTTACAAATAAATGGTATATTTGTTCCCTTTGCTTACAATGGCATTGCTATAATTTGAAATGATCCTTCCTTTTGCATCGTACGAGAGAGTTCAGTTTGATACAGAGAATTTTGTTATCTTTTTTGTTACATCTCCTGAAGATTTTGTTCTTTAAATTCCTGTGATTATGTAATCAGATTAACTACTCTTTGTGTCAGTTCTAAATAGTAGTTTTTTTAGGAAAAGGTTTTAGCCAGGAATTACTAGCTTCCTAAGTATTTTTGAATCCGTATGCAAACACCTCTGTTATTTTGAGAATATTTCTTGGCCAGAGGATGGCCAGAGTTGAAAAAAACCAGACAAATGTTTCTTTAGGGTTCATAGGTGACAGTTGCATTTGAGAATTTATATAATTGAACTTCTTTTTTCTTGTAACTTGCAGGCAGAAATTGTCAAGAGGCTGAATGCTATATGTGCACAAGTCATTCCCTTCCTGTCCCAAGAGGTAGGTAGTCATTTGTACTGCTTCTGATCTAAGCGATTGCCTCATCGTATCTATTACGAAAGTGGGACTTTGTGTTGAGACTGTTTCCTTATGAATCTCTTGGCACTTGTAGATGGCTTTCCACTGTGCTGTTATCACTGTAACTTCATTATCTTCTTCAAGCCTATTATAATATCATTTAAATATAATTATGAAATGGAATGTTTTGTAATGTCAAAGCAAAATTTTAGTTTAAATATTTTTCTTTAATGTACAATATAGTTTTTCTTGCAATTATAATTTTGTGGGTCTGAAATCAAAGACAGCTTGCAAAAATGCTAGAAAGGCATAATTTGTGCTACATCCTTGGCAATGAACATTAAAGTTCGGCAGCAACTTCTGTTTTGGTACATGAATAGTGATGTTCAACACAGCAGACATAGAATCACAGCTTTTATTTTGCCTTTTTTCTCTCTGCATCCCCGATTACTTGCTACCTTAAATCCTTTTATGGTTTTGTGTATTTGGGGAATATAAACAGAAAATTGAAACTCACTGTGAGCTAATTTCTCTAAGCATTAATTTTGATTTGCTGGTATTATTGTGAGTGCATTGTAGATAATTTAAGAGGCACTGGGATTTGGGGGAGTTGATGGGAGCTAATGAGGGAGCTTCCGAGCAACTGGCTTGTGTGAAGTAAAAAAGGAAGTGTGGTTCATGAAAAGAAACCTTAGGTTCATTAGCATAATGGCTTCCCTTGTCCACCCCTCTGAAGGAAAGGGACTGGAGACTGGTGGCTGGTGGCACGGGTTATTGTGCATCAATTTAGCACATGGTTTCATTTCAATACAATATGTAGCTGTGAAGTCAAAACTGGAAGGGGTATTTTTGTGTATTGCATCTGTAAAACGTCATGCCTGAGAGCACGATGTGACTCTCCTGGCTTTTCAGTTGTTACATAAAATGCCAGTGCTTTTCAAGAGAGCTGCTCAACCAGCTGCAAACGAGGGGCTGTGTGCTCCATGTTGCTGTTCAGTTAATGGGCTTTGTATGTGTCACGTGTGTGTATCTGTGTGTGTTTGAAACTAGAACAATGCCATCAAAACTGGAACCTGGCAATGTTTGTGAGTGCTGCTGTACTCTCTGCTTGTTAAGATGGATTTGTGGAAACTAAATGATGTGTAATGTTCTAGCTCCGTTGCTGGAGGACCAGAATTCATGTCCTGCACAGATCTAAAACAAGTAGCTGTTTTGTACTTTGACTGCTTCGGAGTCTCTATAGGTGTAGTTACATGGTTTTATTTGCTGAGCAGGGATAGCATACCACACATAGACAGCAGGGAGGGATTGAGAGGAGAAGCATAAAAGAGTTTTTCATCTGTCTTGACAGTGCCGCTGACAGTGACAGTTTTTGTAATGAGCTTAGGAAAATCTTGATGATTGTTTGACCTCTTCTAGTAAGAATACATATTTAAATCAGTCTATATTGGGATACACTGATGTGTCAAAAGAGAACTGAGCTTCAGGTTTGAGTATCCTGCTAGTCTTGGTTTCTCTCTAATTTGTGTCTTTAAAAAGTGAATGTCTTAATGGAAGTCTCTTTATTTCATCATCTAGATTAATAGGAATTGAGTTGCAGCATGCTTTTGCTGTTTGTGCATTTTACATACAGTCTAATTGTGGAATAGTGGCTGAAAAATGTGATCAGGCTCCTTTATATTGTGCCTGAGGGAAAAATGAACAAAATACAGTGGTTGCATGCACTGGTGGCAACATTATTGCCTCATAATAGCACCAGGTTAACTTGTCTTATTGCTTGTTAACTTTGTAAGGAATCAATGGCTTGTGATAACTCACTTAGAAGTAGGAAATTGTGGGCAAAATCACTAGAGATCTTGTGAAAAGGATGCATTTATAATACATCACCCTACTGTGTACTACTATCTGCTTTGTTTTGGGGGCAATCCAGTAAAGTATTCAGGAAATTCTCCAGGCCTCAGTCAGTTTTACTGTGCTGTACATCATCTAAGCATATATTTAAAACAAAGTTTGTAATCTGCCTAAATATATTGTCAACTGGTACCATGTTTTTACATTTATTCTGGTTTAGGCAGACTGTGAAAAACAGCACCAAGAAGTACAAGCTTCCTATTTTCATAGGAAAGAGTGATTGTGTGGTCAATACATGAGGTGTCTTGTCATGAGGGGCAATGTGTATTCAATTTCTGCTGTGGCTTTGGGCTTCCTGTGTGGAACAGTCATTTTGCACCTCTGTGATATTGTGAGACACCAGCATGTTCAAAGTAATTCCTATTGCATAAGGTGAAAGGGGGTGCCTTCAAGGGTGTAGGTTGTAGTCACTCAGTTAATTTAGTTCTGGTCTGCTGCAGTTGGTATAGATAGTTCAGCGTTCCCATGCTTGAATGACCTAGCCAGTACAGAGCAATTATTTTGTGTATATAGAGCGGTAGGCAGTGCCTCTGCTAATTTACGCCTTTCAACTGAATTTACCAGCTTCAGCAGAGTATGACACTTTACAATCCTGTGGCTTTCAAGCTGGGGCTGATTCCTGTATGTGTGGCTGGTTGCAGCCGTGGCTATCATTGAGGGCTAAGTGCTGAATGACCTCAAGTGTTGGATAGTGGTGTTTCTTCAGTGTGTCTGGAGACATTCATATATCACAGTTACCTTCTTTTGAGTAAATATTGACTGTGTTTATATTCATGAAACACATGCAAGCTGGCTGATATACAGCAGACACTGTAGTTGTGGCAACTTGGAGCTCAGCGCTGCTTGCAAAAGCTGCTTGAGAAGCCAATATTGACCCCTGTCAACTTACATGCCTCAGTGTAAGCATTTTGTAAGGCTGAAGGAGGCTGTAATAAACCTTTTTGGAAGGTTTACTTTCCCTTCCAACTGCCAGTGAACTAGCTAATAACAAGCTAGATGGGTTGTTTTTTAGCAGGCATCTTCAGTTCTCTGTGCATGTTGAGGTGGTCAAATATACTTACTAGTATAATAAAATGCCGAGCACTGGCATGCATACATGTAAACAAACATCAAAAGGAAATTCTGCTTGGAGTCTTCTCTTTTCAAATATTTTAATATTAGTTGATGGTTTTCCTCCTAAGAGATAGGTGTGGACCATAATATGCTTACTCTTCTTTGCACATACTTTCCTTAGAGGTGTTTCTAAAGTCCAGTAAATTTGAGTAAGTGTAAGATCCATTCTGTAGAAGCAGAGCAGGAGTTCTTACATACTGATCAGCAGGAAATAGCTTTTGGTCTGAGATGTGAGGTTGAGAAAACAGAATTACTTGCCTCCATCTTAGACTTGCCCCAGACTAGAGCTAAACAGCAAATACAAGGATACCCTCAGAGATCTCTAATCCTTCTGCCAAGGAATGCATCCCATTAGCAATTTATGCATATATTGCTAATAATGTTCTTACATTTTTCTGAAGTAGTTATTATCTCTCGTCTGAGTTATGGTGCCTGGGTTTAGTGACCCAACTTGTCCCTTCTAGCTTTTACGGTGTGTGTTGTACTCCACAATAAATGTGTATTTGCTCTCCAGTTCTCACTAGCATTTTTGGCATGACCTTGTCTCATTATTTTGTCTCTAGATAGGGCTTCTAAGAAGGGCAATGCTGCGGTTCTTAAGCAAGACCTGTACTTCCTCTAAACATATAATATAACAACAAAGTAATATGAGTAAGGAATAGCAGAGGCTGCTTGCTTCTGTAAAGCAAATTGTTCAGTGAGTTTTGCTTTGGATATTGGTGGTGGTCCTGAAGACAGGCTGTAATTAGGGGTTTTTAACACCAGTGTAATTGTGTTCGTGTCTGCGGGAATTTTGGCCACTCAGTTGCTGTCAGCTCAGCTTCCCTGTCACTGGGAGTTGTGGAGAGCTCTGACATGGTATAAAAAGCCCGGGAATTTTCCACCACACTGCAATTCTTGTGCATAAGCCGGGGCTAGGTGACGACTGTGTGGTGAGACAATGTGACGGTGAAAAAGTCTGCATTCTTCTTGCGGTCTCTGTAGCTGTTGCTACCCACTGTGAGACTTAAAAGAAGTGATTTTCCAGCACAAGGCAAGTGCAGACGCACTGCTCATTATGGAAAGCAAAAAAGGGAGAAGAAACAAGAGAAGAAGTTAGAAAGGAGAAACAGTCTACATGACAGGTGGGGCAGGGTACTGAGCTCATTGCTCTGGCATGTTAAATGCAGTGCAAAATACTGTTTTCCCACGACTGAAAAACCCCAGGTCTGTCGTTTGCATGTGTGCACGGAGGAGGGCTAGCATAAAACCCGTGTGAAAGTTGCAACCCTGTGTCTGTATTTGGTTGGGGAAAAAGTAACCCTTTTTTGTTGTTGCTGTTTCTACTTGGCTGTAAATCGCTACATGATCACTTGATGGACAGGTGGATGTGTACTGCTTGGTTTTAACATAATGCTGCTTGTTGCTGGTGTGCTGGCCCAGGGGGGTGTTTAGGCACGTGGCAGGTATTGGAACCATCCATCCTTGGGGACCCATTCGGGCTGGGCCAGTCATCCTGCTCAGCAGGCCCCTGGATTCCCTGCCCCTCGCCTTGATTCTGGGTTGCCGTGGGTCCCTGAATCCAGTTGGGCTCCTTCTCTACATGTCGAGATCCCCACCCTTTTCTGAAGCTATGGCTGGTAACATGGAGTCCCAGCCCATCCCAGTTTCTGAAAGGCTGTGAGCTGACAGCTCTTCAAACCCTGCATGGCCTCTTCAAACCCTTCATGGGCTTTCCTATGCCTTTTTTCACTCAAGTGTGTGGTTTGTGTATGTAACTTGAAGTAGCCCCAGGGTCAGTCGGGGCATGCCCCCCATGAGGTTTTTAGGAGCTGAAGATGAGCCTCCTCTGTTGCTGCAATGAGCTGGAAGTGATGGAGAGGCTAATTACAGACCATCTGTTTTGAGTCTTTTGCATACGACGCCACTGAAGATTAAATCAATGTTAAAGCAGCTAGCAATAGGAGAGTTTTAATTGTCTCTACTGTACCTAATTTAGGTTCAATGTTACTAGGCCCTTGGGTTTTCTCCTCTCTGTGAAGTCTTGATCCCAAACCTATTAGTATCAATGAAAGATGGATTGTGTGGCTGCTCCGGCAGAAATCTGAAAGTGAGGTTTTGGTAGTCCATCCCTTCACCTTCTCTTGCTCCCACCTAAGAATGAAATAACATTTTTCCCAAATTCTTCTGAGAGCTATTCTTTATGTGTTTGCTGTAAGGGAACAGAAAACACTCCAGCTCTTGTGGAGTTGACTTATTTTTCAAATCCTAGATGCAAATTGGAGTAATTTCTACAATAATTTTGATAGGTTTAGTCCAGCTTTTGTAGATGCCTTAGAAGTTTTTTCTTCTCTTGGGAACAGGAATTAAGTGAATTGATGTTGGAATAGAACACTCATATATACAAGAACTTTCTTTACCTCAGTGTGAGAAGTATTGCCTGTGAAATGGTAAGAAAGAGAAGATGACAATAAACTTCTCAGTAAATGCTTCTATTAAAAAAAGTAAATATTCTAAAAACTCTTCTTTGTTCTTTTGGGATTTTTATAATGACTTGATGAAAAATTCTATGACCCATTTTTGATGTGAATTACCTCCACCAGAAAATAGTGGTGTAATTTTTATAATCACCCTGTTGACATATAGAGTTGTGGGTCACCAGGCTTTCAGCTATATAATCGATGAAAGCTGTACCTATCCTTATCAAGTTATATCCTGGAGCTGGTAACACACTGTCTGGGAACTTGATGCTTGAATATCATGATTTCCTTTTTTTCTGGTATCTGTGGTAGAGATACACTGGATTTTTAATTTTTTTTTTTCTTGAATACCAAGAACATGTTTGCTCATGTTCAACCTGCTTTTTAGTCTTTATATTGTCTTCTTGTAAGTGGCAGATTGGGTTTATATTGGTAGTTTTTCAAAACTCTGAATGGGACTGCTGTGATTCTGTTTGCAGCTACAAAGTAGCAGTATTCTATTTGGCCTCCAGTCATTTCCTTCATGTAATTCTTCTTTGCTTAAAAACAAACCCTAAAACCATTTTCTTCCTTCCAAGAGTGTTTCTAAATTACCGCCTTCATTCTTTGCATTTATCTGTTTTTCTTAGGATCAGAATTTCTTACAGTGTTNAAACCATTCTGATTCTATGAAATAGTTCCCCTTCGTCCTATCTGTCATGGTGTTCCCAGTTTAGTGTTCCCACTGAAAAGAAAACCATGCAGCCACTTCCCCCACTACCTTCCTCTGTGGGAGAAAAAAGGCAGAGATTATGGGTTGAGATACGAACAATTTACTGGAAACAGCAATGAGATAAGAAAACAGACAGTAACAGCAACAATGCTAATAACAAAAATGTACAAGGAGAGGCTGATTTACAAGCAAAATTGTTCACCAAGCCCAGGACCAAAAACCAATGAAAGACAGATCATCCAGCTGCCATGCTTTCCTGGACCAAAAGCTATTTCTTCCGGAAGCCCTCACTTCTGCCCTGAAGCAATGAGGTGAGGTGTTATAGAACAGCACAGATGCCCTCACTTCGTGGCTGCTGTGTAAAAATTAACTCTGTACTGCCCAAAACTGGGACATACAGTTGTGGGTGGATTTTTAGGTTTGTTTTTCCTTGCTCTGAGACTCTAACGTGAGAGGGCTTGTAAGTGAAAATACCATTTTTGTTTGTGTGTTGCACTGAGAATTCTGAAATCTGAGCCTGCCAAGCCCCTGGAGCAGCAGCATCCTTTTTTACAGCCCCCTCTCACAATGGGGCTTAAGGTACTCCCTGAGGAGTCCCGATGCTCTTTACCTAACTCTTGTGTTGGAGGTGGTCTTGAGGATTTGGGTCCTCATCTTATTTTATGGAACTTCTTGCTTCTGATGAGGGTGCACAGGAGGAGTTGCTGTACAGGATGGTCTGTAGCTTGGTTCCATTCTGCCCATATACTCAACCATAGGAGGGCAAACTTGAATTTTTAGAGGGACCTTCTCAACCTTTTCCTCAAGCTTTGTGCCGAAAAACATCTAGATGTTTGTTTCAATACAAAGCTGATATTTCATTGTTACCGTTTTAGCACCTCTCCAGATAGTCAAGATCTCTCTCTCCTTTTTCTGTTCAACCTGTGGCTGTAAATCAAAGATGTCTCACTCTCAGTGCAGATCACACAACCTACTTGCAGTTCTCCCTGACCCCTCCTTGCACCTATTTGTTCTGTGTCATCCTGATTCTGTGAGGCTGACTGTGAAGATTAATGTGCCACTGGTGTAAGTCTGAACAGGCATGGATCTGGTTGCAAGATGAGAACCTTATTTTGTTTGTTGTTGATGTTTTCAAATAAATACCAGTCAGTTTTGAACATACAGTAATTTTGAATTTACTGCAGGAATACAGTATCACTCAAACTGAGATAATACAATCACTGGAGCTTGTAAACTGTGTTGTTAATTAGACCATGTGTTTTTGATGGACTTTTTAAGGCTATTAAAATTTACATGTTGGGGATTGAAATAATTAGTTCTCTTTCACATGTTTGACAGATTTGTGAATGTCATTTTAAATTTCTTTGTCATAGTTGAGCTGCTTTGAAATGTACCTAGGAGGAGAATCTGTATATTCTTCAGTGATGTGGGTGCCACGTGCTTGTTGAAAATATGTACCTTTCTTTTCAGAATACTGTGTGGGGTTTATTCATAAAGTTTCCATGGTTGTAAGGAAAGTGGCTTACTTTTGAAGATGGCATTTAAATTCGAAAGCACATTGTGCTGATGAACAAAAGGAAGACAGTTTTCCATTTAGCCAGGTTGTAAAAGAGCTCTTCAGGAAGCAGAGGTGTAATTCCTAGCATGTAATGGCATAAAAATAAAAATCTTCCCCTTGCCTGTATATTTTTGCAGATCAACACACGATGTGACTGTCTATTAGAGAATAGTTATTTAGATCCTGCATGTGTTAGAAAAGCAAATAAAAACAATAAAAGAAAGAATCTGTGCTTAACAATTTAGAAAACAAATAATTTTATTTTGTTTCTGATCTTTGTTTATAGCACCAGCAACAAGTGGTGCAGGCTGTGGAGCGTGCCAAACAAGTGACCATGGCAGAACTGAACGCAATCATTGGGGTATGTGGTCTTTCCATTTTAGCTCTGGTAGCATTTGTAAATAGCTTTTCTTTTTCTTTCTCTCTTGCATGAACTCATTTCTATCAGGTGGGCAAAAGTTGTGGGCAGTGGTGAAGTTCAGTAGCTTGATCTTCATAAAAGCTGGTTACTACCTGAAGACTTTTGCTTGCGCTGTGCCGAGAAGACTAATGGGGTATTAATGTCTGTGTTGTATCTATTCCCTGAAGCAGGCTCAGTATTTGGTTTTTTTCTTTTTTTTTTTT
>VZTH01009137.1:160263-318746 GCA_013397815.1 Aleadryas rufinucha | reverse complement strand
TTTTTTTTTTTTTTTTTTTTTTAATATTCTATTTGAGGAACTTTGTTTCCTTTGCATACTACGTGCCAGTCTGCTTCTGCAGCCACGGTAATAGGTAGCCTTGATATGATACACTGTTTTGCCCATCCCTGCTGCCCGCATCTTTCTCTGTGTGTTGGTTCAAGACTCTGAATATTCATCACGCTTTTTATTTTTACATTAAAAAATAGCTGTTACTTTAAGAAAACAAAAAAACCCACCCAACCAACCAACCGAAACACCCCCACTGAAACCAAAAAACCCAAACATACAACCAAAATTGACAGCAGAACAACTTATCCCCACTGTGCTTATAGGTGTCCTGCTCTTAGTCATGTAAAAATCCAGGTGCACGGAGCCCCTCTCGTAAAACCTTTACTGCCAGTGATATTAGCGCAGTACAGAGATTTTATCGGTGTGGGCAGCCACAGTGTTTATATTTTATAACTGGAGAAGATAGACATAACAACGAAACCCATGGCTGTTCACACTACATAAAAAAAGGGTGAGAAGTCATAGCTTAATAACACATTATTCTCTTGTATAATTGTGCAGATGGAGCAAGCAGTTGTTTAAGTTATTCTAATGAAGACACTACAACTGTACTTCCTATCTTCTTCGTCCTCCCAAATGCTTTTTCTTCTGTGTATAGATTATACATAAAAGTATTTTCCTTTTTTTATTCAGTGTATCAAACACACTTTGAAATGCTAATTATTCCATTTACTTTCATTAAAATTCAAATTGCTGAATGAAGATGTGGATAAGGGTCACCGAATAATCAATCTGAAGTGAAGATACTGCTTCAATTATGCCTCTGTCTTTTAACAAGGAAATCAAGACTTTCTGATCATTTCTGACAGTAGTTTAGAGCAGCAGTCTGATTGTAGCCTGTTTTTAATAGGCTGTTTCTAACTCTATTTTGTATACCTCTGACCACAAGAAAGTACTGGTAGTCAATTAGAAATTATAAATGGAAAAGAGTAACCTTTATTTCCTCTGAAGTGCCCGTTAGAAAGAAGGGGGTGAATCAGAGTGCGTCGTGTAGAATCATGAATAACATTTGTTGTATGTCTTTTACGCTCCAGTGGGGAGAGTGGGAAATGAATAATTTCCCAATTAGTTTTCATTACCTAACCAAAAATATTGCCTTCTATTAACATTCTTTGCATAAAGTAAGTAGCTAAAGGTTGGCTTCTTTGTTAAAGAAGCTTTTATATGTGTGTGCTGCATGTGCATTTGTAGCGTGTGTTTATACTTGCATGTATGATTTTGTGTATATGTGCACATGCATGTACTTCACAGTCTACCTGTGCACATTTTTGCCATTCACCTTTGTTTGCATTAGAGAGACTGCAAAAAGCAATTTGAGTTCTACTAAAGAAAGAAAATGTGAAGTGTGTGATGTTACAGATACTGGCTATCACACTCATCATTTAAGTTCATCCTGCTTTCATGAACCACTAAACCACACAGAATAAAAATAAACAGATGAGACACTCATCTAGGAGCGTGGCAGTAATTCTGTTGGTCTTCCCCCTACCAGACAGAAGTAAATTTTATTTTCTCTTCCTGTCTTTGTCTTTTCATGTCAGCTGAAATTGTATTGTCTCAAACTTCTCTAAACTATCAGACTTTTGAGTTTGTGCATTAAAGTTGGCCAGCCCTTGCCTCCCTCACAAGTCTGATTTTTACCTTGCTCTACTACCTTTTTTCACTCAGCTGTTATATGTTGACTTAGGAAATACTGTGTGTTCATCTTTAATTTTAGAAAAACAGGAGCAATATGGACTGAAATTGAGTGTTCATTACGTTTAAAGAGAAGTAATCTCATGCAATCTTTTAGAGATTAATTTTTAAAAAGTGGAATAAATAGGAGTGCAAGTTATCTAGTAAGCTTAAGATCATGTTGCAAGAATATCCACAACGTTATGTCCGCACTTAGAGAGACTTAAAGTGTGAAAATGTACCATGGGGCTAGAAAAGGCTTGTCATACTTTCTAAAGTGAATACCAATAAAAATAAAACAAATAACATAATTGGAAATCCTGATATATTACCTTACAGTATTCTTCTGTTTGGTAAGTCTGACAGGGTTTGTGTTGTTTTAACCCTGTGGTATTTTAAAAACTTCCGGTGTTTGTTTAACCAACTGAACTGTATGTCAGACAAAACCAGAAGCAGTATTTGAATTTTGGAAATAAAATTGTAGCTTAAGTCTCTCTGTGTTTTGTGGACGTCCTGTTCGGTTCACCTGATTCATGCTAAACTCCCTTGGTTCGAACAGAGCACCTCTGGGTTTGAGTTAAAAGTGCATGCTACCAGAATGGAGTGTGGCACAAGAAAAGAATTGAAGGTGCACAGATCATATCTCTCTTTGTGTTTCACATGTATATATTTTTGTACGAATGTGCTCTGATTTAATGGAATCTGATGAAGCACCTTTTAACTTTGCAATATTATTCTATCTTCATTGGTAAATGAACCAAATCACTGATCCGTGCAGTTTAAATGCAAAATACTGAAGTGAGCCCAGAACCCAGAGAGACTGCCTGTTCTCCTGACAATAAACTAGTTGTGTTTAATGGAATGAAACACAGTTATAATGACTTCTTTCACAGGTCATGTTCAGTTTAAAACTGTTGATGGGCTCAAACAAGTTAAATATCATCTATCATCTTCTGGAGAGATGCAGTGAGAAAAACTAAACCAAAACTGGGTATATCATAAGCATGCTGGAGGAGGACTGTAAATCTGCAGGCATCCAGGCTCTCTGGTGTTTGCCATGGACAGTGTGGTGCAGCATTCTTGCTCAGGGCGATCTGTAGTGCACATCCAGAGCTGCTTTCCAGGTTGGGTGTTCCAGGATGAGCAGTGTGATATATCCAGTTGATCTTGTCATGTGTCGTGCTACCGTGTTTTTACATTAGAATTTGCAAGGTTGCACTGTTGGAACAGCACTCAAATTGTAGCCTTAAATCCGTAGTATAATCTAATTAGGAATGATGTTTTCATTTCCTGTATTTTTAAATTGAGTTGTCTAACTTTCTTAAAATGTTGGGGTTTGTTTTCTTTAATCCATTATACTATACAATTGGAACATGCTGTGTGAGTGTGGTTACATTTTAATAAGGGAACCAGGGAATTAACTTGTAACATTGTAAGAATTTTATCTGTTTAAAATAGTAGTTCTTCCACTACAGTTGGGTAGTAAAGCAGAAATGAAGGCCTGTGTGGCTGCTTATCACATGGAGAGAGATAAATGTACCAAAAACTTAAGAACAGGTATGTGATGGTCTTCAAAGAAAATGCAGTTTAGCACAAGAAATGCTGAACCTCAATTTTTAGCAGTGACATTTTAATGATAGGAAGTCTGCAAAATTATTTGCCATCAATTGTGAAGGCAATAACAAGCCTTGGTGGTTTTTCACACCCTCTGTGTTAAGTGCTTTCAGAATGACAGCGTAAACTGTGTTGGAGAACTCCAAGGAAGTAAAACTGATTAAAATGTTCATGCTTGAATGGTGCTGATGGAATAGTTCATTTGGACTTTCTCTACCTCCTGCAGCTCAAGCTGAAATATTAAAATTCAGTGAATTTAAATCTCTCTCCCCTCAGCTCAGGAAAAAAACATTACATTTTAATAGGTTTTAAACTCATAATTCATTGGTTTGGAGCAGCACTATTAAATCTGTTTAAATATTACTTGTATTACTAAGGAAATGATTGAAATAATTCTTTTTCTTTACCATTCTATGCATCTGAGTGAAAAAAGAATGGCTTTGGTTTAATTTTTAAGCATTTTGTTTTATTATGCCACTTTTAATATCTTCTTAAAAAATAAGCAAATGGCAGTTACTGGAAGAAAGGACTCCTTCTGTCTTGTCACATAAAATTACTGTGCCAAAATGTTCCTTCTTAAATGCACCGTTTGTCACAATTTCTACCCTGTGTTTGAGGCCAAGGTGCTTGTTTGACCCCTCTCAAAAGGTCTGTAATTTTTGTTTGCTTTCAAGAGAGTGATTGTTTTACAGCTGTGGGCAACAGCAGCTGTTTAAGAAATAGGCACGGAAGCCTTTGAAAGCAGTGTGGCGCAGATAAGTACACACAACTTGAAATAAGAGTTGGCGTCAGTGCCTGCCATCATTGCCGTGGTGCCTTGTCCAGGGTTGCAGGTGCCAAGTGCTGTTAAAGATGCAGAGGCATCTCCTGCTCCTCTCAGATGGTGGCTTGCTTCTGGCTCATGTATGTACAGGTGCTGTGGGGAAGAGTGAGGGTTTTCTACTTGAACCAGTACACATAGTTTGTGTGGAAAAGTCATTCCTGGCCAGTGTGTGCATTCGGAAATGGTACTGTCCGTTAGAACAAGCGTGCTGTAGCATGGCGACAACAGTCGCTTGTCGCTCCAGCCCTTCTGTATTGCTCAGTCAAAGGTGTGTTAAGCCATGGTTGAAGCTTAAATTCTGTAAAACAAATTCATTGTCTGCTGTATATTGTACACAGGCTGTTAAAGTGGGAAGGTGACAGCATAGGTTGATTTAATAGCTATGTGCTTCAAGTTGTGCTTATTTGTGGACCCTAAAGAAATGTTGAAATTCATTGTTCCCTGTTTAATTACTCTTGTTTGCTGATTTTACGTTGAGTGGTGATATGGTCCTGCAAATATTTTGCCTAATGCCTGAAATGATTTGTAGAAGGAATTGTTGATATAGAAGGCTTTTGGGTGAGCACTTTTGATTTTGAATTATTCACCTTAAGGCTGGAAGAGTTAAAGATACCCTGTTTTTTGATTGCAAAGAGCTGTTTTGGAGGAATTTGTCATCTTGTTCCCTTATTCCCATGTGCCAGCTTCAGAGAGAGCCTTGAAGGTGAAAGCCTAATTTAAATAAATCTCTTCCGTATGCAGCATCATCTTCATTTAAAGAAACCAAAAATGATCTTTGTAGGGATTTTTGAGGGAATTAATTGGAGTGTAAATAATTTCCAGATTCCATATTTACTGAAAAAAAGTTCCGAGGATGGATTTTAAATACTGTTGCTACACTTTGAGTGGGCTGCCACTGTCTTCTGCTTTTTGTCCTGTTTTCAGTAGCTGGGGTAGCTACTTGAATTTATATTGGTCTATCACTATATGAGCAGTCAGTAGTGTTGCAATGTGAAGTGCCGACCACTTACGACATCTCACTGCCAATATGCTGGTGTCAGGGGCCTTTGCTTGTTATGCTTAAGTAAATGCACATGACATGAGTGTTGTGGCTCACACACTCTGTCTCATCAGATGGAGGAGCTGACTTTGGCCTCCATGTTTCTCAAGGTTTTACAAACCCTGGTACTGAAGCTATGTGACCACCGTATCTTTTTTTGTTTTTTAAATTAGGCTTAATCTGTGCAGATGTGAAGAGTCCAGTGGAAATTTTCTTGATATTCTATAACATGAACATATGCAATATTTTATTTATGACTTACATTTGTATGGTTTCACTTAACACACAATAGAAAGGAGACAGTACTGTTGCCAACGGGGTCTGCACTCCAGTAAATGGAAACTGTTGCCAACCAAATACAGATGTGCTGAGTCCCATCTTGGTCTATTATATGCTGTATATTGCCTTCAGTGATGACCTTGTACCAGTTCTCTGGAAAAAAGGAAAAGTCTGTCTGTTTGAAGTATTGTGAAGGCAGGAATTTCCCAAAACCACTTGATTGCAAAATCAGCAATGTTTATGTCCTCAGTGACAATGCTGTCTCTTTAAATAGGTACCCTTGCTGTACAGCATGGCCTAAAGACAGCTGCTATTGTATCATGGTTTCATACTGCAGGAGTTCTGGTACCACCCCTAAACAAGGTCATATATTTGTCAGCTAGATTTCTTCCCAACCACACTTTGTAGACTGCTGCCTACAGCAATGAATGAGGACCAGGACTGTATTGTAGAGTGGATCAGTTAAGTGTTTGCATTTCTTCAGGTAGGTGAATAGGTCTTTTCATGTCTTCAGTCTTAAATGTAGGACAAAACAAGGGCTCTAGCACTTAACTGGGATGGACACTAAAGTACTGCATAAGTACAGTATTTCCACATGTTAAGACCGTCCATGAAAGAGGAATTTGAGAGGTCTTAAATCCTTACATTGTCTGATATTTCAGAATGTTTGATTTTTATTTGTAAGACAGTTACTTGCTTATTGCTTCGTGAATTTTTCACAGTCATGTCTTTGGGTATATGAATGCATCACAAACACTGATGAACTAACTCAAGTAATGCTTGTGGAACAGGGGAGTACTGCTTCCCCTGTTACACTTTTGAAAGAGGCTAAGGCAAAAAGAACAAGTGGTCCTTCCACAGCCTTGGGGCTGTGACTTAAATCCAGGTGATTTGATCCTTGTCAAGACCTTCCTTGATCAAAGCTGCTGTAACTGCACTAAAGCAAAACAAACCACTTTAAGTTTCAGTTACCTGGCTGATGGGCACTACATTAAAGAGACAGAATACTACATCTCTCAGTGAAATCTTCTTGGAGAGAGATAATGTTATCCATGTGTCCTAACACTTATGGAAAGAGGCTACTCACTCTGAGAAGAGCAGGCATTGCAGACCTCTGCACAGGACCACAGCTGCACTAGAAATGGCCGTCATTAAAGATACAGAATGGGTCGGAAAGAATGAATCAGTCTGTGCAACCCAGCTTTTTATCCCAAGCAAAGACAACTTGCTGAAATCCAGCAGTGTATATACTTGTGTGTTGTAAGCATGATGAAACGTAGTGTTGGCACTTAGAGTTAAGGAACCTCTGCTTCTCAGTAATTGCTGTCTAGAAATTTGAGTTGGTAAGGATCGACCTTATAAGATGCATTAGAGAAATATACATGTGAGATGCATAACATGCATCTCATTTATGCTGATATTATGTGGCTCTGAAACTATACGTTGTGAGGAATCTTAGAAGTGAATTATAGTTGCCACATTTGAAAGCTCTTGTAATAGAATTGCTTATAGATTTAGCCACTTGAATCTCTCTGTGACCAGTGGCATTGTGTAACTTACTGTTTGATTTGTGATACATCTCAGATGGTAACTTTTTCACTTTTTAGCCCAGGGTTTCAGGAACTTTTTACTGTTGTGAAGATTATTTAGAAGTTTGCTGGGAAAAGCACAGACATTGCTCTCATTTCTAAAGAAAAGAACCAAAATTTACAAGGTCACAACAGAGATGCTCTCTTTTTATTGTTAGGCTAGAGGAGAAAAAAAATCTCTTTCCAGTGTCTATGGGTAGGACATTAGTGGAGCATTTGGTAAATAAGGTACCTGAACCCATGTGCACCTACTTAGAGATTAATTTTGCCATCTGTTTATATGTAGCAGAAAACACCCATTTGCTGCCATTGTTATTTTTTGCACTGATCTGTGTGAAAAGGTTTTGAAGCAGAGGTTTGGTATGTTGAGGCAGATATCACACCACTAGCACTCCTCATGGCAAGACCTTTAGCTTAATGTTTGTGCTTTCTGTCTTCTCTGGCAGAAGATGTGGATTTTCTTTACCTTGGATAGAAGTTGATGGAGGAGAAGGAAGAAGGGAGTTTTGTTATGTGATTTATGCAGGAATTTCTGACTTTTATTAAATGATAATAGAAAGTGATTCTGAAGAATTTAATGCTTCCTCCCTCCACCTCCAGTGTGAAACTGAGATGAAGTCCTGCAGTCAGAAGAAGGAGCTACTGAACTCTGTGGGAAGGTGAACTTAGCCTTTTGCAGAGGACTAGGTTTTTCCCTTATTAAGATTCTGTCCATTTTTTTGCCATGAATCTTTTATTTGTTAGTAGCTTGTATTAATTTTTTGTCCTCTGTCTGTGCTGTTTCACTGAGTGAAAAATAGTCGTAAGAGTGGAAGGGAGGACAAATGGTGAACATGTATCTTGACAGATGTTCCCATATATATGATTAAGAAAGGAAATGTGCTCTGCATATAGTGCCTTTCATCCCACAATATGATTTGGGAGATGACTTTTTGTTCCTAGATCACTTAAAAGATCTTTGAAGCAATTTGTAGAGATATGATTCTGATGGTTTCTTTGTTATTTATGTAGGAGCTCTAAATGCTCCTCTTCTGATTAATGGCAGCTATTGATTTTTTCCTTTCCCTCCGTAGTTTCCTCAGTAGAGCTTGCTTTCCTTCTGTGGAATCAGCATCCTCAAAGACAGAAATTGCTGATTCTTAGAGAGCAAGTAGCCTGGTGTGTCATTCTTAAAAAAAAAAAAGGCATTATTATTAGCATTATTATTATTAGTCTGCCCCTTATTCTCTCTCCTTTTTCATCGCTTTTCATTCTTACTTCTGGATTTTTGTTTAAGGTCTGTGTTCATGTCCCTTTGTGAATAGACACATCCAAATTTCCTAGTAGATCAGTTTCATCTGAGTATATAGAGTTTCCACTAATCTCTGATGCATTTCATAGAATCACAGGATTTTTTTATGCTGGAAAAGACCTCTAAGATCATCAAATCCAACCATTAGACCAGCACCACAATTAAACCATGTTCCCAGGTGCCACATCCAGAAGTTTTTCTGAGCACTTTTAGGTATGGTGGCTCCACCACCTCCCTGGGCAGCCTGTTCCAATGCATGGCCATGTTTTCAGTGAAGAGGTTTTCCTGATACCCTCCCCTGGCACAGCTTGAGACTGTTTCCTCTCATCCGATAGATAGTTGCCTGGGAGAAGAGACTGACTCCTGCTGTGCTACAACCTCCTCTCAGGCTGTTGTAGACAAGGTCTCCTGAGCCTCCTTTTCTCCAGTCTAAACAGCCCCTAGCTGCCTTAGCCACTCTTAATAGGACCTGTGCTCCAGATGCTTCACCAGCTCCATTGCCCTTCTATGGACACATTCCAGCCCCTCAATGTCTTTCCTGAATTGAGGGACCCAGAACTGGACATAGCCCTTAAGGTGTGGCCTCACCAGTGCAAATACAGGGCAGTGATCCCTTCTCTTGTCCTGCTGGCCATACTATTGCTGATAAAGGCCAGGATGCCACTGGCCTTCTTGGCCACCTGGATGCATGCTGGCTTATGTTCAGCTGCTGTCAAGCAGCACTCCCAGGTCTTTTTCCACCAGTCAGCTTTCCAGCCACTCTGCCCCCAGCCTGTAGCACTGCATGGGGCTGTCGTGACTTCATCTTGTTGAGCCTTACACTGTTAGCCTTGGCTCATTGATCCAGTCAAGAACTCTCAGTAGAGCCTTCCTGCCCTCCTCCCCAGCGTGGTGTCATCTGCAAACTGAGTGAGGGGGCGCTCAATCCCATTGTCCAGATTGTCGATAAAGATGTTAAACAGAGCTATCTTCAACACTGAGCCCTGGGCTACCACTCTTACAACTATTTTTCACTCAGTGAAACAGCATAGACAGAGGACAACTCCATTCACCAACACTGCCATCCAGTCAGTTTTTATCTAGCAAGGAGTGCACTCATCCATACCCTAAGAATCCAGCTTCTCCAAGAGAATACTGTGAGAAAAGGTCTCAAAGACTTTACTAAAGTCCATGTAGACAACATCCACAGCCTTTCTCTCATCCATCTGGTTGGTCAAGCAAGATGTGCCTTTCACAAATCCATGCTGGCTGAGACTGATTCTCTGAATGTCCTGTATGTCCATGATGGCACTCAAGATGATCTGTTTTATAACCTTCCCCATCACTGAGGTCATATTGACAAGTCTATTTCCCTGTATCCTTCTACTGGGCCATCTTGTAGATGGCGGTCACGTTTGCTAACTTCCGGTCTACTGGGACCTCCCTGGTTAGCCAGGATTGGTGGTAAATGATGGAAAGTGGCTTGCTGAATTCTTCCACCAGCTCCCTCAGGACCCTTGACTGGATCCCATCTGGCCCCATAGACTTGTGTACATCTAAATGTTGTTAACGTGCTGCTGGACATTTCCTTCTGGGTTATGGGTGTATCATTCTGCTCCCATCCCACCTCTCAGAGCTGAGTACCTGAAGGACAACTGGTCACGTTATTAAAGACTGAGGCAAAGAAGGCATTAAGAACCTCAGATTTTTCTTCATACTTTTTTACTCTATTTCATTTCCCCCTACGTCCAGTAAAGAATGCAGAGTTCCTTTAGCCCTTCTTTTGTTGCTGATGTATTTGTAAAAACACTTTTCTTTTTTGGCAGTAACCAGATTAAGTTCTAGTTAGACTTTGGCCCTTCTAATTTTTCCTCTGCGTAACCTCATGATATCCTTGTAAGTCCTTCCAAGTTGCCTGCCTCTTCTTCTGAAGCTGATACATGCCCTGTTTTTAAACTGAGTTCTACCCCAAACTGTTTAACCAGGCTGGTCTCTCCCATCTGTTGACACATGGGGAAAGCCTGCTCCTGTGCCTTTAGGATTTCCTTAAAGTACATCCAGCTATCCTGGACCCTTGTGTCCCTCAAGACTGCCTACCAAGGGACTCTCAACCAGTCCCCTAAACAGGTCAAAGTGCCCTCCAGAACTTCAAGGCAGTGGTTTTGCTGATTCCCTCCTTCTCCAAGAACTGAAAACTCATAACAGTTTTTGATTGCTGTACCCAAGATGGCCTCTGACCACCGCCTCTCCCTCTAATCCTTGTCTGTTCAAACAAACAGCGGGTCCAGTGGGGCACCAGCCCTTGTTGTCTCGTTCACCCACTATGTGAGGAAATTGTCCTTCAGGAACCTCCTGGACTGTTTTCTCTCTGTTGTGCTGTATTTCCAGCAGACATCTTGTAAATTGAAATCCCTTATGAGAGGAAGAGCTTGTGTTTGTGAGAATACTGACAGCTGCTTATAGAACATTTCAACTGCCTCTTCATCTTTGTAGTCTAAAGCAAGACTCCCACCAGGATATTTCCTTTTGCTCTGGGCACTGTAATAATTTTCAAACTGATCACTCTCCCTTGGAAGAGTAAGGGTAGTAGTTTGTTCTACTCTACATCAGTACCACTGGTTTTTTATGCAAACCAATTATATGGTATATACCCATTAGCTCCAGAACCATTCCACTGCAGGAACTGCTGTATGACTCTCTTTGTAGGCTGTTATGCTGTCTTGTATCATAACATCAGAAAAACTTTCTTTTAAATGTCTGCCACCAGAGAGAGAGCGGTACAAAGGAAGTACAAATAGTGCGGATCACATCAAGGGTGTGAACAGGCGTGATAGATAAAAATTCGTATCATCTTGAGTACACTCATAACTGTGTGTGCCAAAGGATTGCCTTTGCTGGTTTCCAAACCATTGACATTGATATTATGTACTCTTGAGCCATTGTTTTTATGTCTTTGTTTCCTCTTCATCTTGTGTTCTGTTTTGTCTGTGTGCTGTCTTACTAAATGATTCACTCTGAGCAATCAACCACGTCATCGAAGTAATTTCAAACAAAGAGTGAAGCTATTTTATTCAGACTTTTTGAGGTGCTCTCCTGGCAGTATTGCAGGTATGAGTAGTGAACATGTGTATAAATACAAAAGAGAAAATCTCTTTTTGAGACATTAGTTTGTTAACATTAGAAATGTCTTCAGGTTAGAGTAGTATGTTCAGGTTGTTTGAGTAATTAATGGCGGTGACTTTTCAGGGTCTGTAAGAGGGAAAGTGGTAGATTACTGCAACACAGAGCTGCTTGGAAAGTATCCAGTAAAAACTTGAACCTCTTCCAGGAAAATAGGCTTTGAATGTGCTGACTATAACAAGAGAGCATTCAAAGCTAATTTGTTAGTGGGTTTGTTATCACATTTTACTTTAAAGTTGATCTTTTAAGATGTGTTGGGAAAAGAATTAAGCTAAGCATCAATATTTAGCATGGTGGTCCTAAAAATTAGTGTTACTCAAATAAAACCTTCAGCAAATCCTTTTTACCTATTTGTGTAGGTGTGACTTTGGAGTTATTTTATCCCTTACTCTAGACGGCCTAGAAGAATATACAGAAAAGAAAATACCAGTAGTAGCAGCCAGATGTTATCTTTATTTGACTTGTGTTAATGTGTTTTGAAAGCTTTACTTCAGTTTTTACTTCAGCTGATTTAAATTATCATCTTCCTAAACTTATTACTAAAAAGAATGCAGTCTTCTTTTCTGGCTTCTTTCCGATTGCTGTGTTTACCCTGTGCTCTTATATTTTGTGTGTGTTGAATGTTCCTTAAAAACATTACGATCTCTTTTTAATTCTGTAGGGTATATTTCTTGGTAGCTAACTGTTTCTGTTTTTATTTTCAAATAATTCTGGAAAATTTACAGCATCATAAAGTCTGCCTTTCTAAGTTTTCACCTATTGCACATTAATACTGAAGATGTAGGCTTGATTTTACACATACTGTAGTCAGCTGTGATGGGATTGTCTAAAGTTAACCACATGCTAGACGTGCTAAGAGTTCATAAATAACATGACCAAAGATAACAAATTAAAGAGAAGATGGAGAAGGGGAAGAGAAGGCATTACAGCAACTTTAAAAAAATTGTGTGGTTGCTCAGTTGGCTCATTTTCAGGCTTTCCTTGCAAGTTGTTAAATTGTGTCAAATTTTATGATCTAAATTCATGCTACAGGCAGAAACAACTGTGAACTTTTTTCCATAGTGGAATATTTCTTTGTATGGTGAATATCTATCAGTTATCTTACTCCTCCATATCTTTGGCATTTTGATGACTAGAGGAGATCACCTTTTTTTACCACTTTGTAGCACTAATCTGATGCCTAGTGGGCTAAGGAATTGCCCATTTTTATATAAATTTCCATTTAAACAAATAGCTGCATGTAGGCCGCCTGATGCTCCCCAGTAACACCCTTAAGCAATGGAAAAACAAGGTCAAGCTGTTAATGTGTGGCTATTTCAATACAGTAATAGTTTTAAAAGGTTTGGAAATGACAGTCAGAGATGTCACTTCGTCATTACCTTCTTGACTAAGCCTATTAGCAAATCACTAATTATGTGATTGTATACTTTTATTTCCTTTTCCTCTTCTATATTCTGAGAGCAAAAGCCTGCTCAAATGTTTCGCTTGAATTTGCTTCCTTTCTGATTTTGGCCCAGTGCCTCATTTTTGGTGGTCAGCATTGCTCCTTGTATTGGAGGAGGTCATAGTCTTTCCTATGCCAGTGCAGTCCTAGTCCACGATCCTCCTGTTGTGGAAATTTTACTCCTGCCTCATCTAAAAGCATGCAACAATATTATCCCTGTGTGGCACAGGCATGTGGGTCTGTGCTGGAATTTTGGGTGTTAGCTTAGACTTTTTTAACAGTCTGGGTTTCATACCAAAGCATTTTCTTTCTGCTGTTACAATGTGACTAAGTTGCACCAAATTTCTGCTGTGTCAGTGAATGACACTTTGTCACTTCTGAGGCCATGTTCTTATCATATTTCAGGTTCCCATCACTTTTAATGGAAGAGCTTGGTCTCTTCAGAAAAGTTCTCTGTGGCAGGAAGGCTTTGGGTTTGGTTTTTTATTCCCTGCTCTCTGCAGTTATTTTCAGAGCTCTCTGTGATTCAACTTGCAGTGAAAACACATTGATTCTTGGCCAAGAGGGACTCGGGCAGCCCAGCTGTTCTAGATGATCTCAAACTGCTGGGCTACTACTCTTAAAGACCATGGTACATCTTAGAGACATCAATGATATTCAGTACATCCAAGCTTCAGTCTGTGCTATTGTCTTGCTGAGCTATGTAGAGAGACTCCCAACAAAGAGCAGTAAAAAAGGGGATTGCATTCTCAGTGCGGTTTTCTTCTAGCCCTTTGGAAACCATCCTATATCGATTGAGGAGGTCATATAATGCAAATTGGGTAGGTCAGTAGGCAGATCTGTATGGATTGTGCAGTACTGTGTAGTGAATGTCCCGCTTCGGTTGACAGTGTAATAGTTAACCAGGGGAAAGCTCACTGCTGATGTTCTCAGGCTCTTCTTAAAGTCTTTGCTGTAAGCCACTGGCAGATTCAAACACATATCTTCCTGCAGTGGTTTATAGCACATTCTGAAATAGGAATGGGAAATTCCTTGTTCAAAACTAGATAGCAGAACACAGATTATGTTGTTCATCCCTTTTCTTTTGCTCATTCTTCTCCTTCTTCCCCAAATCAGACATGCCAGATTGTTGTAAGGCGGCCCCATTCAAACCCTGAAACGAAACAATACGTTATTTTCTCTTGCTTTGTTTCATTGTAGCTAATTTAATATTCTGAAGAATAAAGCATACTGCTGTAAGAGCATTAAGCTAGCAAAAAGGGTTTGATACATTCTACAAGAAGGAACACCTGCTGGAATGACATGGGTTTGCAAGCAGGAGAAAGATTGAGCCTTTCCTTCTTCTTCCACTTGGAAGAATGTTCTTTCTGGGTTTTTGTTTGTTTGGTTTTGGGTTTGGTGTCTGCCCCCTGCCCTCTTTTGTATTTTTATTCCCCCATACCTTTCTTTTAAATCACTCCCCTCCTTTCTCTGGCACTGATCTGGATTAGATGACATGTGCATGCTACTGCCACTCTGATTCCACTGCATGGGGTTTATTTCTAAGAGGAAGAGAAGGATCTGTACTTTCAGGGTGGAGTGTCAAGAGAGGTATGAGTGCAGTGTGCTGCAAGGGTTATCTAGTATGCGGTGACTTGGAGCCTTTTACTCTCAGCACACCCTTATGTAAGTAAGGTCTCAAGTCTTAGAAATTAGAAGTTTAAAGTGGAATGGTTTTAAGCAAAGCAAGTTAAGTTTTTATTTCTTCTAAAGTTCTGTATACAGACATGCAGGTGGGAGAGAACGATCCTAGAGGACTTAGGATTTGATTTATCCTGGGCAATAGCTGCTTGAAAATGAAAAGAAAATTTCAGAGGTAATCTGGTTATTCTATGAACAGAAATTAGTTGGATGGTTAGTGTGTAAGCCTTAGACCTGAACAGATCTCTCTTGGGATATATTTAACTAAACTTCTTCACCTGTTTGGTTTTTGTTGTTGATTTGTCAGGGTTTTTTTCCCCTGCCTTCCCAACGAATAGCAACAGTCTATCTACCCCACAGTGGTTAGTATAGCACAGAGCTTGATGCAGCCCTGGTTGAGGTCAAGCACTCCAATTCGAACCTCTCTAGGGCTTTCTCTATGTGTTGCCAGTGTACTGGTAAAAATGACTTTAAACTCTTGTCAGTGCAGTTACTGGTGCATGCATCACAGTCCCACTCAAATAAACCTGTCACAACACAGAGTCAGCAGCTAGAGAAGAGTACAAGGGCAGGCCTCTAGCTTTTCATTCGAGCATCACTAAACGTGCACAGAGTGCCCAATTATTTCAGCATTATTGAGCAAGCCGACAGGAGGACCCAAGCTTTGCTACATTAGATTTTCTTTAGTAATTTGCTCAAGTACCGCTGAGGACACTTAAAGGGCTTAAAACGGTGGCTGCAACCAGTTTCCTTTTCTGGATTGTTAATTCAGGTTTTCTCTTTCAAATTAACTTTCACTGCATGCTGTGCAGTAGCACTGGGAGAACTGTTTAACACTAATTTTCTCAATTTTCAGCTTTTTTTTCATTATATAACTGCTTTTACAGTTACATATGTTTTGATTAGATGTGTACGTGGTGTGCTTCCACTAGAAAGAGAAAAGTGTATTACCTCTGTCAAAAAAAAAAAAATCACCAAAATGATAACATTCACTTGCTTTTTTTTATTTTTTAAGTTTTGTTGTTGTTGTTTTCCAGTTCAGGCTGAGGTTTTTCCATATCAGTCTGTATATGTCGTATCAAAACATACAGACATTTTTAAGGCACCAAGATGTTTGTGAGCATTGATATCTTTGATCGATCAGATGCATTGGTTGATCTGACCAGTCACGATTGATGTAGGTGATCAGTCAGACAATCCTCAGCTCCCTGGACAAATTCAATATCTGTGTTTTGTTTTTCACAGCAGCAACAACTCCAGGCCCAGCACTTGTCACATGGACATGGTCTTCCTGTGCCGCTCACTCCGCACCCCTCGGGCTTGCAGCCTCCAGCCATCCCCCCCATTGGCAGCAGTGCTGGTCTCCTGGCACTCTCCAGTGCACTGGGGGGGCAGTCCCACCTCCCAATTAAAGATGAGAAGAAGCACCATGATAATGATCACCAAAGAGGTAGGTGCTGCTGGATGAGTGTGTGGCTTAGTTTTCCTTCTTTTATTAAAATTCTCTTGTTTAAAACAAGCAAAGGGGAGGGGGGAGAGGAATTTTCGGAACAGTTCCTAGCTAATTACTCTGGTGTTTATTATCTAGCAGTAGCCAGAAATTGTGTTCAAATGCTAGAAATCCAGTTTTATAAATCTGGCTGTACAGCATTAATAGTTAACTGTACAGAAAAGTTAACATCTGTGCAATTTATTATTTAACAGACATCAGGATTCTTTCTTCGGAGTATGATAAATGTATAATTTTATGTAAACTAACTGGTACTTTTCTCTTTCTCTCTTCCCCCACATGCCCATCCCCTGCCACCATCTCCCCCTCCTTACGCATGGGGGCTGCTCTGCGTGCAGACAGGGACTCCATCAAGGTAGGATTCCATTTCATAGGTGTAAAGGGTAGCTTGACAGAGCTGCATGAACGCTGCATTTTTCTGAAGTGCAGCAGAGAGTGGTGGAAAAAGTCACAAAGTGGAACTGGGTTGTGATGCTTGTGTTGACTGGCAGCACCCTGCACAGCCTGTGTATCACATTTAGGCAGTGGCTGGTAGTGGGGCAGCTAGGACTGCAAGCCACATGCCAAACAGTGAGTTTGCTGGAACAGCATTGAAGCTGTTCTTGGATAGAAGGAAAGGTCTGCCCAGGGTCTGGGTACAAGCTTTTGAGACAGAAGAAATAAGCCAGTAGTCTTACGTCATTTGCAGGCTGTAAATTGTAATTAATGCAGGTGAGGAAAGAGAGCTCTGTCGCTCACAGGGGAGAGGTGGGGTGCTGCCTGCTGTCCTGTAGTTGAGAGGAGTGAGCTGCCCTTCCCTCTACCCTGATGAATGTGGTACTGAAGCTTGCACTGAGGATTCTGCCTTCCTTCTCCAAAAATTAGTTTTCAGGTTCTGAGTGACTCAGCAGCATACCTATATCCTGGATAAGGTAGTGTTCATAAGTAGATGTAATAGCACACGTTGCAACTTTGATAATTTTGAACATTCAGTAGTAGATACGAGTATGATTCAGTGCCATGTGATGCTTTTCCATACTGTTAGCCCCCAGAGTCTCTCAGGGACTCCTGGGGTTTTAATGCTGCAGGTGGCGAGATGTGTCTTAGCCCTTTCATCTTCCTTGATGGATCTGCTCTTCTAGTTCGCAGAGTTTTCAGGAACACATGTTCAAACCTTTTTAGGTTCTGCTGAGTGTGAAATGAAGGATACACTTCTCTTTGAAATAGCAAGACCTATACCAACCTTATTGAGCACTTAGAAACAGTTTGTCAAGTTTCTAGTGGTGCATTTTTTTAGGAAGATACAATATATTCTTGGGGCTGGGGAAGTGGTGGAAGAGATGTTCACAGCAGGAGTCTAGGGTGCATTAGACAAGATTAGCGGGATCTTGTCAGGCAGATATGACCAGTGTGCCTTCGACAGTGTTGGGAGAAGCATGGTTTTGGGCACAGGCTTTCACCCCATCAGAGACCTGTCCAGCCAGGGCTGACACAAGGGGCCTTGCCTTTGTTTCTTTGGCAACTACAGGTGGGGATGTGTCCCACAGCCTGTCCCAGCACACCCATTCTGCCACTGGCAACCCTGACATGTCCCAGCCAAGTGCAACTGAGCTGATAGTTGTCAGTTTTGCTGTTACCCACCCAGCTCTGCATAACAGCCAGGAGCTGACAGGAACTGTCAGTTTTCACTGTGAGCAGCAAAGGCACTGAAGCTGTCTATCTGCTGACATAAGACAACAGCGTGTTGGATTTCACAGAATCACATAATCAGCAGGTTGGAAGAGACCTTCAAGATCACCAAGTGCAACCCATGGCCTAACACCACCTCAACTAAACTGCGGCACTGAGTGCCGCATCCAGTCTCTTTTTAAACACATCCAGGGATGGTGAGTCCACCAGCTCCCCCAGCAGACGATTCCAGAACTTTATCACTCTTTCAGTAAAAAACTTTTTCCTAACATCCAGCCTAAATTTCCCACTCAGCCTCTTTGTCATGAGGGCTGGAAACTGCTATTACTGCTTTAAGCGGCGAGGCTGGAGCACACATTAATGATGGTTTCCCTAGAACATGCACTCTTCACTGTGAACAGATAAGTTCAGTCCCTTTTCCTTTTTCCTGCACTCAAACTAACAAATACAGCAGAGTAGGTACCTAAATGTGAGAGTACAAACCCACCTGGTTTCTTGAATGAGTTTGCTTACCTATGCAGTTGGAACCATGATGATTTCATTCAAGAAAGTGACTGAGGAGAACTGCTTATATATGCCATTCACTGTTTCTAAACAATACATGCTACTTAAGTTTCTGTAACATTTGTGAGATGCTGGGGTGTTTATGCTGGCATGGGTGTTAGGGGGAGCGTTTGTACTGAAAAGGCTGATGTTGTCTAGGATTGATTCAAAAGTGCTGTTACTCATACAGCTTCCAGAAGGAGAGAAGGGTGTCTACTTTGTGCAGTTTAATTTGAAATGAGAAGTAGATGTTTGTCTTGCATGGTGCTCAGGTTGTGATTTGGCTTGTGTGTCAGCGTTATGGGGCTTACTGCCAGCTTTGCAAGGTGAAATAGTTTGCTAATTTCCTTAAACGTTTTCAGTGATGCCCAGAGTAGCAGTTAGTCACTTGTTCAATCAATCCCTCCTCCCTTAAGTGATTCCCGGTTAAGAGAGGCTTTTTATGATCGTCTGCTGTGTGACTTGAGACAGTTTTTGTCAGCCAGAACCAGCTGGAGTCGGTGTGCTTGTATGAAATAATTTATTCATGCAGGATAATGCTCCTTAACATTTAACAGGTAATGAACGTGACATAAATTTTCTTCTTCCTTTTAATTTTTCCCTTTCGTCTTCCAATGTGCAAACAGGCAGGCTCTGGTACTCTAAATAGTAAGTAATTTTTGGCCATCTGTCAAAAGGAAATTTCAATACAAATTTAAATTAATGATGCCTGAAATTTTTTATAGCTCCTCTAAAAGCCTCTAATGTGCAGAAAATTCTGAATCTGCTGGTAGTAATTAGTGTAGCATGTAATGAGGATATGGGCAGTGTTATACAGCCCCAGTGTAAGGTTTTGATGTGGTAGCAAAATTTTGATTTATATAAGGTTGTGCCTGGGTTTAATTGTGAAAGACACTTTAAAGTGTTTTCTTGCTGATATAGATTATTAAGCAGGGCGGATTTTAAAATAGCTCATGAAGTGTAAATTTATGCTTTCGTGTGCAATTCAGATAACGAAGGTGCACTACCCATTTCTACAAAGAAAGGAATTTGACTGAAATGACCTGTTTCTTGCCACTACTTCCAGTGCTTTGGATTTGCTGGGCAGTTTTCTTACTGAAACTTCCTGTCTCTAGCTGTGCTGGTCCTGACTCCTCTTAGTTCAGGCCAGGGAAAAGGCAGTTTGCATCACTCTTTCAGACATGATGTGTTGTGCCTGATAAGCCAGACTGGGCTCATGTCCTCTGCAGCACCTCCCTGGAGCGAGTAGTTCACTGCTGAAACTGAGTAGTCAGCTTCAGGTAACGTGAGATTGTCCAGGAGCTGTTCCTGAATAATAGATCAGCATTGGCACAGCAAGCTCTGTGGAGAAGGGCAGCTTCGGGAGCTCTTTGATTTCTTCTTGGATTCAGTCCTCCAAATTCTTCGCAAAGTTTGAAGTGTGGGAAAATTCTAAATGCAGTAAACTGGGTCATGGGAGTTCTCTTTGTGCGGTGGCAAGGATGTGGAGCAGACAAAGGGAAGGGAAGGGTGGCATGTGCCAGGGCTGTGCTCAAAGTGCAGCCTTGGCTTAAGGGCTCTGAGGGAATATAATGTGTTTAGACAGAAAGACAAACAGCTCTGCAGTTAATTGAACGGCTTTCCACAGAGGACTTGGTGTGTCTCCTTTTCAAAGCTGTAAAACTTCTTTTTTAAAAAAAGAAAAGAAAAAAAAAAAGAAAAAATAATTATTGTTTTAAGTGGATTCTTCCTTGCTAATTGCACTGCCCAAGTTTTTTTCCACCTCCTGTGAGAACTCTTGGTGCAGGAGGCATGTCCTTCTTTCCAGCCGTGGTATCATCTCTGGGACAAATGTGGTAAAAGTTTCTCTTGTGCCTAACAAAGTTCCTTCTCTAACACATTCGCTTTGAAGAAGCTATGGAAACATCTTGTGTACAAAAACTCCACCTGACAGAAAGTAATCTAGTGCTAGCACTCTCTTCCCATGACTCTCAGTGCAGCAAATGGAATGAAGGAGCTCCCAGATGCTGGCTGGGTTGTGGGCCTGCCAGAGGTAGCCTGGATGTCCCTGGCCAGATTGTTCTAGAATCTCAGAGTCTTCTGAAACATGTGAATTCATGCACGGGATCCAGCATGTGTAACTTTTTATCACTTTTAATGTTGATCTCTTGTTCTTTATATGCCTGTTGTGTATTGTCTTTCTTTTGAGGTTTGTTTGTTTGTTTGCTTATGGTGTTTTTTGGTTATTGGGGTTTTTTTCTTCATCTGATTTTTAAATTATTTGAGGCAGAGACTATGTCTATAGTAAGACTTGCCAAGGTGATGAAAACTTTTTTCATTTTTGGCTTGGGGGTTACTGTTTCAGCAGCAACAAGTGCCAATAATTGAAAATTGCAGTCTTGTGACAGGAATAAAACAGCTAGTCTGATATTCTTCTGGGGGAAAAAAAGAGTTTTAGAAGAAAAGATCTGAAATAATGCAACAAATGCAGTTTTGGGGTGGATTTCTGGCCAACATGCTGGTGAATTGGGAGAAGTCTGTCAGGGCAAATTGAGTTGAATTTAGAAATAAAATTACTTTTGCCTCAATCTTTGTGAAAGCTAATAATTACACATGTGGGCGATACAGAGAAAGTGGATGGATGCGATTCCCACATTCCATTTACATTAGTGGTAGCAGGTGCTCCAGTGCTTCTCAAGCTGTTAGCCACTATTAAGTGTTTCGGCCTCTTTTCATTTAGTTGTAAGTAAGAGTAAGCTGCTTACTCCTGAATCTGTGAGTAACCTGATGCTTGGAGGAGTTGTGTGAATGTACTTTTGGAAAGTACAAGATAGTTTAAAATAAAAATGCCCAACATACAATACAAGACTTCTGGATATTACCAAATGTAATTATGTTGCTGACTTTGTTCTTCTGCTGATAGAACAATACCACATAAACTGCTGTGATGTATTCTGTGGACTTTGTCCAACTTAGCATGTTTCTTTTAAATGTGACTTTGCATGAGTGTCCTGCGAAATGTCTCTGCATTCAGTGTGTCTCGGCATTAAACAAGCCCAAAAAATGCAGTTACCTGTTACAAACTTAAAGAAATGTGCAGAATTTATTTCCTGATCTTTTTGTTATTTGGCCAGTTAATCACCGTTCAGCTAAAATGCACTTCACAGGCTTGTTAAAGTCCAGACATTTCAGACTCATGTCATGGATTCTGTTAGTACCTTTTGCTGTTCAGAAATGAAGCATTGCATGTATTTTGCTTTCTTTTATGATGAAGTGGTAGTTTTAAACAGATTTAAATATTGTGGTTCAAATATTTAAACAGTTTTAAATATTTGAACCACACTGCTCTGCAAGAGTTGTGGTTTTTATCTTTGTGGGTGTTTTGGGGGTAGCATTACCAAATAATAATGAATAACTTCTGTTGGCTTCTGATACAGTAATTTTTTCAGTATTAATTGATATCTGCCTCTGGGCGTGTAAGCTGTGCCGAATGTAACAGGTGCCCTAATTCCAGAAAATGTGTTGTAATTGTTTGTTTGTGGAACAGATGAATAAATATCTGTGGGGCATAGCTGGTCCTCAGGTGGTGAACGTGAGTGGATTAATGACGTGATTGGGTGAGACATGCTTGTTTGTTGCAGTCTCGTCCAGTAACTCTCTGCTGAAGCAGAACAAATATTAATTAGCAGGGTCCTGTTTGTTGTCTCAGTCTATCTTATGGAGCTGATTTTTTGGCACTGCTTTTTTTTCTTAATAACCTTTTCATGGCTAAACTTGTAATATGTCATTCAAGCCCTGTGGTTTTTAACACAGGTATTCTGGAACATGAAAGTGAACCTCAGGTATATATCTCCCTGCTGTGTTTTTTTTCTTATTTTCTCCCCCCCACCCCAACTGAGTTTTAAATTTCTTTCGTTCATGCAGTGTCACATCTTTAGTCTTTTTCATGAGATCATCTGGGAAGTGTAATTTAGTGTAGAGTATTCATATTCATATGAAAGTAACAGCATATACTCTGGTATCAAAGAATTAGCCGCTTCTGCTGGTTTTGATGGCTTCACCTCTTTTACCCAATAGCCTTGTACCCAATTCTGCCTATTAATGACACACTGTCCTCTTATCTTACATCTTTTTGCACGTTACCACAGGGTGACTCTTACTCAGTAGTTTGCACACATTTGGTCAAATTCCCGAAGTGCATCCCACTGTCAAACTTTTATATTGCCACTTGGTGATATAGGGTAACTCAAATATTCTCTCTCCAGATGCTCTCTTCACCCAGAAGGCAAATACATACATGGGCTGTAATTTCTAACCTGAGCAGTCATGTCTAATTATTTCCATGGCAACAGACTGTGATGTTGATAACACAGGATTATGATTTCACATCATAGAGTAGGAAGTTTGCTGGGATGAGGAGGTGGGTGGAAAGGTCTCCAGCGCAAAGGCTTTGACAATATAATAGCTGGGGGAAAAGAAGTAAAGGGAGGAAATTAATTTGTTTATTCTATTTCTTGAAGTTCTCCTCATTGTAAGCATGCAATTAAAATCATCCTTTGGATGCTGGAATTCATGACTTATACTAGTTTACTCATGGTGGATGAGTTGGAATGAGGAACACATTTGCAGGTCAAGTTACATAGATGCTTGTCAGTGTCATGGGAGAAAATAAACAACATGTATCAGTTTTTGTCAAGGCAAGACACAGACTAGGTTTTTGCCTTATAGATTTCTGTTGGTGCTGTGATTTTTTTCCTTTTTTTCCTTTTTTTCCTTTTTTTCCTTTTTTTCCTTTTTTTCCTTTTTTTCCTTTTTTTCCTTTTTTTCCTTTTTTTCCTTTTTTTCCTTTTTTTTATGTTTTTAGCACTTAACATTTTGATTTTGTCTTTAAAACCCTTAGGTCCAAAGTAACTTGAAACATCCCTTATTTTATATGAATCAGTAGATTCCTTTGACATGCAGATTATCTGCTAAAGGGAGGGAAGGAGTGTACCTTCTGGATTCAGCGACATATATGACTTGCGTTGGAAGTTTCTGTCATATGGGTGAAGTCACTGAATGCTAGTAGTATATCAGTATTTGTATTGCTCTTCTTGTCTCTCTTCTGGCACTGGCAAAGAAGCACATTCCTAGTCCAAGATGATTAGGTTGATTTTAGAAGAAGTTGAGGGAAATGAGTAGTCTGACTGGTTTGCAAGTTGTTATGCAAGATAGTTGAGTGCAACGTGAATTACAAAGTTTTAGCTGTGCATTGAGGGAAGAAGCAATTAGACCGGCCAGCAGGAGTTGGCCATTGAGGGAAGTTTGCAGGAAAGTTGCACTGTTTCCTGCCTCTCTTTGGTACAGCTCTAATTGAGTTGAATAATTAATTAAATATCTAAAGCTCGATTAGCCTATTCTGCATAGCAATTTGAAAAGTTCTGTCTTTTCTTAAGCGACATTTGGCCTTTTGAAGAACAAAAAATTGGAAATGCTAATGTTTTTCATCCAACTAAGGGAAGAAAATAAAAATGTCTCCATAGCAACAAAGCTTCTTTCTAGATGGTTTCCTAAAATATGCCTGAACCAGAAGCAGATGTCTGATTTGAGAATCTCGCCTTCTTCAATGTAAACAAATAACTTATAGGCAGGTGTTGGAAATAATATGGAAATCCTATTAAAGAGCCTGGGTTCCTGTCAGTCAGGAAGCCCCTGCCACAAAAGGGTTGGTTGTCTGAATAAAGGAGGCAGAGTAAATTCTCGTTAGGCTTTAGCTTTTCCCAGGAAATTATTGTCTGTGCGTGCTCTTTTTCCTGCAAGTCTGAATGCAAGCCATTTCTTCTACTGATCCCTTCTGCCACCCTCGCTTTCTCCCTCTCTTCTCCTGCTGGATTAGCGCTTGATGTCAGTGGTGGCTGCTGCTGCTTGGGCTGTTGTGTCATTTGTGATTTTAACCCCTGTTCCCTTCCTGCCCCTCCGTCTGCCGCCCTGCCTTGGCTGGTGAGAGGACAGCTAGAGGAGACGCCTGACACCAGCCTGGAGTCAGGAGAGTAGGGGAAGTTCTTTGTGTGAATTTATAAATTTTGTTAAAGGTTTTGGCATGGGTAGTTTGTTGGTGTCGCATATTGGGGTTCCAAATAAAAATGTGGTTTTTCGCATAATGTGTCTAGAAAATTGATGGGACGCTTTTGATTCTTTTTAATCTTCTTTTGAAGTTACTGAGAAAATGTGCTTGCTGCCACTTGCCTGTTAGTCTAGTGTGACACTTTCATTGTATTTGCGCTTTCTGGTGTAAGTTTTGTCCCCAGACATGGCTGTACTGAGGTTTGTGCTACAACAGCTTACCTGCCAGCTTACCTGCAGGCAGTGGGTGAAAACTTCAGTGCAGGGCAGGTGGGAGCAGGTGCTGAAGACGTGCCTGCCAGGGTCTCTAGGCTGGAAGCAGAGACCATGTGTGCTTCTCCCCGCATCCTGTCTCTACTTTCCTTGGCATGCCAGACATAGTGATGCTCTTAATAACACTCAGAGGGTTAAATGTGGATAAACACGAAACAAGGCTTCTGAAAAGCCTGAAGATTATCATGCAGCATTTCTCGGACTATAGCCCCCGAGACGCACTTCATAAAGCCAATAAAGTGCGCGCTGGTGGTCTCCTGTTGCCCTGGCAACAGACCACAGGGCACCCTGTGTGTGAAATGCATGAACATCTGCGAATTAATCTTTTTTAGTTTGTTCTTTCCTTGGCACTGGTGGGGCTGTGCTGGCTGGTAGCAGCAGGGCCAGAGCTGGAGGGTACCCCAGGGATGCCTCAAGCTCCTAGCAGAGGGGGTGAAGCCAGGTCCTTCCCCAGCAGTGCTTCCCACAATGAAGGGATTGAAGGGATTCAGCTTGATATCACTTCTGCTGGGATGCTGTTAGCTTGCTTTTTGATGCATGGGGGGAAGAAATTTAAAAAATATTCTCCTAAGATGAGGTATCTTTTGGCTTGTTGGTCTTCCTTGAAAAAATAATCTGAGAGGAAAACTGAAACAAGCTCTTGTGTCCACACAGCATTTTTACAGGACTTCACCACTTGCGTGCTTCACTCTCACAAGACTGTAGTAGAAACAGAACTTGAGGGATGGAAGGTCTCACACAAATCATAAAATGGAGACCTGTAGCAAAAATCAGAAATGTGACAGCTGACCCAGCAAGAGGCCCAGCCACAACTGTGCTTAAGAGATGCAAATCCTGGGGATGGTATTTTCCACTGCCTCCTGAAGGAATTACAGTGAGCACTAGCACAGGGGTCATTGACTTCCTGTCGGTGCTCTGGGAGGTGCCAGGTGCTCTCTCCCCTTGCCTTCTGCTACCCTCATCCCTGTTGCAGTGCACCAGGGTGCAGATTTCATGTCTGTCTCTAGAAGTTGTGTTGGCTGCTGACTCTAACCGCTGGCTGCCAGCTCAGGGCTTGCCCCAACTCTCCAAGTCTCAGGGAGGACTGTAGGGGGAACACTGTGAATGTTGTATCACCAGGAAATGCTGGATGCAATCAGTGTTTTAATGAAGTATTGGAAGTGAAATGCCCCTTTAATCTGCTAATTGCATTAAAAGGACAGCAGATTGCTCTGTATCACTTCTTTTTGATCTGCAAACTTACCAAGAGTACCGAGGAGCTTTTCAATGAGGTATAGCAGTCAGTCCAGTGCTACTTGTTTGCATACGAATGTAAGCAGGCACAGCTGCACCTCTGTTTTTCTGCCACTCAAGAGGCAGTGAATGCAGCTGTGGGAGTGTTCTTAATGCATACTTATGAGTAAGTAGGGTGGAGGGATGGGAGAAGGAAAGATGCAACAAGGTTTGATCCTTTTTCCATTAACTGTCTATCACAGATTCTCCATACGGAGAAGCTGGCATATTTCAAGCTACTATATTGTTTGAAAGAGGGCATACAGTATTTTCTTTGCTATATTAATCTTTACGGATCAAAATAAATAATAACACTGATTTTGCTGGCAGAGTCCTGCTTTGTCAGACAGGCATGTTCTGCAGAGGTGCAGCACAGGAGTGTGGAAAAAAGGCCAGGAGAGGCGTCTCCCCATTACAGCGACTCCCAGAAGGGTTGTCCATAGTGGTGTGTGGTTTGTGTTTGGCACAGACCACTCACAACATAAAACCCTTCAGCTACAGCAACATATTTCTGAGTCCTTTGCTCTTTTTTTTTTATATTAACAAAGCGGACAGACTGTATTGAAATCACTAGTTGCATTGAGTTGAAAAGCCAGTGCTGACCTAAATAATGTAAAGCTTTGCCTTGTGATCTTACACCACCAGGCATTAGGAAATCATTGTATCTGGCTTGTAGTAATTGTACCTGTGTGTTTAGATTTCTCCTTTCTGCCTGATATATTTGTTGAAGCCGTATCTGTTGATGCTATACTTCTGTCCCACCTCTGCATTTCTTTTAAAAATACCAAAGTGCAATTTATTTTGGCCCTTGAAAAAATTAATGTTTTGCTTTTCTTTCCCTGCTTTGAGAAAAGTTTTGTGCCATGACCTGCAAATACTATTTTGTAATGAGCCTTGCTGTCCCATACTGCAATTTATAAGAAGAATTCAGTGTCTGAATAATTTTAAAATAATCCCTTTAAAATCAATTACTGTAAACCTTGTGGGGTTAGAGAAACCTTTTTCTGCCATTCCCTTGGAGTACAATATCTTTCTGAGTGCCCTGTCAGCATGCATAATAGACATGAGAGCAGCAAAGGCACCCCACCTTAAGCATAACGGCACCTGTCCAGGATCAGTTTGGTGCCTTTAGAAAAAGCACTGTGTGCTCACCATCTAGGTAGCCTAAAAACTTAGTATCACACTGCAAGTGTTTGAAAGCCATAAAGTCATTTACCAGACCAGTAGGACTCTGATGTGCTTTATGAAGATTTTCTGGTAACAATGTTATCTTCAGCCGTGGCAAAGGCTGGGGGTGCCATTTTTCCGCTCCTCCTGTTCCTGGATGAGGAAGAGGAGACACCATCAAAAATTGTGATGCTGTCTCTCTTCCCTATTCTTTCTAGAGTACATAGCATCAGACTGCTTCCAGTGTATCTAGCATCAGATGTTTTTCCCAGTTAATCTGCGCAAGTTGCAACTCTTTTGATACCAAGTGTTTTCTGTGCTACAGTACCTCTCTTGTGTCTTTGCTCTCCCTGGACCTTAAACAATTTTACAAATCCTGCAAATGACTGTAACAGTCCTGCTGTTACTAATAACTAAACTTAGTGTTGCAAATAGCAATTACCTGATTTAAAATAGTAAATGTAACAGAAGTTTCCCACCAAGTAGTATAGGGCTGTAGTGGTTACTGACAGCTGTGGCGATCACAGCGTGATGGAGCTGTGCTGTTGCTGTGATGTTTCTGTTTAGTAGACAAGTGTTTCATGATTGTTTTGGACAGAAAGAGGAAGAAAACTTTGTTTGATAGAAGAAGTCTCTCATGTTGACAACACACAACACCAGAGACTGCTACAGTGCAATCACTGCAAAGCCGCATGTTTTGCAAACAAAATATGTTGCAGATTCTAATTATAAAAACAAAAATATGTTCTTTAATTTGACATACAGACAGAATTTCTCTTACTCTAAGTCTTAAAACTGTCAGGAATCCTCTCTGGAATACTAGTTACTCAGTGTGTGCAACTGTTACTGTAGATGTCAAAAATAAAATATTCATAAGTATATTTGATATTGTGTTCTGGCTCAAGATACATATCCGTCCAACACTGCACTGTGATGTATATGTAAACTGGTCCTAGGAAAAACGTTTGTTCCTATCTAGGGTTCTTCTTGCCAGTAATGAGATTACATCAAAACAAGCACCATTTGTTACTTAATTTGCCCATTTTCCTAAAGTTTGCTAAAAGTTTAAAAATAATATGTTAACGTAGTGATGCGATTGTGGCAACAGCCAACAAAATCAGGGAAGCAGACATCTGGAGGTGGCTGTTTCCCATACTAGAGAGGCAATTGAAATAAAACATGTAATGCTTAGCACTGGGTTCTATGCAGTAAGACTACTTTGCCCTGCTCTTTGGAACTGTAAACATGAGCCTGTGTGAAACCTCTGGAGGAAGGCGTGTGAGCATTTGCCTTGTATCAAATGAACACGTGGGGCAGTGGAGGAAGAGAGTTATGTGGGAATAAATGCATGTTTCCTCTCTGCATCCACCTGACTAACTACTGTGCTTATTTTTATGTACACTTTACATACTCTCTGGAGAGAACTCTTTTACAATTCACATGAAAAAAAAAGGAGGAAAAATTGTAGGCAGCAGCCTTGATTATGTTGTATAGAGATCAAGCAGCTAGTAAAGTGATGCGCGCCTAACACTTGTGTGTGAAAAGCTGTGTGCTCTTTATACCAGAAGCAGGGTGTAAGAAGGCGTTAATCCTCTAAACGTTAATGCTTTTCAAGATCACAGGTTACCATTGCCTTCTCTTACATCAGAATGTGCCTAATGTTCCCTTTTCTCCTGTAGGACATCTGCTGGTTCCTTGGAAATATTTGAAGAGCCATCGTTCAGTAGTTTGAAGGGAAAGTCTTGAATAATTCACACAACGAATGATTAGGCAAGCACTTGTCTATCTAACTGAATTATTCTGCATGTTTGCTGAAGCAGTTAAGCAGCAGAACAGCACTTTCTTCTCTGGAGGCTTTACAGTGGTAGTATTGACCCACCTAGTTATTGGGTTTCAAGCCTTTTGTTGACACTGTTGTAAATGAAAGCAGTCTGGACAGGCACTGAGCAGCTGGGCTGGATAATTGTGAAGGATTCATGCTTGTTGCTGTTACCCTCAGTGTTTGTAGTGGGTTGTTTGCTTTGACTTTTGTTGAACTGTTGACAAAAGCATTAGATACAAATGGGAACAAATAAAGTGGTGAGATGCCAGGAGGGCTTGGCAGAAATGGTGGTTTTCATTCCAGCTTAAATGGGGAATGTCAGCCCTTGTCTGGATGGGAAAAGGAAGGTGTATTCAGCATTTATGTGTTTTTCCCTCTCCTTTCCTTTTCTTTCCTCACTGCTAAATATGTTTTGGCAAACGGGTGAACAAAAACAGAGCAGAGGCAATTTCACCATTGCCTTAACTCTTTGGCACTACGTTTTTGAAGCTCTCTCTGACTGTAGATGTCTTGCTGGGTAAATCCAGTTCCTGAAATGAAAGGATTAAGTATATAAAGGGAAGAGGAGAAGAAAAAAAAAAGCCAAAAAAAAAAAAGATAAAAGGACAGGGGTGTAGAAGGGGTAGAGATGAGAAAAGAGAGGCTTAAATAGAACAGTATACACTAAGTAGTATAGCCAGCAAAATTGAAGTCATTTACTGGAACGCTTTAATTTGGTTTAAACAAAATACTCTTTTGTATATTCAAATTGGGAGTAGCTCAGCTGTTGTGAAGCCAGAAAATTAATGGTATTTTTAGTGAAATAGCAAACGCATGTCAACAGCATAGCTGTGGATGATAATGTTGGCATTTTATTCATGAGGAATTATCAATGCAGGTTACTGGACAACATAGTGTGACTGGAATGATTGAGCACAGGGGGGAAGACACTGTCCTTCTCTAAGATGATTTCATTTTACATTTAGTCCTTCAGGAAGAGAAAAAGGAGACAGAAAGAAAGCATTTAGAAATACATGTCTGAGATGCCTATCCTTGTGGTTTCTGGGTCCCAGAGACTAACCTTTTTACCTCTGTCTGACTCATAGTTTTCTAGCTGTCCTTTTCAAGTCTTTCTTGAGGGATGGCAGAGAATAGAGGCAGAAGAATAGCGTCACATTAGGATATCTCTTCTGAAAAAGCAGTTTTGGCCCTGGAGGAGCTGCAAGTTTACTCTAGTCATCTCTGGCACTTGAGTTTTGTGCCTGAGCTTTGTTTGCTTGGGACCTTCAATGCATCTAATGTATTGTGAAATATGGTTGTGTTGGCTGGTTGTGGAGGAAGTTAGCGTAAGATCTGGAAGGTCTTGCCACTTGGCAGGAGAGATACTTTGTGTTTGTTAGTCTGACTGTAGTTTCCTTGTAGCAATCAACTTCAGGTGTTGCGCAGGTCAGCTGAAAAATGGCAAATAAAGTTCACAAGGGTGAAGACACCACTGCAGTGAAAGAAAAAGGCACTTTTTAGTATTGCTGTCTGAAGGCATACAAAGGTATTCCTTGCCTCTGTGGTAACGTGCACCTGATGATATCTGACGTAGCCACAGGGCTTTGGGGTACCAAAGTTGTGATACGCAGGTATTTTTTGTCACCTGCTTTCATGGATCTTCAAATTGTCCTAAAATCAAACACCATAGTAGCCAGGTAATCGTGGTATTTATGGACCTATTTTGAGTAATCATCTGTGAGTGCGTTCATTATTCCCCTTTGTTATGGTTGCCATATTGTTCCTGCTCTCATCACGATAAGAAAAGAAGGGAAGCACAAAAAGAGAAAAGGAAGAAATTGCCTTTTACTACTGTCACTGCTAAAGTTTCTTGTAAGCGTGTTTGTTGTGTCAAACCATAGTCCTGTCGACATCAGCAAGAGGTATTTTGCCCAGATATTAAATACTGTAGGGTCAGGCCTGAATTTATTATTAATCCTACAAACATCAAAACAAAGGGTAGAAATACCAAGCTACATCTAGCAAATGTTCTAGGAGTGGTGTTACTGTACATATCAGTTTGTGCGTGACGAATCCCCAATTCTTTCCTCTTGGGGAAATACCCATAATAATTCTGAAGGGGGCTAAAGGTATTATAACAGCAAATTTCAACCTTGATTGAAGGTAAAATGAGGACTTTTTGAAAAGCAGGGACTTAAAGACCAATCAAAACAAATATATTCTATAACCGTGTTTGAACGGCATTTGGGAAACCCAGTTTTGGATCACCTAAATTGTGTGAAAATTCATAAAAACTAACTTATGAATGTTCTGTGGCATTGCCTTACTTTTTAATCAGGCTTGGATAGGTTTGTGTTTTCATGTGAAATATACTTTTCCCTTTACTTAGTTACACAGAGTTAGCTCATTAGGCTAATCTGCTTTGCTTGCAGACCTGTAAGAAGGGTCCCAAGTTACGCCTTACCTGGAGTTTCAGAGAGCTGAGACCTGTAAGCAGGAAAGGGCCTCTGGAATGAATTTGCATTGAAGTAACAGTCGTTTTGAGTGAAGCAAGGAGAGAGAGAAGTGGTGTACTACACAGGCTGAGATTGAATTGGACTCACTCAAGTCTCAAAGTGATTATGCATCGTGGGGCAACATTTTTTTGCACTGTCTGGTGTCACATAGTACTCAACTGGAGTTGTAAGCTGTCCAGTTAGGAATAAGAGTGGATATGGGAAAGAACATTCAGTAACAGGAAACAGTACAGTAGTAAGACAGAAGTAAAAGTATAGCAGATAGATGAAGCCCTAAATCAGTGGTGCACATCCTTTAGCCACAGAAGGTCTTTACTGACAACTTGCCATGAACCAGTGGGCTGCACCTATTCTACATATAATTTACATTGCATTTTAATCAAATAAGCACAGACCATGTTTGTTTTTCATATTGATGTAGTGCTTTAAGTGCAAACACTGCATAGCACAAAGCAATAAAAGACACTGTACCTGGTGGGTTATAGTAGAAGGGGTGATGATGGGAAGACTGGCTCTGCATTTCTGAAATCAGGGAGGTTTGTCTGACATCTGGCTGTCTTTGAGAAGGTCTTACACATTCTGAAGCACAGGTTTGAGTTTACTAGGCAGCTGCAGGCTTGGCTTTGCACACGTCTCAAATACATAAGGGTAATTCGAGAAAAAATAATTTCAAAGACAAACTTGCAGATAGCTCATTTCCTGATTAATTCCCATGGGTAATTAGTTACCCATGGGTAATTCAAAAAACAACAGCGTTAACCACCAGTAGCATTTTCTTCCTGGAACTTTGTTCAGAGTGTTTAGTTGCATTTCAGATGTAGTGGCTTTAGGTTCTCATGAGCTTGGCTGATGACAGTTTTCCATACCATGCAGAGATGTTTCCTCTTTTATATTTCTCATGTCTGTATGATACAGATTTATGCAAACTAAGAATGGGTTATATATTTGTATAGTTTCTGGAGTTTAGTACAGGTACTCCGTTACAATAGTTGGTTTGCTCTAATCTTCTAGTTGCGTTTTTATTGATAGAAGGAGTTTCCATTTCAGTCTAGCATATGTAATAGATCCATTTTGGTGATACTGGAGTACCTCCAAATCTTCAATCTATGAATCCTCACAACAACCCTGTGAGGGAAAGAAACGCTCTCTGGACTTCTGAAGTTATCCCGCTTTTATAGATAATGAACTGAGGCATGAAGAGGCTTAATTGGCTTCATGTGATCAGACAAAACAGCAGACTATTAAACCTACATTTCCCAAATATAGACACAGTTTTCCAATGTCCCCAGTTTCAGTTTTCTGCTCAAGCATCGATGTCACTTTGTGATCCATTTGTACCTAATTCTTCCTTTTGAAACCTCACAGTGGATTTGAGTCCCATTCTTGGCAAGTATATGCTTGCTTCTAGTTTGACCACTCAATCCTTTTGAGCTACTTCCAGTTTCAGTTGACTGTCTAATCTCTGCCTGTTTTTTGCAGAAGACAAGCTTTGGTTGAATTTCCATCCTTCCTGCAGGCTTGATTACATTTCTCTTGTGTTTCTTTGGCTCCTCCCACACCAGGTTGTCAGACACAGGACTGGAAGGGGTATTAAGTGTGTTTGCAGATGATACGAAACTGGAAGGAGCTGTTGACTCCCTGGAGGGCAGGAAGGCCCTTTAGAGAGACCTCAACAAACCAGAGGGCTGCGCAATCATCAAGCACATGAAGTTCAACAAAGAAAAGTGCCAGATTCTGCACCTGAGATAAAGCAATGCTGGATGTATGGACAGACTGGGAATGAGTTGCTGGAAAGCAGTGCCATAGAAAGGGACCTCGGGGTCTGGCAAGTTGAACATGAATCAGCAGTGCCCTGGCAGCCAGGAGGGCCAACCCTGCCCTGGGCTGCATCAGGCAGCCAGGCAAGGGAGGGGATTGTCCCACTCTGCTCTGAGATGGGGCAGTTTCACCTCGAGTGCTGGGGGCAGCTTCAGGTGCCACAGTATGAGAAAGACATTAAACTGTTAGAGAGTGTCCAAAGGAGGGCAACAAAGATGGTGAAGGACTTTGAGGGGAAGCCATATGAGGAGTGCCTGAGGGCCCCTGGTCTGTTCAGCCTGGAGGAGAGTGAGGGGGACCTCATTGCAGTTACAACTTCCTCATGAGTGGAAGAGGAAGGGCAGGCACTGATCTCTTCTCTGTGATGACCAGTGACAGGACCCAAGGGAATGGCCTGAAGCTGTGTCAGGGGAGGTTTAGGTTGGCTTCTTCACCCAGAGGGTGGTTGGGCACTGGAATAGCTTCCCAGGGAAGTGATCACAGTACTAAGCCTGACAGAGTTCAAGAAACGTTTGGACAGCGCTCTAAGGCACATGGTGTGACTCTTGGGGTGGTGCTGTGCAGGGCCAGGAACTGGACTTGATGATCTTTGTGGGTGCCTTCCGACTCAGCATATTCTGTGATTCTGTGATATGTAGCAGCATCTGCAGAACCAGAGCACTGTTGGGAGGGTCATGGCAAGGGGAGCTTGCGTTTGATTGTGTTGCTTACCCTGGGCTGTCACACAGCAAATATATACCATGCCACAAAGCACAGTGCCGAAGCCCCAGGGTTAATGTTAGCCCATCTTAGGACCACACCACCCACCAGCAGCGTGACTCTAGACATCCCAGCACTGTGCCTGAGCTGTTCCCCATTGTGTTACTTCCAGCCCAGGGCCACACAGGCAAGGCTCTGGCACTTCCTGTACATGGAGCAAGGTTGTTCAGCCACAGATCAGGATTTTGGGCACAGGGCTCCACTGACATTTAGCAAGGTGCCCAGCAAGGGCTGCTGCACAACTGGAGGACTCTTCCAGGCTTCCTCCAAGGCTGCTGCAGGGGGAGCAGCCCTAGAGGTGGATATGGGAATGTGATTTTTGTCAGTAGTGAAAGTTCCCAATGGAGAGAGCATGTAGGCAGGGAAGAAGGATTTCCATCTGAGGGCTGGAGCTTTGGATACAATTGTGCCTGCTGTGAAAGAGCTTGTTACACTTTCTTACTGTAAGGGCTCCATCTGGTGCTCTAGGTATCTTTAAATGAAAATTTGCCTTTACTGCGTGAGCTAAAGACTATGCACAGTGAGCATTCTGATGGTCTTACCAGTCACAACAAATAATGAAAGCTTGTTCTGCACTCCAACCCTATGATATAAGGGGCAAGGAAAGACAGTGAAATAAAGGGGGACAGACTGGACAGGTTCAGAATCTGTCCCCATCTTAGCAGGAAGTAGTAGTGAAAATTCCACCTTAAAATTCAAAATTCTGTCTTAAAACAGGACTTCCTTAGCTCATTACTGAGAGTAAGCAAGGTAGCGTTGCAAGGAAACTCAAGCAGCCCAGATGTTGGTCGGTAAACAGTGGTGTGACTTACAACTCAGCCTCTTAAGTGCTGGCTGAAGACAGCTGGCAGTGCTTTGTGTACTTGCTGTAAAGCCCCACTCACTCTTCACATTTGAGGATGGTGTGTGCAGAGATCATCATTGTAGTCAAGCCTTGCATTAGGAAACACTTTGCTACCTATTCTGACTAGTGCCTTGAAAAGGAACGATCTTGGCAAGCTGTTAAGGAGAAGAAATGCACTGACTAACTGTTGTAATTTAATAACTTCCCAAACGAGAAGCCCATTTTTTAAGTTATCCTGTGCATCCATCCCAGCTCCCTTTTAGCCTTCTCACCTGGATCAGTCTTTGCAACTAAAATAATTCCTGACTGTGCATAAGATCAAGCTGCCTATTTAGGTGTCCTTTAAAGTGTGGGTGTTGGTTTTTTCTGTACTCTAAAGCAAGTAAAAAAATGCTTCTCTGCACTGTTTCACCCAGTCAATGGGTGCCTAGAGGAAATTATCTGTATTGAGGGAGCCTGTGGAGGCTTTCACTTAACCCTGTAATTCCAGCTTTTATAGTACTTCTTGGGCCTTTGATCTCCACACTCTATATTGGCTCACAGGGAGATTATTTACAGTCAACAAGAAAAGTACCTTGAACTTGTCATTTTAATAAACTTGTTACTTGCCAGCTTCTCTAGAGGCATCCCACATGGAAATAAACATCTTTCATTTTGTTTTATAAATAAATTTTTAAAATGGTTTCGTGGAACCTTGATGGAATATCAGCTTCTTTGCAGATCTAAATCCACAGCATAGGTATTGCTTGGAAACATTCTTGTTGTTCTTTAGCATGTACTTAATGCTAGATTAGAGAACATAAGACTTTTTTAGTCCCCTGTTTCCACCAGCTCATTTCTAAACTATTCAAAATAAAGAGCCTGAGCATGTATGGTATTTAAAAAACCTTTCACATGAGGTTTTTAAAACAGATCAATTTCAGCATTAGAGGGTCAGTAATTCAGCAAAGGAAAATTCAACTCAGGATTGTGTAGCTGTAATGATAATGTATGATATCCGTCTTCCTTGAAAATGATTGTAACAGTAGAGTTGAACTTGGTGAATTACATAATTTTGGAGCATTTGCCAGAATGCTGGTTTAGGGTTATTACTGTAGTCTTCCCTTAAAAGAAAGTGGAAAGATGAATCGTATTATGAAATACTTAAATGAGAGAAAAGAGTCTTCAGAAATTACCTAAAATAACTAATTTGAATAGAATAGAAGGTCATGTGTGTGCATGCCAAGTTAATCACACTTAACTACTTGGCAGAGTGCAGGGGGAGTACAAGAGAGAGAATTTTGCTTTTTCTTCTCTCTAACCTGAATTAAAAATGTATTGGCTACTCATTGCTAACATCAAAACATTTCCAGCTAGCCTGAAGTCAGTATTTGACTATGGTTTTAACATTTAAAACATTAACAGCGTGACCTGTCTAATATAAATAATGGAAGACCCAGAGAAGTAGAAGCTACTGCTGCTTCTCTTGGCAAAGCTCTGTGATGTTCAGGAGTTGTAATGCATGTAAAAATCTGGCAGAAAGGACCATGTGTTTTATTTTTTCAGTCTTCAAAGTAGGTGTTGTACTTACGATGTGCTATTATATACTGATGTAACTGCTTTAAGGCCGACTGCAGAATCTATGTTCCCACCACTCCTCCATCCATTCCACTTAGCAGAGTCCTTGATTAGGAGAATGAAACTGGGGAGCATTATTTTTGCAGCAGGCTGAGGTCCAGATTCAGAGTAGGCATCTAAAGTTCAGCACATATGTACATTCCTGTGATTTCTTTTTCTGCTTGTGACTTCCGTAAGATCAAAGTGTGGGCCTCAAATCTGGCATCTGCTCAAGTGCTTTCCTGCATAGGAAATGGGATAATTTCCTGAACAAAGGTCTTGGGAACACAAGTAAGTGAGGGTAGATGAAGTGGGGCAGATGTAATGGGCTAGGATATTATTTGGGCAGAGAGGAGAATAGTAGTGCTCAAGGATTTTATGAGAGATATTTTTAATAGATGGTTGAGAGAATGTTTTGTTTCAGAATCAGCGTGACCTGGAATCTGCAAACATTTAATAGCACCCAGTTATGTTTTATTCACCTGCCCAATTAAGAGTTTGGTTGGATAATGAATTCTGTTTTCAGTGGACTCTTATCAGTGTCTGTGGCTTCCTCAATCATGTAGGGTAGTAAAAAAGCATAAAATAAATAGTCTTCAGAAGCCACACAAAATCTAATGGAGAGGAGAGGACCAAGTTGCTAGTCTCTTGCTTAATACCTGAGAAAAACATGTGAACGTGTTTCTGCTGACAGAAGCAGTCAGGATGTGGAGTGAGTGTTTCTATTGAATTTTAGGGGTTTTTTTGTAATCATAGTAGCATTTTGGAGGCTGGTTTTTTTTCCCCATCAGTTTTCTCCTGATCAAGTCAGGAACAAATAGGATTAAAAATAGGGAGAAGGGAGATAACTAGTCAGAACATGTAGAAAGAGATCATCAGCTCTATTCGTGAATTATTCAGTTAAAAGAATAATTTGCTTTGTCTTCTTATCATCTCTGAGGTCATCTCTGCTGCAAAACAACTATAAAATCCTTTAGAGACAAACAAGCAGAAGGGAAGAAAATGAAAGTGTTTTTCCCTGGAGGGTTGATACATATGGATAGATTGGAAGGGAGCAGAAATGTGAAAACTCAAAAGTGATGCCTTTGTGATGAATACAGTCTTTGTTAGATATAACCAAGACTGAAAATGCAGGATACTGGGCCACAGTACCTGATGGAAGGCAGCTAAATTGAGTGTCTTGTGGGACTGTCTTCAGATGTGATCTCTGTGGTTTTAAAGCAATAAAAAAAAAGGCTCATTAGCACTAGGTTAGATCTTTCTGGTCAAAATGGAGAATAGATAGGGAATGTAAATCCCAGGAGAAAGTTGTTAAGACCTGTCACGTGAAAACTGAATCCACTTAAATATCCCTGGAGAAGGCAACACTTAAAGCCTGATCATTGCTGCTTGAACATGGAAAATCTAGGGGGTGTAGATGTGTGTATTTTTTACCTCCTAACTTCTGTTGCCAGTACTGAAGAGATTTTTATAACCCTTGTGCCTTGAGATGCTGCAGGAAAGTGTTTGCATTCAACTTGGCTCTGTGCCTTACAGTCCATTTTAATCACTATGCAAAGTGAGAGGATAACAGTTCTCCTATGGTGCTTGGTCTGAAAAGAGACTCTGAGCAAAACCCAGTTATTCTTGAGAGGGATTTCCTAATTCTTGCAGGAACAGAGTGTAAAGCATACTGACACAGGCCTTTAATGGCTATCACAAGTCATTTCCTCTGTAGTGTTTTTTTAGAATTCTGAAAACTAACCGAGTATCCTTGTGTATTCTGTTTAAATACAGTTGCTGTGAAAACACCGTTAGTATTAATAGTCTGGAGATATGTTGGTTGTTGGGAATTTTTTATGCATGTTCATCATTAGCTTTTGAAGAATGCTCATGGAGTGCTGCTGCTTTTCCTTACCTCATGGCATGTCAGTGAATCAAAACATGTAATGCAGTCTGGTGGCTGTTCTGCTCTCTCTTTCATGGTGGTGAGCCCACAATTAAATAGAATGCTCCAGCTGGTTGAGCTTTTTCTCTTACTCTGTGATTACATGCTTTCTCTTGCTATTTCTCCCTAGTTAACTGCCAATACTCTCTGTTCTCTGTTTGTGTTTCTGTTTTGTTAGAACTGCTCAAACTTTTTCAGGTCTCTGCTGAAGGAAATAGCATGAAAGATCAGTAACTGGAACCCCAAATAAATATTTGAGGAGAGGAGGACTGTAGTTTCACATTTCCTTGGCACTACTCAGTTCCTCAGGTTTCCAAAGATATTTATCCTGAATTCTTCTGAATTTCTGTAACTTGATGACCTTTGACCCTTCCATTTAAGTGAGTCTGATTTTAGCTGAAGTAACATTTAGGGCCTTGCAGTCTGTGATGACCAACATGCAGGTTTGTCTCGGATTTTCACATTTATTTTTAAAATGCCAGCAGGTCATTTTTCTCTGGTAGCATCTCCAGGCTTGTGATGTTGGAACATTTACCTTTTCTGGCATCATTAGGGTTGATAGTCCTTTGCAGCCTGCATATGCCCTGGTGCTCACCTACAGTATTATCTATACCAGTTGCAGTTTGTGCCTTAACACCTTCTTGCAAATCTTTTCACTCCATCCAAATTACTTACTCTACTGTGTTCTGAAGCATGTAGTCTTATTTTGGGATCTGGTCGAGGGAGGAGATAGAATCACAGGGTGGTGAATGGAGAGAACGGGTCAGGCGAATTGCTCTGTAGATTGAGTGGCAGAGGATGTTTGAGAGTGCCCAGGTTGTCTTTCCATCAATTAAATTCAATATTAATGAGTAGTGAAATGTGGATGAGAACAGACTTCCTGGTAAATGTAATATGTGAATTTTGATGTTTCTGTAAACCTTTCAGAAATGTTTAACTCTTTTTCCTGCCTATCTGTTTCTTTTTCTTTTGTTCCTTGTTGAAACCAGGCCCTGTGTTCAAACTATTTTGCTTACCAAAGGGTGCTTGTTACTCTTGGCACATTTGATTTCTCTGTCTTCATATGCCTGTGCTAGGATATGCTTTTGTACTTTAACCTAAGCCTGGCCTTACTTTTTCCACTTTCAGCTGTGTTCTTCTCCTGCTCCACTGCTTGTCCTAAAGCTGCATTAGTTCTCCCCATCCTTTGACCCTCACAGTGTCAGTAGTGATTAGGCCTTATGTATGTTATGTCCTTCAGCCTGTGATTAGTGGAGAAGCTGTATTTTAAAGGATTTATTGCAAAAATCCATCTGTGAAAGACTATCCAGCAGCCTTCAGCATTGCTTTAAACATGTACTTTTCTTGTCATGAACATGCACCTGTACACCAGGAGGGGCCAGAGAGGCATCATCACATGCTGATAGGATTATACATCAAAAGTGCTAGGTATCTTCAGCTGTTGCTGTGTGGCCCTCTCAGCTTTTCCAGCAAATTGATAAGTATATGCTGAAATACAACTGGAATTAATGTGTACTACCGTAGTAGTTTATTGCTTCGTTTTATCACCCGTTTCATAGCATCTAGACTTCGATGCTTTTAATTAGCTCGGATTAAATACTACAGCAGTACCACCAATGGCAAGCAGATCGCAAGTGTAAACAGTTACATGGGCATTTTTAATGAAGTTACACACACATGTACATAATATATATATATTCACACACATCTATACATCTCTTGACGTAACACTGTGGTAGGTTGAGCCCGAGCTGATGGACAGCTCGTTTGACCAGTGGCGCTTTTCGAAATTTCCATATTTAAAGGCTGGAGAGGACAGGAAGTGTCTCTCTCTTCCTGGGAGTTTGGGCGTTCCCGCAGGAGCGGGGGGGAAATGGCTGCTGAGGTTTTTGCTCCTCGGAGCGGCCTCGAGGCCCCCTTCCCCTCCCTCCGGTGCTAGGGACAAGACCCTGGCGTGCCGGCCNTTTAATCCCGGGTGGGGGCTGTTGGACTGGGGCTGATACGGTTTTGGGAGACCACGGATTGCAAAGGAAACCTCTTTTCTCCTTAACTCGTGGATAGATTCTTAAAAATTGTGAATGCTGACCAAGAATTATGTAATGTCCTTTGTGCTGGTTTGGGGAAGAGGAAAGGAGAAGGGGGATGTGAGAGTAAAAAGAGGGATTTTGCTTTGATTTTCTTATTATTTTCTTTTCTTTTAGTTCTGTTAATAAACTTTTCATTTTCTTTAAGTTTTGAGCCTGTTTTGCATTCCTCCAGATCTCCTATCTCACAAAAGATAAAGAGGTGAACTGAAACCACTACAAACACTTATGAGAACACTTGGATTTTGAAGACTGCTGAGCCTACATATTGTCTTTATTCTGGACTTTTTTACGGCCTTCTCGTTGCTCTTGCAGGCAGCACTGCGCATCTAGACTTTGATGTTTTTTTATGGCACTCTTATCCTCTAATTAACTTCATTAATTTTGCAATTAGTGAAGTTAATTAGTGGTTAAAAATGCTATATAAAACTTCAAAGTTTGCATTTTAATCATAGTTTGTATTAAAAATAATTGTCACACGCCTGATTACTAAACTCAGTGCAGTTAGCTCAGACAGGGTCATGGGATATTAAAACCAGCGTTGTTCTGTGTCTTTCCTAGCTAGTTAGTAGCACTTTTTACTGACAATTACTGAGGCTTTTTCTGGTATCTGAAAATGCAGCTATAGGTAAAAGGCAGTGAATAAGACAAAAAAAAAATTACCATGATATGGCTGAGTAGAAGTTAGGTTTTAGTTTGGATAAGTAGAGAAACAAGTTGGAAAAGGGAAACATGAAAATATTAAATAAGTCTACCATGACCAGTGAGTGATAAATGTGGGATCAATATTGACTACTAGCCTCTTCTCCTTAATCGTCTGTTTTGGAAGAGCTGGGCTCTGGGTTGTACTGCCTGACAGTGTGATCATGACCCACTGTGTAAACCTAAAGGTAAGGGCTTGGTGAAGAAAATCTGTTTGCCTAAGGGCTGCAAAGAGTGTGTGTTGAAAAATTAAAGCAAAGAGGACAAAATCCATGTCCATCTGTGCAGATACTGGTATATAGTAATAGCAATAATAGTAATTTCATAATAGTAATAATAACAATGCTAGCAACAAAAAGGCTGTGTAAGCGTGAGTGACTTCAGGAGGCAGAGTCGCTATGCGAATGTTCCATTATGGTATCTGTAGATCAGCCCACAGCATTTCACACCATCTTCCTGAGTTCAATCAAAGTAATGTACTTGTGCATATAGATGTATGTAGATTAATTCATTTTTTAAACAGATAGATCGGTGTTACCTTAGAGCCCTTAGGCTTGGTTGCAGTTTCTTCCCTGAGTACATGGTCTCTGGGCTGTATTGGACTGCCTCTTTTTCTTCTGCCCTGTCCTTTCACCTATCTGGTGGGACATCTCCCACCTCATGCCATTTGTTACTGACGAGCAGTCTTCATCTCACCCTTAGGATGTTAGAAGTCTTAACCCTAATTTCTTATTTTCCTTTTCTTTTTTTTTCTTTTTTTTTTTTTTTCTGGTGCTTCTAGTTTACGCATACAGTATTATCTCAGGCACCTTAGTGCTCCCAGCCTAAACCTAGGGCAGTGCCTGAGTCCAAGCTCTGGTGCTGGTACTTCCATCTATAACATTGGCATTAGCTAACAAAGCAGCATTACTGCCTGGTTGTTTCCCTGCAATGCATATTGTATCCATTTTTATAGTTTCTTTTATACTTTCAACAGTCTTTACAACAGCAATGATGTTATTCAGATAATTATACTGTAATTGACCTTAGCATTGAGCATCCTTGGCTTTTACTGCAGTTTGCTTAATACTTCAGTATGGTCAATTATCTTGTAATTCCCACTTTGTTGGGAATTATTATTTTAATTATTCCACTCCAAATACATCATTTTGGCATAGTAGTAAGGGTACACTGGGGAATGGTCACACTCATGAATGCTTTAAAGAGTTACCAGCTTTAACATGTAGGAAGGCTTTTCATCTTGTCATCTCTAGTCATTACTTTTAACACTGATTTCATTTAATTATCACTTAGTGTGCTCAGGCCAGGTCCTCATCTAGAGAAGTCAGCATATGGGGAGTTGGGGCTTGCAATTGGATGGCTGTACTATCTGATTTATGATTTCCACACTGATTTCTGCCACATTACAGTGTGAGCTATCTGTAGTAATGTAGCTAAATTCCAGTGGAAGCTGGGGGTAAAACAGTAATTTTTTTTTCCCTAACAATTTGAACTATTAATTATCCCAAATAGACAGTGAGTATGCTGGTGAGAATTTTATGGCTGCATAGGAGGCTTGCATGGCTCTCTTGATACTGGTTTAATTTGCACCTGTATGGCACTGATACTCCACCTGGAGCAGCGCCCTGATGGTGTTGGAGAGAAAACAGCATGGTCCTTCTGATGGGAGATCATTTCAGTTAGCATTGTGCTCAGCACTGCCCAAAACAGAGACCGAATCATAGCATGCTGTGCTCTGTAGCCTAGTGCAAAAAATACTGTGGGTCCAGCACTAGAAAGACACTGTTCCACTTCTTAAGCAAATGATGTGAACATGGCCACATGCTCAGCCTTTCTATAAATGTGTATCTTCATTGTTTTTTGTCAGCATTTTGTGGTGTATTTACCATGCATAAAAATGTTCTACCAAAACAGAAAATGAAATACTGGTATGTTTTGCTCAAACACAAACTGAATGGTACCTACTTCATCAAACAGTATTTTTTCCTATGTCTGATCTAATTATTACATGTGAGTAAACTCAGCGTTGTTTAGTAGGAAAATGCTACTCTTCTAGTAGATTAATGCATTTTATTGAAGAAAACAGCAGTGTAAAAAGACTTTATTTCTCTATAAATTTTAATAGTTACTAAAACAAGGACTCTGGCCCATTAAGTTACAGCCTGCCAAGTCGTAGTGCTGAATCACTTAATTTCTCTAAGCAACTGTCTTATTCCAGCTTCTTAAAGGCAGCTGTTATGAGAACGCTGATGTTTTAATCAAGGAACAGGGCAGAGTCTGTCAGCTAAACCATGTGTTTTGATGGGGTTTTCTTACACAGTCTGCAAATGTAAGGACCTCTCTTGGAGTTTGTGGGCTTGCACAGGAACCAAGGTGTGGGTGGGTACAGGATTATTTGCAAGAATCTGATGTCAGTGGAAACCATGAGGACGTTGTTAAATCCCAGTATTTCTCAGTGAAGGTAGGTCATTGCCAGTGCTTATAGACTGAAAAGCTGTTACGAACAATAGAGGGAACTCAGTATGAATAATAGTGTTGTCCCTCACACAGTGAACGTACTAGGCATTAGGTCCGTAGGAAGATCTGGACCATAGCTCATTGTCTATGTATGTGACATATCTTTATTACTTAGCATAAGAGATAAATTTAGATCTGTCAGCAAAAGTGCCAGAGATCCCATGAAGTCACTGATCTTTATGTGGCAGGTGCATTTCATGTTGAAGGGAAAAGAAGGTAGTTCTGCCGGGGTGTTGGTAGGCTGGCTCCATGCGAGGAAAGGGGTGTGACAGTTAAAAGTGGGAATGTTTAGATTTGCTCTATAGTAATTGGCTTGTGAGGCAAAATAGTGTCAGTCCTAGTACACTGACCTAATTTCATATTGGGAAATGAGGTTCTGCCTGCTGTCAGTAGGTAAGTTGTGTCCATTTTTTCTGCTAATGTCAGATGAGAATACTGCAGAAGGATCTTTTCATATTGGTATAAGGTCAGATCCATCAAGCAATAAAACCATTAAGCAGTGTGCATTGCCCCAATACCCAATGTGGTGCTCATCCTTTAATGTGCTAGTGATAATTAGCTAGTTTATCTTTCTAGTAGGGAACTTCAATTTATTACTTTATTAAGTAGTGAAATCAAAGATTAAAATGGTACCTAGAGCACATAGCTAACCAGATTGTGAAAAATGGAACTCTATGGTCTCAAATTTATGAAAATAAATATTTCTGTTTAAATAAGTGCAGTAGTTTAATTCTTTAGACACCACTTTAATTTGTAGTTTATTGGTGATTATTTTTCTTCGTTTTAAAGCAAATTGCTTTCTTTAGGGTGAAGTTGAGAAATAATGAATTGAATTCACATTACAAGCTACTGCCTTCCAAATTGTAAATGAATATAAATGTAATAGGAGCGTCGTATTAAAATCTTTTGCAAAAGGCTATGCTATATCATTGCAGTAAACAAATACATTTTTCAACTCATCGGTTCTTTTAATGTTGTGTTTCTACTTGGCCTTTATTTTAAGGGCTTCTGTACCCTGGCACTGCTATCTCCAAATGTCTTAACATGTGTTGTTGCTTCAGAGCAAAAAATAGCTTCGTTAGTTTCTGTTATTTGCTATAATTGTTGATTAATGATCTGCTTTAAAACTAAATTAGCATTTTAAGATGTATTTGCACAGTATGGGAAGTGCACAGGCTGTGCCTTCAGCACAAGCTTTGTTCTAAAATTTCTATTTCCACTCAACGTTCTTAGAGGGTAATTAACAATTACCAATCAAAAATATGGAAGATTTTTGCAAATTCTACTGCTCATTAATCTGAGCTGCTGTTCTCAAGAACTGGAAATTTTAGCAAAGTGGAGAGGAGAACCTGTGTCCCAGTAGACAGTAATATTCTCTCATGTGGCTTGGACAATAACCACAGCTTAATTTCTGTGGTTGTGTTCTTAATCTTTACCAGAAACTTGTGATGTAATAAGGAAAAGAAGAAATTCTGTAATAGTGATGGAACAGAAGTTGCTAAATGTAAATGCTAATTTCTTGGTTTGTATTTCTGTTAATAGCTGCACCGAAAACCCCAAAACCAAATTTCTGTGTTGTACAGTTTTATGTGGAACAGCAGCTGTCCATCATGAATGGAGGAAAAAACCCCAAACCAGTGTTTCTGGATGAATGGGAGGATCTAAAATCCATCAGTCAGGACTTCTTTGGTTGTTCCTCACCACCCCATTAAAAAAGGAGGACAGAGATGGCAACAGTCAGCAGGATTTCAACTGACAATTATTTTCGTCTCCATTGCTGTCGTTTCCAATTCTGCAAAAAGCCTGAACACATCCTTACTTATATACGTTCAGCCACTAACTTCAGTGTGAGATAAAGTTTAGTGCATGCTTAAATGCTTTCTTGGACTAGGGCCAAGAGCTGCTGCTGCTACTAAAATCGGTCCCAGAGGGAACTTTGCATCTTTCATTGCTTCCTTTTTTGTGTACCAAGATACAGCCTCCACAAAGCTTTGGAAGTATGGCAGAATTTGATAAATGTTGCCTGCTTTGTTTAAAGGAGTAGAGTGGAACTGTTGGATGATAGTGCATAAAGTACACGTTATCTTCCTTTCTCTCCTGTCCATACGTGTGCTCTTTAGCAGTCATTACTAGGTGGGAACTGTAGAATGGCAAGAGAATCGCTGAACCAGTCTGTGTTTTGTTTCTGTCTGCTGCAGGCGTAGCCTGTAATTGTATAAGACATCAAAATAAAATGAGTTTAGGTGTTTTCTCCTGTTCTTGCCTGCTTCAAAACTGTTCAGAAGCTTGCTTCTTTCTTTGGTAGAAGTCTTCATTCATATGTTTGCTGAAGTGTGACTTGCCTTGAGCCTCTTTGTTCTTTTTGATTTACACAGGCAAACACGCACACATGTGCAAACACACACCCCTCTTCTGGGACTATTGATTTAACCCTGCGTATTTGTAGAGGAAACAAACGAAAACAAGACCAATGCGCAGTATTCATAGAATTCATCCCATTGGCAGTGCAGATAGCCACTATGATCTGTCAGCTGATCACCTGTTTCTGTCCCTTGCAATACATAGTGCAGTTTTTAATACAAGACACTTGCTGGGTGGCTATCACCGGTTAAAACCCAATGTACTGTCTGTGAAAACAGCTCCAGATCATGCTATCAGCATAAGATGTATTGAGGGGCAGTGACAAATGAACCACTGTTACGAATGAGGGCCTGATGATGTTTTCTTCTCTTTTCGCGCTGCAGAGTTCTTCTGTATCTCCCTCAGCCAGTTTCAGAACAGCAGAAAAGCACAGAAATTCAACAGATTATTCTTCAGATAGTAAAAAACAGAAAACAGAAGAGAAGGAAATAGCAGCTCGTTATGTGAGTAGATTGTCCACATTGTGCATTTTTGAACCTCAGTGTTCCTCTGTAATTTCACCTGATTACTGCTGCATAACTAGTTTTAAAATTGAGGGTCAAGGTTTAACTGGTTTTTGCTGCCTTCCTCTAATGTCTCTGCTGGATTAAACGTTTTGGTGCATACAATTGATACTGTTTTTAACAATATAAATACAAAGCACCTGGAAGTTGTGTGACAACAGTGCTGAGCTTTAGTTAGGCTGGGGCTTGTTAGTGAAATCTAGCTTGACTTCATAGTGCAGTGCCACTTTGAATGAAGATTTTCATCCCGTGTCCTTCTCTACCAATGTGAAAACTGGGAAGAATGCTATATTTGTAGCAACCTGCTGAGCAGAAGCCTTATAGGTGACCTATGCACATTTGTGAGCAGCCTTCTTCTTCTGTTTTCATACTTACTAAGAGACTTTGGGATATGAATTACAAGATTTTTAATGCATTGTGATTTGTCATTGCAGGACAGCGATGGTGAAAAGAGCGATGACAACTTGGTAGTTGATGTTTCCAATGAGGTATACACAATGGTGGTTTTCCTACCTTACAGAAATGGTGGTGAGGGTATCTTCAGTGGTTTCTGTGCACATTGGTTTTCTGAATAGGATTATGGCATTTTCCTTCATAAAGGAACTTGAAACGCCTAAGGGAATCCAGTTGGATCCTCTTCCTTTAGAATACAAATCAGATCTGTAACACTTACTTCTACATGGTACTTCTAGTTTCCCCTATGAACAAAAAAGTTCTCTTGAGATATTTGAAGCCAGCCCAGCACAACACAGAGCGGGTGCAGCTTGTAACAGTGTCTGTCTTTTCTTTCATTCTGGCCAGGACTTCATGTGTGAACCTTACCAGGTCTGCCAAATGCATCAAATCTTTTCAATCTGTCAATTGTTAAAAGAGATTTACTTGCCCATTTCATTATCCATAGATTTTTGGCATTATTTTTCATGGTTAATGGCATCAAATTTTAAGACTTTTTAAGAAAAACAAATTGTCCATCATTATCCCTCTCAATTTTACAATTGTGTCAGCTAAATCAATTAAGAATGAAAGGAGTATGTCACTTCCTCTGACAGATCTTCATTCCAAATTGAGGACTGCTCAAGACAAGAACTAGTGGCTAGTATGAAGTTCTTATGCTAACCCATATTCCTGATATTTAGGATCCTTCTTCTCCCCGTGGGAGCCCAGCACACTCTCCACGGGAAAATGGCTTGGACAAGACTCGACTGCTGAAAAAAGATGCACCAATTAGTCCGGCATCTATTGCATCCTCCAGCAGTACTCCTTCCTCCAAATCCAAAGAACTTAGCCTTGTAAGTGCTTCAAAATGCTTCTGACCCCTGATCATATGCTGAAATACATGCTTACCAGATTTCTGCCTGGACACAATTTGTATTTCCACAGCTATCAATAAAGAACCGTGAAGCATCAATTTAATATTAGTTTAATTTATTGTTTCAAGGGAGTATAATAAAATAATAGAAAGTCCACAGTCTTTTTTTGGGATAGGAAGAGGTTATTTTCACTGGTGGTGTGGGTAGATGATAGATGTGGTGTTCTGAGAGATATTTTTCTCCTCCCCCATATGAAGAACTGTTATTCTGAGAATAAATAAAAGTACACAGGGGTTTCTTGAGCTGTTTTCCTGTGCTATGGTTTATAGCAAATTCAGTTCCCTGCTTGGATGTGATTTGGTTGTTAGCTTTGTTTGAATTACCAGCCTATATACAACAACAATAATTTTTATTTTCTATCTAAAAAGTAATCTGTCATTTACAAGAGCCTTCCTTGACTTGCATCACAAATCATAGTGCAAAAGAAAAGAGCTGCCTGCAAGGGGTGTTCTTTCCTTTCCTGTTTGTGACCACAGTTAATCACCTGCCTGAGCTGCACAGTAATTCCCCTCTCGGTTCTTCACAGGACAGGGTATGCAATTATTTAAAGAAATAAAATAAATAAAAAGAAAGCTTAAAGTGAATGTAGTGCTCAGGAAAGGTGATGGAATGACAGGTTCAGACCTGGGGAGTCAGTGGTGTGTCTGATGAACAAGCCTGTCACAAGAGCGGCACTGCACAGTTCCTGACTTTATACTCATCACTGTCTCCATCCTGTGTTTCTAGCACCACGCTTGCGTTTGAATAGTTGGTCAGTTTGGGGATTTTTTTTCTGTGCTTCTTGTCCATCCCTCACAGAAAATCATAATCATAGTGGGAGCAGGTCCATGAGCATAGTGAGACAACTGATGGATTTCACGTATGCTGCCAGTTGTCAGGTGGCAATGATTTTCAGTCATTTACCTCATTCTGAATCATACAGATGCTCCTGATGAGAAAAGCTGTGAAGGCTGTAGTTAATTACCAAAGCCAATCTATCTTTTTCAGTGTCTTTGCGTCTTCTCTTCATTGCCAGGGACTGTTGAAACCCAAACCCGGAAGCTAAATATTACTAATACCACTAATCACTAACCACTAGCTATAAAGGTAAAATAATTTACAAACTGTCTTCCTTTTTCCTTCTTGGTGATTAGAATGAGAAATCTACCACTCCTGTGTCTAAATCCAATACCCCAACTCCACGGACTGATGCCCCAACTCCAGGCAGCAACTCCACTCCCGGACTGAGGCCAGTGCCCGGCAAACCCCCAGGTGTGGACCCGATAGGTTAGTGTCCATATATTTCGGTGGTGTGAAACAATGACCATTTGTCCCATGTCAGGTTCCCTTTAAATCTGTAATAACAAGTCAGTGTATTACAGTTGCTTAAACTTGGTGCTGAGCTGGTTCTTCAGCACTGTAATACAGTGTTGTGTGGCTTTCCTTGGCTGGCTGGCTGGTTGCTTTGGGTTATTTGTGGTGTTTTTTGCAGTTTTCCAAACTCATATTTCATCTCCTGGCTCTAGAATGCATCTGTGACTTCTCACTTTCCCCCCTCTTCTTACAGCTTCAGGTTTAAGGACACCTATGGCAGTACCGTGTCCTTACCCTACTCCATTTGGTATCGTGCCACATGCTGGTATGAATGGGGAGCTGACCAGCCCTGGAGCTGCCTATGCTGGTCTCCACAATATTTCCCCTCAAATGAGCGCAGCAGCTGCAGCAGCAGCAGCAGCGGCAGCTTACGGGCGATCTCCAGTGGTAAGTGTTTGCCCTTAGTGCATTTAGCTTTGAGAGCTGTTTATATTAAATATAAGACCTGTGGGGTTAACTCTAGTTCACTCACTTTCTGGTTTGGGGAGTATGCTACGGAGAACATGAATTAAACAGTCTTCCTTTGCCTAACTCTTACTTTAATACACCTTTTTGTTTTGCTTGGGGAAAACTATAGGTTGGTTTTGATCCACATCATCACATGCGAGTCCCAGGCATCCCTCCTAATCTCACCGGCATCCCAGGAGGAAAACCGTGAGTATCAAACATTCAGCTTTAAAAGTCAATCATCTGTTGGAAGTCACGTTCCCTTGCTGGTTGGAATTCCCCTTAGCTACTTAAAACTGTTGTGTGAATAGAAATAAGTAGAGCTATTCAGCAAGAGCAGGAGAATCACTGTGTAATCTTAAAGTTGCATTTGTAAATTTGTTTTGAAGACTAATAGCAGTCAACATGGACTAGGTGATACAAAGTAAAGGAGACAGAAATAAATGGAAAAAGGAGATGAACTTCGAATCTGACTGATTAGTTGTTTATGGAAATGTAAACTGGAATGGGATCTCAGCTTTCCATCTCTACTGCACTCTGCTTCTCAGTTTAAAAAAATTATTTCTTTGTTCACAAAAGCCTTGCAATTACTTGCAAGCTTAGCAGCTGTGTGCAGAAAAAGGAACACTGAAATGTTTTGTTTGATTGAAAATACTGGAAACAATTATTTTATGATAATACTCAGATTCATCCTTGATGGAACTGACCCGTATAACGTGACCTGCTTTACCAGGCTTTTTGAGTTGTGAGCCTTGGAGGAAGAATTAGAGAGACAAAGAACCTTCTGCTCACGTTCCTCTTGAGGTAGAGAGGAGAAAAACTAAAGCAGCTACAGAAACCATATTGATCCAGATTTTCTGTAAGGTTCATTCAATTCTACTTTCTTGTGATACTTCTGGGAGACTGTGACCAGTTCATACTGGAGAGTTTGATGGCCAAGCAATGTTTGTGCCAGTCCTTCTCAAGCTCTTTTATGTGTGAACGTGTTTGTGTGGGAGTGGTTGGGGTTAGTCACACACTTGGATTTGTGTGAGTAAATGCATACTCTCACCTGCCGGTGAGCTTGCAGACGCATAGGATTAACAGTGTGTGGTGGCAAGTGATCAGTGTACGTGCATCACACAAATCATGAACCAGGTCCAGATCTCTCAGGCATCACACACTGGTAACCACCTTAATTTACTTTTCTGCTAGCTGTGCCACCCTGTTAGGTGAATGCATAAGGCAGGTATGGAAATTGATGTACAGCAGCTTGCAGACGAGCTGCTTGCATGAAGAGTTCTGTGGAGCACAGATCTTCATCCGTTACATACAGTGGACTCCTAGAAATGTCTTGATGTAATGTTCAGATGCTCACTGGATTTAAGTTAATCCCTGATGGAGTCAGTCACCTGGAAAGAAGTGTCACTGGATCTACTAGGCTTTGCCTACTGTGGTGAGAGAAATGGCAATTGCAAGGGTTCAGAGACCTCCCTGCTTGCATCTCAGTTCTGTTAAAATTGAGAGGACTAAAATATGAGGCAAACTGAAATCAAATCCATTCAATTCTGGTGTATCTCCAAGATTTTTAAATGTTGTTGCTGTGTTGATGTCTATTTTAAACATTTAAATATAACTGTCATTTGTCTACCAGTGGGCCTGAGACTTTTAAAATCTGTGATTCTTTTAGCATGATTGTATTGACTTTTCTTCATTTTGAGTGTGATAGTTGTCACATCCTCCAGGATTGTTGTTTTCTCATTTACTCCTTTTTTACCTTAGAGGGAAATTTGTGTAAATTCTCTGCACTGTTGAGTGTCCTGAAATGGAGTGGGCAGCATATTGTACATTAGGGATCTCACCCCTAAAAACTCTCCTTTCACTTTGGTATTGTATCAAACTCTTGAGTATTGTACAGTGTATAAATAGGAAAGATAGCTAATGCATTTTGTTCCACTGCAAATTATTGATCTAGTGTTAATACACTATGAATCTTAAATGACAAATTCAATAGTTTAATGGTGAACACTGCCTTCTTTAGCCACTTTGAAGCATCCATTAAGGAAGTGAACTTACAAAGGATTCTCATAAAAAACTTCTTTGTGAGGTCTTCTCATCCCACCATTGTGACAATGGATTTTTCACAAGCATTGTGATGATTTTTTCAGGTCTAAGGAAATGAAAGCCTTCCATTAAGCATACCTCAGTATATGTATAGGTGAACCCTCTTACAAATTTTGTGCTCCTGTAATAGATGTGATGTATCAGGTAGCATCTCAGAACAAGGCAATTTCACAACCTAACTGTTCTCCCTGGAAAATGCTTTGAGATAAATCTGTTGATCGGTTATTGACAGGTGGCATAAGTGGCAATCACACAACACATTCTTGCTCAGTGAGAGGCCTGATTTTGGCAAGAGAAATTGGGATCTGTAGCAGTTGTGTTGGGTCCACAAAAAAACAAAAACCAAAAAACCCAAACCCAAAACCACCCACAAAACAAAAAATTCTGTTGCAGTGCATTTTTGCTGGTCTGTCATGTCAACTGTCAGCAACCATGCCTTGAGGACTTAACTCCTTAGTGCTGGTGGAGGTTTCACTGTGCCCTTAGGTGCAGTGCTTAGCAGTTTTGCTCAAGGGGCCTGGGACCCACAGTACATTCAGGACAGGTTGGCAGCAGTTCAGCTGAAGCTGCCACATAAGAGTCAGTAAAGCAAGCAGCCAAATGTCCCCTGGCACGCAGCTACCCACTGTGCTCTGGTAGCAGCCAGCCAACTATTTCTCTCTTCCAGGGGGCCCTGACCCAGCCTTCCTTCCCTTCTCTGCACGAAGTGATAGCCCCATCCAAAATTGAGTGGTGTCATACAGCCTTACTCATGCCAGAAATCATTGTAATGTGAGTTGTAAAAGCTCATTTGATTGGTGCTTGACTTCTCACATTAAAAGCTGAGCACCTAAGTTTGTGCTTTGAGGGCTGTGCTATAGATAAATAACTATATCTTCCTTACGTGATTAAAATACCTGATATTAGCCCAGTTGAGTAGAGCAGGGTGCTAATAACACCAAGGTCATGTGTTCAGTCCCCATACGGCCATTCACTTAAGGGTCAGATTCAATGATCCTTGTGGGTCCCTTCCAGCTCAGAATATTCTGTGAAATACCTGTGAAATATCTGTGAAAAAATTGAGCTGAGGGTACAACCTGAGTGCCTGCAGTGGAAACACATCTTTGATTCTATTTTCCTAAACAGGCTTGAAGCAAAACTCTTTAAATCACCCCCTACAATTTTTTTTCCCTCAGAGCATACTCATTTCATGTAAGTGCAGATGGTCAGATGCAGCCAGTTCCTTTCCCTCCTGATGCCCTCATCGGTCCAGGAATCCCTCGCCACGCCCGTCAGATCAACACTCTGAACCACGGGGAAGTTGTGTGTGCAGTTACCATCAGCAACCCCACGAGACACGTGTACACGGGTGGGAAGGGGTGTGTCAAGGTCTGGGACATCAGCCACCCTGGCAACAAGAGCCCTGTCTCTCAGCTGGACTGCCTGGTAGGTGAACAGCAGCATGCAACACTGAAAGAAGATAAGAGGTTGTGTTAAGATTGCAGTCATACCACTGAGGTGTAAAGGGCAGTGGATATTTGATTTCTGTCATGGTATCACAGGTTGGTACTACCTTTGTAATTTTGTTGTTTCTATTAGAGCTGAGGTTGAAATATGTTCCTCACCATACTTGTGGGTTTTTTTCCCCACAATGAATCAAAATATCTTTTTATATCCTAAAATTGTGGTAGGAGGAAAGATCAAAGACAGCACAGCAAATATTGTTTATAAACTTTGACATTTGCTGGCAATCTTACAGCTTGTTGATATCCGATCATGCTAAAAATCGCTGTCTTGCAGCTGTATTCTCTGAGAATATTTGGGGATTGTGTCACATATTTTATGTCTGTGTATGTGTATGAATGCACTGACCTGTCTTAATGTGGCAATTAAAAATATCCCTGAGTGTTATTCACAAATTATTTGAATGTGCTAACAAAATGAACTATTGTTAGCAGCTTTTCTCTTGTCATTTACCAGTTCTTGGTAAGATGTTGCTGCTTGTTACAGAGGCAGCAAAATGAGAAATGTGCAGCCCGTGTAGACTTATAATGAATTGCTACGCAAGTTGCTACACAAATGAGGAAAATTGCCCAAATATTTTTCTGTGACATCTCCTAGATGGTGGCAGCAAGTCTCACTGGAATGGAAAGGGGGAAAGTGTGCAGGGAATTTGGTACTCCCGCGTGCCGAGAGGTTAATGTGCGGAAATAAACAGCGTATGAAAATACAACTTTCTACACCAGCTGTCAAATTCAGCTATCTTGAATTGTTTTGGGCTGGGTTCAGGTCTTTGCATTTTGATGCTAATTAAGATTAAATATCTCTCACTACTGAATTTTGTAGATCAAGTTGAAGTACTTCCCTAATGTCATGTAATTTTCTGGCATTAATACACTTTATCATTGTCATAAGCATAAATGGCTCATTAAAACCAGGAGGGAATACAATACTTTTATGGATTTCTGCTCTCATGTTAATGCTGTTTTCTTTCCTCATGAGTAATCTCTTGATGGCTTCTGTCTCCACAGAACAGAGACAACTACATCCGTTCCTGCAGATTGCTCCCTGACGGCCGCACCCTGATTGTTGGTGGGGAAGCCAGCACATTATCCATATGGGACCTGGCAGCTCCAACTCCTCGCATCAAAGCAGAGCTGACATCTTCCGCTCCAGCTTGCTATGCCCTAGCTATCAGCCCTGATTCCAAGGTCTGCTTCTCTTGCTGTAGCGATGGCAACATTGCAGTGTGGGATCTGCATAACCAGACTTTAGTAAGGTAGGTCGACCACACTGGATCATCAGGTTTTGAAGAATTATTTAGACACAGACCTAAATGCACTTTTCCATATATATTCTATTTTCTCCATGCACAGATGCTTCCAGTATTTTGTTGTTCAGCATAGCCAGGGTAATAGCTTGACAGAAGTATATATGATTATTTATAGGTTTTGAGAGTTTCATAGTTTCAGCCCTTTTAAGCAGCCCATAACTATAATTCCATAAATATCAGCTAATGTCAATACTGCAGTAGATTTGTTGAACAGATGGTTTTCTTTGTTTCCATGCAATACGCTGCTCTCACTCTAATCTCTTTAATCAGAGGTCCAGCAAATATGTCTTGGGTAAAGATATATGTAAATTACTGCATTGCTGACTTAGCCTCTTAGGAGTATGGGTTGCTGCTCAGCACTGATATGCAGTAAGTTAAGAGCTGGTCACACAGAGCTGCTCTGTGCACTGCACTATGTGTGTGTTGTTATATGTAATATCAGTGTTGCATGTAAAGTCAAGCCTTTACTTCCTGATGTTCTCATTTAGACTGCTCTTTTTTTTTTGAACTTCAATTACCTGCACATTTTTCTTAAACTAAGGTAATTTTGCTGATCATGCTACAGTCTTTTTGGGAGAGTGAGTATTTTAAGTTGAGTAGTGGGTATCACACAGCCAGCAGCAAAGATTTCCAGAGTACCTGACTCTTGAAGTGCTCTCATCAAATTAGTACGTGGCTGTCTGAATCATCAATTCATCACAAAACTCACATGATTGACCCAGAGTTTATATTAATCTAGGATTGCTATTGCAACCTAAGATACAACTCAGGGACTGAAAGAGAAAGAAGGTATTTTGTATTTTTGCTCAGAATGTGCTGATCATCTTTCAATATTTTCAGGCAATTTCAGGGCCACACAGATGGAGCGAGCTGTATTGACATTTCTAATGATGGCACCAAACTATGGACAGGAGGCCTGGACAATACAGTCAGATCCTGGGATCTCAGAGAAGGGAGACAGCTACAGCAACATGACTTCACATCACAGGTTCAGTTACAGAACCTTTGGCATACTAACAAAATATTCTCATGGTATTTTAAAACAAACAAGCACTTTTAAAAACTTTTTTTCTCCTTTATAAGCAAAAAAGCAGGCTCAAAGAGAACTCCACAGAATTCTTCATCTAGTCTCATATGCTATGCTCTGATTTTGGTTTTTTTTGTGGCAGCTAAACATCTTTCTGGATTATGACTATTTGACAGATTAGTATCTCTCCCTTGAGAGTAACGGAGAATCTGTTTTATAAACAAGTGCCAGGTTAAAATGTTCCTGTCTGCAATCTGTTCCCATTTCTGTAGATTCAAGTTCAAAAATATTTTATGAAAATATTTTTAAATGCTGTCAGATAAGCTTGGACATTAACTTCTGTAGTTTGATTCAGTACTTCACTATTGTAGTTTTAATAGCATTTAATAGCATAGTTTTGCAGCTGTGTTTGCATGAACTAATTTTTCTTGATTACTGTAGTAATTGGATTATTATGTTTTTAAAACTGCAGTAGACCAAAATGTGAGTTTGCAGAGTGCTAACAGTGTAGCAAGGGTCAGGTTTGAATATCTCAAGCTCATTCCTTTAGTGATTGAAGCATGTGCTGTGCTAATTACAGATCTTCTCACTGGGCTATTGTCCAACTGGTGAGTGGTTGGCAGTAGGAATGGAGAACAGCAATGTCGAGGTGCTGCATGTCACTAAGCCAGACAAGTATCAGCTGCATCTTCATGAGAGCTGTGTGTTGTCACTCAAGTTTGCTCACTGTGGTAAGCAAATCTTTCTATATCAGTGTTTTCCTTCATGAAAAATTCATTCAAGGTTACTTTAAATGAAAGTGCAACATAGTTATTTAACTACAGAGTATAGTTAAAAATTAGGTATTAAATTTAAGTATTAAGGTTATTTGAAAAACTATCTGACTTCTTTTTTCTATGTACTGCTTATTTTGTGATGGAACATCATGGTGCAACCAGATGAAAATGTTACTGTTCTTTGGATATTTGTGAATGCTTTGTTATGATCTTCTGTTTCTTGAGATGTATTCCTTGAAAACAAAATGCAGTAATAACATTTAAACAATCTGTTGCAGGCAAATGGTTTGTAAGCACTGGAAAAGATAATCTTCTTAATGCTTGGAGAACACCTTATGGAGCCAGTATATTCCAGGTAACAATCTCTTAAAAGCTATTTTCCACATACATTACAGTGCAGTAGAGTTGCACATCTCAGGGTCTGTCAGCAGCCTAAGGAGTTTTCAGGTGGAAATACAGATAATTACTGTAGTCCTTAAAGAGTTGTCTGTAATCAGAGAAAGAAATGCTTTTGTCCTTTCTAATATTTCACCAATTCAGCTCTTACAGAAATCAGCTCTTTAGTCCAAAATTGTTTTTAATACCCTTCTTTCTCACCTTCTTCTGCATGTTGGTGGAATACAGTACCCAAATCATGTCACTAGGTGAACATTCACTGAAGGTCCAAAATGTAGCTAAACCAGTGGAAGTCATATTCAGCATGTGTATTTTTTTTGGATGAGATGTGTTGAGGGATTGGATCGGCAGACTCCTGAACTGAAAACAGAAGCAATATGGAGGGGCCCCTTGAAGTGTAACTGGAAGCTGTAACCTATCTATAGTCCCTCTATGCCCAGTTTTAATGGCAATTCAGTGCCACTAGGGAAAAGTGGGATCTTTTGGCATGTCCTTCCATTCTTTCACCTGCAGGCAGCTCTAGGTTGAGAATTTTTTTATTAAATTTAACTGTTAAACTGGTTCTATTTTAAATGACCAGATCTCATGTGCACTGATGCCTGTTATGTCTCCACTTTTGGGAACAGTGCAGTTTACCTTGACATGAGAAAGGTAGGGTCTAAGTTTTCCTAGTAGAGGCTATTCAGTTCTAGAACCAACCCCCACAAGACAGCCCAAATCATTCTAGCAAGACCACATCCCCCTGAAAGGTGATGTTAAAAACTCCAGTACAGCTTTCTTAATGAGGGATAGATAAGGAAACTTCTAGTGCAGTGCAACAGAGATATCTTTGCCAAAACACAGCATGATTAGGAACTGTTTAACTCTTGTGGTAACAGGCAGAAAATGATGTGGACATATATTATGTAAAGAAAATATGCACTGAAACAGCAAGGTAAATGTGACAGTCATCTTAGAGCAGACAGAAAAGCCAGAGCAGACAGAGCTACTGCAACCTGCTGTATCCTGTGTCCCATCCAGCTCCTACACACTTGTTGTGTATCCTGTTCCACCACAGTGTCTTTTTCTATTTGTGTCCTCTGTGATAATGTAAATTTCTTTGTGCACAGCTTTTGTCTTGTGTTGGGGAAGTAGTGAGAGGAGATACAATTACTTCTGTGGAGTCTCTTTGTTTCATACCTGTGGGTAGGTAGGGCTTTGTAGTGTTTCCCTGTGTGAATTTCTTGTTTACAGCAAAGGAAGTGGGAAGAAGATGGGTTTTCATTCATATTTATGCAAATTGAATGCATAAAATATTATTATATTTTTTGAGCATTATATTAATAAATGCTCATTCCTCGTAAAATATATAGAAAAGACTACTTCTTTTTGTTTGATTGATAGATTACCTCTAGGTCCATAATATTCACTTCCCTTTCTACCGCTGCTTTGTTTTATGATAGATCCTTCTGTGGAATAAAAGTATTTTAAAAAAATTTGCCACTCTGGTACTGATACTTAAATGAGCTTTTTGTGTATTCCATATCTATAGATTCTTCCAATTAATCTTCAAGCCCTTCAGGATTGAAGGATTGGAAAGATATAATTTTCTTTTTCCTTTTTCTTTTTTCTTGTAGTCCAAAGAATCCTCATCTGTGCTTAGCTGTGATATCTCTGTGGATGACAAATACATTGTCACTGGCTCTGGGGACAAGAAAGCTACAGTCTATGAAGTTATTTATTAGAGACAAATCTGAATGCAGACAGAACTCCTTCTCCTAGCACTTTGCTGTATATTCCTTTTTTTTTTTCCTTTCTAAACTGAAAACTTAAATGCTCATCACAGTTGTGGAATTTATTTTTACCTTCTTAACTTGCTATTGATTTGTGAATGTTCATTAAGAACTTGTGATACCAAATTGTCAGATATCTACTTGGAAGAAGATGGAATAAGCATACTTAACAGTGACCTTGACTCTTTAATTATGTATTATAGCTGTAATGTATTTATTTTGTTTAAAGAAGGCTTTCTAACAGTGAACTGACTAAATAAAGCTGTCTGGCCCGGCTTTAGTTTGCAAGATGCATTATATACTTGTGTTTTTGCAGGTGGATAAATTGGGGATCTTGGAGAAGGATGTTCAGGAGATAGTTAAAATTACACTAAATAGACTTGTAGTTTCTATTTAAAAAAATAAACTTTGTTATATTTTTTAGTCCTGTTCTTGGATGAGACCTCTAAGTGTTATTACAGTATAATTATTTGGTGGGAAGAGGCTGTATCTTTAACTATTTTAGACAGTCTTGGAAACTTAGGAAATTGCAAACTGTAGCCAGTGATCTACATGCCTGTGATGAATGGCAAATTCAGTTCACATCTAAATTAAATTCACTTTAAGTAAGAATGTGCTAATTTATATATTTGCAATGTTAATATAGCATCTTGTGTACAGATTTGTTCTCAATGCTTTTCTGTTGATCAACATAAAGCATTTTGGTGTCAAGCTAGGTTTTTTAATATAAACACCTCTCTTTGTTATATTGTAGAGAGTACAATAAGTTGCCTCAAAGAATCACCTTTGTTACTTCTGGAAACTTTTGCAATGTTTCCTTGAAAATGGGGATATGTGTCTTTGGGCAATTTTTCAATTACAAGAGATTATGAAAAATATTTGATATGTTCTTTGGAAACTGCACTGAAATAAGAATGGATGCCTACCAATATACAAACTACAAAAGCAATGACCTCTGAGGTAGGATTTACAAGAGTTCTCATTCCGACATACACAAAGGAATGGATTCTCATTGGGATAAGGACTTGCTTTGTTCGCCAGCAGTTCAATCCAAGTCTTGATTGGATGTCCCTAAAACGGACGCAGACTGAGCCATTGTGCCAGAGACAACGTGTTATCTTTTTATGTTGTTGTTGTTGCTGTTAAACTATGATCTGTGACTTTTTTTTTTGAATGCTTTAAAAAAAAATCTTTAAGTCTGTGGATCTGCTGATGTACAGTGCCTTTGCTGCTATGGATCAAAATCAAGAGACCCGTGTAGATAAATCTTATTGTATAAGTAGAAAATTACTTAATTTCATACTAGAAATGGATTGATGCTGCAAGTTAAAATGGACTGTTTATTGAAGTTCCAAATGTGGTAGCAAAAAATGGTGTCTTAAGTGCTTAGTGTTTGATGTCATTAACAGTTTCGTAATACTCTACATTGTAGAAAGATTTTGATACTAAACTGTGTCATTGTACATAGTTCTAATGCATTGTATTGACCACCAGTACTTCTATAATGGTAGATTATTGTTTGTGCATTCAGACTTTTAAGCATTAAACATAAGTAACTTCTAAGATGCATTTTTCCTTTTTTCTTCCCCCTGCCTCATTGTCGTGTGTGTGATAATTAGTCTCAGTGCCGTGTGCATCCGTTCAGTCACAGAACATACCGCTACAGATGCTTGCGGTTTTGCCACTGAGACACAATGTAGAGTTTCATCTGAGGTAGGGAAATCAATGAATTCGTAATTTCTCAAGTTACCTGACTGCACTGATTCTGAACACTTGGACACATCAGACTTCGGCCATGTCACCTAAGAGTTTGCCACTTCCCAGTTGTGTAGTTTCCCATCTGACATATCTATGTTATCCCATAACTTGGGAGAGAGTGAGATTGAGGATCATCACTGCTCACATACCTACTGGAGTATGTGGAGCTCAACTGGATTTCGGAGGGGTGTTGCACTGCAGCATCACACTAGGGTTTCCTCATCCAGACCTAAAGTCTGTTCATGCTCACAGACACGCGTCTCTCACTGACATTTGGGTTTAGATCAAGGATTCAGCCCAGTTTCCATAAAGTTAATGGACACAAGTTAAAGTGAGCTAGGGCAAATAAATTTATACACCGTTGGAAGGGGTGGTGGAGGGAGGAATTATGTCTGTACCAGGAAAAAAGGAAATGGGAAAAATCCAGGGGAAAATTTGAAATTTTTTGTTCTATAACCCATTTCTGAAAAGTGATGCTGTGCTTGGTGGAAATCCCCAAGCATGCAAGCCTGTCGTGCTGTGATGTGCCAGCCTGTGGGACTGCTGGTGCATGAAACCAAGCGTAGAAATACTTTGGATTTTCTTGAAATGTCAAGACTTAAGTTGATGAAGTCATTTACTTGTACTCTGAGTGATTAGGTAATACTTGTTGATAGAGGAGAGTGTAGAGGCAAGTTTCCCTCAGAGCTGTCAGTTCCTTAGAGTTAATGGTGAAGAGTTTTCCAGATGTCCCCCAGAATAATGAAAGGTTTCATTTGTACTGAGGTCCTGTGCTACTTAATACAATAATGCTCCATAAAAATAAACATGGTACAGCTACCTTCTGTTAATATTTACTCTTGTCTGAAGAAATATAATTTACTGGTCATAAACATATTGGACACCTTATCTTTTCGAAGCCATTCAAAAATTTAAAAGACTAGAGTGTACACCGTTTACTAACAAAAGAGAAACCACCCACTTGATGTTTGCAGATGATGTTGTATTTTTATGTAGTAGTTCAGGCATGAGATTACTTAAAACATCTAAGATAAAGCATTCCTTTAAAAAGAATAAAACATTGCATGCACCTGAATTTGTAACAGAGCCAGTTTTGACAGCAGAGTAATATACTTCTGAAGCAGCCTGCCATATATCTGCTTATTAATGTTTGTATTGATGGCTTGTAAACAGTGTAGGAATCAAATGCTTTAATCCAGGATTACTGCTGTTAAATGTGTAGTCATCCTGATTTTTTCCCCTTCAGGGCTGAGTGCAAGTGAGAGATGGTGCAGAGCTACTTTCTGGTTTTCAGTTATGCATACATAGGGACACCTTCCTTTTTCATTCATTAGTTTTGCCTGCCACTGCACAGCACGATTTTGAGTGAAGTGTTTTGATGCAGATGTGTTTTGTGCCACAAACTTGTGGCAAACGTACTCCAAATTCTGGGTACAATCATTGCTTTCTCTGTATTCTTCCCCTCTCAAATCTTACTTAGTACAGTGATTGATTAGGAGAAACATTTCTTTTTAATTTTTATATGTTTTCTGGCTGGCCAGTACAGGTACATTTAAAGGCAACACTTCCTTATCAAACCAGTATCTTCCAAAGATACACAATTTTAAATTCTATTTCTCGTGTTTGTTTTTAGCCAAAAGTGATTTCTCTCTCCTATTTCTTAAGCTACTCCATTACATAAAAAGAAAATAAGATTTACTTTACCAGCCATGATTTTCATGTGTGAGGGATTTTAAGTCTGTACTGAAATAGTTCAAATTGGATTTTGTGTATTGCTTTAACTCTGGCACCTGAAGCACATATAAAATTCCTTCTTCCTGAAATGCTGATAGGTGTGTGGGAGAAACAGGAAGGTAGCTATGCATGTCTACATATGCCTGGACTATATTCTACAAAAGCATGCCAGGTCCTTGGCAGAAATAAGTGCTTCTGTACTTCAGACAACAGTGCTCCCATGGCCTATACAGATGAAAATCTATCTCAGCACAATAACCATAGAGGACCAAATCAACCCATTTGGACTGGATTGGTTTTTAGTTGCTTTTTTGGTGGGGGAGGGCACTTACTTTGAAGAGGGATGTTTGCTTGTTGTTTTATTTGAAACAGTTTAATCCTTTGAGCCTCTTCTGTTTTACTACTACCATATTTATTTCTAATCATTGCAACTAAAATCCTGATGTGACTAGCTTCTACTCAAGCACTTGTGTTGTGAAAGAAAATCAAAATAAAATAAATAAACTATGCTCTAGTGTGTGTATGTGCAGGAGTCAGGAAATTCAAAGCAGAAGCTTGGGCTGCACTGTTTCTCATTTGCATTGAATATACTACATCTTTGTGGAACCAAATTAACACTGCATACAGAAATACGAAAACACTTTAGAACATCAAGTATGGCTACTGAGAAAAATGTCACTTTGAATTCTTCAGAGGAAATGCACTCTGAATAGCTCATCCAAAGAACTGCTCTTCCATGATATGTGGGAAGGTAGTTGCTTTCAGTACTGGAGAGTTTTTCGGGTGCTAACGTTTTGCAGTGACCACAGAGGTGTTGAAGAGGGTTGAGTAGTTTGGGCTTAATGTGCAGCCAGCCAGTTCTGCCATATATTTGTATGAGAATCCCCTTTCCAGACATAGTAGGAGATCCTGGAGTAGTGTGCTGTAGAAGATCATCTCTGACAAGCTCTTAAATAATGCACCTGCCACGTCTGCTTTTGAGCCAAGAGTTACTGAACATAGCCCTTGAGATTTCACGTTTCTTCCAGTATTTGGACTACAGCATTTCCACTGCACAGCAAGAAATTTTTATGTCAAAAACAATAAATGTTCTTACTCTTACCAAATGATTTTCTGTCCCAGTTACAAGGAAACAGTATTATAGTGTCTTTTTTTATTATTAAAAATGGTGTAGTCTGACATTTACAACATGTCCATAAACCTGCCATGGAGTGCAAGGAAGTTCTTCTGTGGGGTCACTTTAACTCCTGTGGTTATGTTCTAAAACATTGCAGAAATAAATTTTTCCTTGTTTTGGGAGGGATTAACCTATGATATCTTATGCACAGTGTGCAAATTAAGGGGAGAGACTGTCTAGTGGTTACTTCTGCATCTGCAGTTTGGACTTAGCTGATTACCCCAGAATGCTAAAATGCATCTGAAGGGTAAAATCAGTAAGTACAAATATTTAAGGATTTTTTTAAAAGTTCTGCTGTTCTACAGTAATTATATTGACCCAAACTGTCTTTTAATGTCATATCAAGGTAAGCATCTGCATTACACCTTCTTTTCATATTCAAATAAAAGCAGGGGTGGAGGAATTTTAAGCTAATCTTTGCCTTTCAATCAAATCTGTCTTTAAAAAATACCCCAATGCTAGTGCTTGAAGAAGTAATTTTCTTTGGTTTATTGCCGTTATTCTTGAAGAATTTTATAACAGATGTGCTGTAGCACAATCCACAGTAATTCCATAAATGAGAATAGGTGATACAGCTGCTTTTAGAAGTTAGAGTTTAGACAATGCTTTTAAGATTGGGAAGAAAAAAAAGTTTGATTTGGTGGTCAAAGGTGTTACCTTATTTCCTGAGCAAAGGCAATATGGAATTTGAGCTGTATATTTAAATGCACTGTCTGTCCAGTATGGCTTAGGGGTTCAACTTCAAGGAGTTTCAGCAATTCTGTCTTGATTTTTTTTTACTGTAATTTAGAATGCATTTGATGAAAAAGTGATAATTAAAGATAACTCTGGTCCCAGGACCACAGGCAAGAGGTGGTAAGTGGAATGGGTTGCTCTGCTGCTGATTCCAGCCTGTGCTCTGTGCTGCCTGACATCTGGTGAAATGATTTGCATGAGCCCTGTGTAAAGTGTTTTTATGTTCCTCTTCACGAAAAGCATTATCTAAAGGCTAGCTATCCATTATTTTGAAAAATTTGTCACAGCTGTATTGAAATACAGGGAGACACTTTCTGTTGGGAAAAGAATGAGGAGGACCTCTGGGGAATCAAGCATTTCAACTCTTTATCAAGCACTGTAAATGTGTAAATGAGGCAGTCGCACTGCTGTGTTATAAACTGTCAGTCTTCTGCTAGAGTGGGGAGAAAAAAATCCTAAAATACATGATACAAAGATAATGGACTATCTTGTGTTTCAGCATGGCTTTAAGGCATTAGATATGAAGTCAAATTTGCACTCATTTTCGAATAAATAAGCATGAATCCTCTTGTGATATTAATGATGGTGTGGCTGGCCACCTAACAAAAAAATAGCAGCTGAAAGAATTAGGACAGTTACCAGGCTTTCTCCTCTCCAACCCAGGAAACAACATTATCCGAAAAAAATCTGCTCATTTTATAATCTCCTGTGAGCAGTGATGTTAATATTTCAATGAAAATATTTTTTCTAAAGCAATGTGAATGTCATCCTCCCATTTACCTATGCACACGTCCTCGCCTGAATAAAAAAAATCCCACCTCCATTGCAAATTAGCTTATTTCGTCCAAGCTTTTAAGAATAATTAGAATAGCTTCTCTACATCACATCAGTTCTAGAGTTTTTTCCAGGTTGCGTGTGGCTCCAGTGATATTTCCTTTTTTCTTTCCCCACTGAGAATCTTCCTGAAGCTGATGTTCAGTGCTCCAAAAATGCTCTTGTTTGTGGCTTGGTCTTGCTCTCAGGGGTTGCTCAGTGAATGGGAATGGGAAACACTCACAGGATTTTGCTGGCTGTAACAACTGCTGTGACAGCTGTTGCAGACTCACTTATGCCTCCTCCTTCCTCTGAGCAGTCTTAAATAAAGAGATGCAGTAGCAGCAGTCCTCTGTGCAGCTGACCCTTCTGCTTTACCAAAGTTTCACAAGTGCTCATCATCTGGAAATGACAGAGGAGGAGAAGGAGCTAGGAGTCCTAGGTAGGCTTAATATGCCAGTGGAAGGCATCCATGAAAAAGACAAATATGATATAGGATATGTCTAGAGAGGTATTTGCTGCAGAAATAGGGAAGTATTACTGCCACTATACAAGGCACTGGTGAGACCTTGCCTAGAATAGTGAGTGCAAACCTGGTCACCCATGCTCAAAAATCTTAATTGGCAATGGGACTGATAGGGAGGAGGGAATACCCTACCAGGCAGACTGGAAAAACAAGAGGATGGAGAACAAGTAATGTAAGGAAAGACTACGTCCTTTTAATCTTACAGTGTGGCAGACCAAGAGCAGATACAAATGGCATCTAAAAATACTTCAAATGTCTATTCATCAAGGGTGATGGTATTACAACTGAAAGACAAATCTAGCACAAAAAAAACCCCAAAACAAGTGAAGAAAACAGCATAGCCTGGAATTAAAGAGGCTCTGTTGAGAGTAGGCTACCCTGCAGTGGCTTTCCAATACGGAGATGGCCAAGAAAAAGCAGACTGCTTTTAAGACAGAGCATGATACATTTATGAAGGTGTGTGTGATTGCAGGATATAGGCATCCATAGCTCATGGGTCTCTTCCAGTCCTTTTTACATGCTTGATCTGCGTATAAAAAGAATGCATAATCGTAATGGAATGAAGGGGTGTTTATTTTGGAAAGAAGTTTGGTGGGTGAAGAGAGTGGGAGAGAAGGGCTGTCAAATAGCAAACACGCAATTTGGAGTGTTTCTGTCCAGCTGAAAAATGAACAATTCTCCCTAGGTCTATTCATTATGACACTGCTTATCTAAAAACAATAGTAAAAAATAAAACTGCACATAATGCAAGCATAACAATGCAGTGTGCTCCAGCCTACGTAGACTTACTGGTTTGTACTCCATCAGCCCAGATAGATGATCTGATTTCTCTTAAAAGTCAAAAGTGTTTGGATTTTGAACTTGGAGAGTTAGCAGATGCTTTTCTTCCATGTGTGTTTCTGGTCATGTCCATAGCACTTGGGTTCAGTGGAGTGTCCCAGACTGCAGCTGTGCAGACTGATAGCTGTAAGCTGCTCAGAATAACCACAACGGAAGAGAGGGAAGATGATCTTGGCTACACAGAAGGGAGGCAAGATAATTACAGCTCGGCATAGTCGGTTGTACTGACTGCTACTGTGCACTGCTGTGAGAGATGTGGCTTGAGGACAAGGATTTCCAAGGATTCCTTCACTTCCTGTGTCAGGAAACATAGGGGAAAATGGTATTAAAAGCCAAATTGTTTCATGTGAAACATGAGCAGCCTTCTCCCATTAGGCTGAATTTTACTAGCCTTGGCCTCTAGAGCAGGTATTTCTTTACTTAATGCATAGTAAAAGGAAAATTTCTGATCCTGAGATGAGTGTTTGTATACTTCATTCTGGGCATGTCTGCAGCTGGAAGAATGTGAACATGGATGTACAGGCTTGATGGATAGCCATGGGAGTTGTTTCATATCAACTACCTTATTTTCTTTTCATTCTTTTCCACTTCTCCCCCCTTTTCAAATGTAGTATTTGCTGAAGCTGGATTTCAGTCCATCAGAGAAATCATTGTTGACCATCTTGCATAGCTTTTCAAAGAACTTGTTTAATGTATCAATGTGCAATTTTAACAATGTGAGGAGATTGTGAACTGAGTTTTCCCTGGCCTCACGTCAGTTTCAAGCATGAAGGAAAAAAGTCTGGTGCAATTAAAGTTAGGTACCTAGAATGGTACTCAACTAGAATGTAGCAGGTTGGTAAAGGAACATGCAAAGGAAATGCAACAAATGGCTAGCTGAATTTTGGCTGCAGTAAACTGTGACAAGATTGACTGTACCTGTCATATTAAAAAAGCCCAAATGAACCCTCAGCAATTCAAAAGACAGTCTTCTGTTTTCCTGCACTTTGAATTCATTGTGATTGTCATCTGTTTCCCAAGCTCCTCATTCACACTGTGGAAGTAAGATTTCTTGAGAAGAAAGGACTTGAAATTATCATGCATTTAGGAGCGTTTAGGTTCTCTTGTTATCACTTACTGAAATACTGAGCCACCTTGGTGGCACTGATATATCTGACACTTTTGGAGCATACTTCTTTTCTGTCTGACAGTCCTAACTGCCTGGGTACAGGAGGACTCTAACTTACATACTAACATACATAACTGTATGGTTTTCATATGATCTGGTGATCTTTTCTCACTGCATCTCTCCTGTAGTGATATGACTTATAGGGCATTCCCATGACTGTGGTAATGGCATGAGAGGCAAGGAAATCTGTCTTCACCCTAAAGCATCTAAAATATCCTGAATAGGATATCCTGATAGGTTGTAAAATTGGAGCAATTTTGAGTCCTTACAATGTTTTTTTCTCAGACACCTCCACATCATTTGGTATGTGCCCATTCTGTGAGCTATAATGCTGTATCCAGCTCAGGTCCTTAGCACAGAAAGGACATCAGCCAGCTGGAGCAAGTCCAGAGGAGGCCACCAAGATGATTAGAGGCATTGAGCAACTCTCCTATGAGGAAAGACTAAGAGAATCAGTTTTATTCAGCCGTGAAAAGAGAAGACTCTGGGAGATCATATAGCAGCTTTCTAGTACCTGAAGGCAGCCTCCAAGAGAGATGGAGAGAGACTCTTTACATGAGCTTGTAGTGACAGGACAAGGGGCAGCAGCTCCAAACTGCAAGAGAGTAGATTTAGATAGATACCTGGAAAAAAATCCTTTACCATGAGGGTGCTGAGGGAGGAGCTGGCATAGATTGCCCAGAGAAGTTGTGGATGTCCTATCCCTGGAAGTGTTTAAGTCTTGAAAAAACGGCCACGTTACAACCTGCCCCTGAATGCAAGGGTAGCTGAGGTTCTTATTAATAGATCCTTTGGGGCAGAGTAGAGTGAGACAACACTGAATAACTAGTGCTTAGAGAGAGAGAGAGACAGAGAGAGAAATAGATATGGCAGGTTTATTTTAGAACAATTTGGTTGCAATTGAAAGGAGGTATGTAGGCCTTTTGGTTATTATCTATAGAAATGCCACAACACAAAAAGTAGAATGATATCACTTAAGAAAATGCATAAGGAAAAGACAGAAAGAAAGCATAAGAGTAGATCACAGAGAGGAAATATATCACTACCCATGGATCCAGGGACGAGACTTGATTGTTGCAATTTAGACGACCCTTGGTCAAAGTGATGGTCACAGTCTAGATCTGTTGGGGGTGGGGAAGCCCATATGATATGTGATGGGTTATACACCAGGTTCAGGTACCAGGTTCAGGTGGGAACATCCTGGTACCTCCCCTGGGGGGAGACAGTTGCATTCTCTGATGTTACACTGTACATCATGAGCAGTTCTCTGGTCAAAGGCCCCAGAAAGTACTCTGGGAATGCTTCTGGGGTCTTTGATGGCCTATGGCCCCTCCTAAGACACGACCACTGCCTCTTACTGCATAGTTGAGCCAATTATACCCCCTCAGAAGGGGTAAATGCCCTCAGGCCTGTGTGTGAATGTGAATGACCTGATACCTTGGGGATTTTTACACCTGCGCAAATTGTGTGAAAAAGGAAATTAGCCTGATAAAAAGCATTATCCCACCTCACAGGACCTGCTTCTTACTGGCCATCTCCCTTATCTGGCTCAAAACCCGGCTTGTTGTTAAACAGAGGTTGGTTTGTTGTGCTCATCCTCTCATGATGGGTATGCACCTCTGCACTAGGGCTGTTCTCTTCTAAATCAGAGGTTTCACCACAACACCCAAAAACTCTTCCTCCCCTTCAGCTGGGGACGCAAACCTGGCCTTAACAGAGCACCTGCTGCTTTTGCAAATGGCTGTTTTTTTAAGTCACTAACATTTCAGTCTCAGGTCAGGCTGGATGGAGCATCTCTGAGAAACCTGCTCTAGGGAAGGGTATCCTTGTCCACAGACAGGGGATTCAAATTGGATGATCTTTGAGGTCTGTTCCAACCCAAAGCATTCTATGGTTTTATGAGTCAATGACAGTCTCAATGAATCATTCAGAAAATAATTTTTTCTTTTATAATGCTTCTTGATAATCTTTTTTCTATGAACAAACACAAAAAAAGTTTGATGCAGGCCCTTCAGCTTCAAAGTCTCTTAGCAGATTGGCAGTTTCTGGTTTTCCAGTACTTGCTTCTCAGCAAAAAGCAGAAATCCTTCATTATTGCTTTTTCTTTTTGTGGCATAATTGGACAACAAAGTATAAGACAGTTAATTTCCTTAAGAATGTTACTGAATTTGTTCAAAAGATATGGGGTTGAACCTAAAGGAAAATATTTAGGTTTTCTGCATCTTACCCCATGTCTCTGCTTGGAGCCCAGTGTTGGTTTGTGGCAAGATATTTCTCAGGGAAAAAAAAAGCATCTGTGGTCCAGATTAGCTGTTTGACCTGCTCAGTCCCAGTGTGTATGTGGCATAGTCCTATCTACTAGCCTAACTGGATAAATCATTGTTTTTCTGTTATTGGTCTTCTGCTTCATTTTGCAACCTTTCCTTGATACATGGGAGGTTTTGCATCCAAAGGAGAGTACCAAAGAGAGTGAAAGGACTAGAGGGCATGACTTAGGAGGAGCAGCTGAGGATACTGGAAAAGGCTACTGAGGAGCGACCTCAGTGCTCTCACAACTTCTCCTTCTGCTTGGGAAGTAGAATGGTATGGACTGCTGATCTCCTCCCTGTTGCTTGATGACAGGATGCAAGGGAATGGCTTAAATCTCATCAAGGGAAGTTCAGATTGGATATTAGGAAACAGTTTTTCACTGAGAGGGTTGCTGAGCACTGAGATCAAGCTGTCATGAGGGAAGCTATCATGGCCCCAAGCCTGTGAGTTTTCAAGAAGCTTTTGGACAACACTCTTAGATACAAGGTTTAAATTTTAGTTTTTCCTGTGAGGAGTCAAGAGTTGACCTTGAAGAACTTCATGGGCCCCTTCCGACCCATGAGATTCTCTGATTATTAATTACAGACAGTTAAAAACCTAAAAAAGAGTCAAATAAAAAAAATAATTACTCCAAACAACCCAAAAGTTCATCAAAAATATGTTCTTCCTTCATGGAAAATCTAAGATAATTGATACTAATTAATTTTTCAAACTGAAATTTACATTTTAAATTACTTTTTATCTGGAAGCTCTCTAATGACTCAGAACTCTGGTTGCTGAATTGATGAGCTCCCTTGCTGCATGAGAACACCCTGGGCATGGCCACAGGTGAAATGGGCAGCTCATGTTCAGTCCCCTGCTCTTCTGGACACAAAGCATGTGCTTGTGTGCTGGCTGTTGCCAGCATTGCAGGCTATTCACCCTAGCCATTGGATACATGTCTGTGTGCTTTTGTCTCCTATCTTGTTTCCTTAGTTGCAGCCTGTTTGGATACAGGATTGCCTTCTCTTCTGGGTGTACAGTGACCAAGCCTCTCAGAGATCTTTGTGCTTCAGCGGAGAACAAATAAAGTTGTGTCCTTGTTGCTGATTCTAGAGATCTAGACTGAACTGTTTGCCCAAAGGTTCCTCTGAACAAATTTCCAATTCTTAATCTGTTTTAAAGTTAATTGTTTTAATAAACTTTCACATCAATTCATTATGGTGAGTCTGGGAGTCTTTTTTTGTTGCCTTCGGGGTTAGGAGGTATAATATTGACTCCTAAAATCCTATTCTGGCCAAGGTAGAAGATTTTAGAAGCCTGTTTGGTGTTGTTTTCTGTTACGTTACATATGCCTACAACACTGACTTTGAGTATCAGATATTAAACTCAGATGTTAATCATGTTTCTTCTTTTCTGTAATGAGTAGCAGATCTCTTTTTCCACAGTGGCTCCTAATCCAATATTTTGATAAAGTACTCCATTGAAATCTATGGAGATTATTGTATGATGCTACTCTAACTTAGCTTTTATCACTTGTTAAAACATAGTCAATAGATATGCTTCTCTGGGAGACATTTCGTTACCTATGGATTAGAAGTGGGAATGTAACTATTATGTTTTACTTAGGGATTCATTTATAACCTACTTAATATTTACTCTGTGAAAGATTACATAAAGGACAGAAACATATTTTTGACATATCTGCTTCAGGAAATTTTAGATCAAAACACAGTCTAATGTGAAAACTTGACACACCTATAGATACTCCAGAACCCAGAATGCTTGCACATTGTTTCTCATTATGCAGAATCACGTTTAAAATGAGGTACCTCCTGAGGAGTATCATAATGACTGCCATTTGGTGTTTGCTGAGCACTGTGTGTTGCTCTTGGACATATGAGTCCCTTATGAAGGCTTCATGCAATGGGAGGGCTTGTAGTAGTTTCCCAGGTAGACCAGAATTTTAAAATAGTAAGCTTACTTTGAGTCTCTAAACATCTTTCTAATGAATAGATTATCACAACTGGAGTCTCATTTGTCCTTGTCCAAACCCAGGTTCTGGATCGGTGAACTTTGACAAAAGACTGCATTGTGATTGAAAGCCTTCTCCAGACATTGTAATGTAAATAAGGGACACAGAGCAAGTGTGTAACTGTGTCTCTCTTTTGAGTGCATCCTTGCTCATCAGTTGTAACAACAGGTGGCAGTAGTTATGGATGTCTGGTTGTTGTATAATATTTGGAATCCTGTATATTTTCTGTTCTGTTAGTTATGATAAATGTGGCATTTTATGTGAATGGAGATGGTTGAAGGTATTTGTAAAGCTGCTTCAATTACTTTACACCAGTATCTTTGTATTTCTATCTCAAGACCTACTTTATATAAAACTGATAAAAATATATTTGCTTTTATTACAGACATGGTTTATATAAGGATTTGAGACAAAAATGGTGTCATTAGGGTAAATATTGTGCAAAAACTGAAGGAAAACATGGAGATTTGCTAGAAACAGTGTTTTTCAAGGTCCCCTGTTACTAGAGTTTTAAATAGCCTTTTAGGAAAATCTAAGATTGTTTACATAAAAGCATTTCAAACTCTTCCTCTGTTATAAATAGTGTGTGGTGACTATGTATGTTAATGCTTGCAGCAAACCTCTTTATCATGGTAAGAAAAAAGAAATATTTATAAGTTTTGAAAAAATGTATTTAGCTCTCAGTAGATAAAAGATTATTCTTCTGAAGAGAACTATGCTTCTTGCAGTTGTTAAACCACTATGAGATGTATAAAAGTGGTTAGCCTATTTATGTGTTTCACCTATCCAATGGTCCTTTTGGTTGCATGCAGATAAGCTACAAGAGAATGGCATGCGTAAGCCAAATATTTTTTCTTAAACAAGAAGAAAACTATCAGTTTTACTTGGAGACACCATATGTAGTGTACATGTTCCATCATTTGTTACATTTTTCTGATGGCTTGTTTACTGCTATTTTGTTTTTAATGACTGAAGCATCACTAGGTCATAAGACATTACCATTCAGGTAATTAAGGTAAAATATTTTCTTTTGTATAAGCGTCTTTAAATTTTGATGGACATCAAAATTTGCACTCAAGCAGCCATAAGATTGTATATGGGTGGCTGAGTCATTAGCTTGAGCGTGTGTCCAACAGCTGAAGATCTGATGCTCATTTGTTCTGAGAAGAAGCAATAACATCATGAAAACTGTCATAACTTTTTAAAGATGCAATCAATTTTAACCTGCCTCTCTCTTTGCTGCAGGGAACCTTATTTTTGCAATCTACTGCTGGGAATGGTACTTCCTCTTGGAAAGGAATGTTTTTGTTCCACTTTGCTTTGCTTAATTTGCCACAGGGCATCAGTTTTACTGAATAAAATCACTCAGCAGTGTAGGCAGCTACTTGTAAAATAAGATGGTGGGCATAAATGTGAAGGTCTGCCCAAGACACTGGTACAACCTCTGTGCAGCCTGTCAGAGTTCGGATATTGCACTGTCATTTCACAGAATCACAGAATCACAGAATCACAGAATCACAGAATCACAGAATCACAGAATCACAGAATCACAGAATCACAGAACAAGCTGAATTGGGACCCACAAGGATCATTGAGTCTGACTCCTGGCCCTGCACAGCACCACCCCCAAGAGTCACACCATGTGACCGAGATTTATCCCAAGCAGAGCATTTATGCTGCTGGATAGCAAAACAGGGTTGAAATTTGTTATTGCTGCTTTTCATTGCTGAGTGGTAAGTTCAATGCCACCCAACAACTGGTGATGTACTTATGTCTGCTTGGCCTTCCTTTGCCTTACAGCTTTCAAAAAATCTAGGGTTTGGTACTGAAGTAATTGACACTGGAACTGTTCTCTACAAAACACTTTGTAAATGAAAAATCACCTGGATCTCTCAAATTGGATTCTTTCACACAATATATAAAAGATGACTATGTATAACAATACAGTAGATGTGTTCACTCATCATGATACAATTCATTTGATGTCCTATTGTGATGTGCAATTATGTTTGATATCTTAACTTGCTCAACTGAAGCACTGAAGCAGCACAGGTGTAATGCAACCATTGAGAGTGATAAAGGATGATATATCTTTCTTAAAGGGACAGTCCTTTGATTTTCATCTCATCTCACTGGGACAAATTACCTTTTACTTCTATGTATATTTGCTTTGGGAGAAAGCCTCATGTTTAGAGCTAAGAGTAGGGTATACAGTTAGGCTTTGTAATTGCACCTTTTAAAAACTTCACTTATATGTCTTTGCAACTAGTACCTCAGATATGAAAATGCTTTTGAAAGGAGCCTTCTTTGAATTTGAATTGATGGTTCTTCTGTGAACCATCAAAAAAACCCAAACCAAACAAAAACACACAGCCCAACATGTTTTCATCTTCCCAGAACAAAAAAATGGTAGAAAGCTGACTATGGGCTTTGGTTTCTTTAGAAATAAGGCAAAGGTGAAGTACGGCTCCTGTGGGAAATATGATAATAAAAAATGCTTTTTCTCTTATAAATAGATTTCTGAAAGGACTACTGAAAAATATAATTTGTTACATTTGTTATGTAAATATGTATCTGGATATCCAAAGGTACAAACTTGAAGACAATACGTGTATGCAAAATTTAGGCCTGCACTCTCCAGAAATAGGTGAGTGTTTAATTGCAGTCAAAAGAAGGATAGATTCATAATTTTAAAAGTAATTGTTATTGTAATTGGGCAAGTTGTAAGAAAACAAACAATCTTAAAGATAGTTCAGTGTGTATAACTGCTTGCACAAAATACCTGAAATACAGACTACAGAAGGACACTCACAGTTGAAGATGGAGCTCTTTGTTTAAGCCAAACAGGACTGGAATAGGATTATTCTGTTTATCTGCTCTTCTCTTTCTAATGTCCAAAGAAAACTGCCTGATGAATGTGGATTTGAAATTGCCTTCCTTTGTTAAACATTCATTTTTAAAATAAATATTGCGGACAAACATAAGTGAATGAAGGCCTCATTCCATTGTTTCTTCCTGGAGTATTGTAAACAGACATTTTTAGTAGGGCATTTTAATGTTTAGAGGTTTTTGTGGTTATGGACGTAGAGGAAGAAAAAAGGAAACATGAATAGCTCTTCTCTAACAGATTTTGCAGACTTGTTCTTTTCTTCAACAGAGGGAGAATTGATAAATGCTCCTTATCTGATCTTTCCTGAAAATTCCTGCCAAAAGCCTTAAAGAGAGTAATTTGATACTTTTCTCAGAGTTCTGACATCTACTTATTGATTATAATACAGTATTTTGTGCACTCACCAGGGAACTTAACCTGAAATGCTTTTAGTTCCAATCAAGTAACTCATAGAAACAGCAGAAGATTAAGAGCTAAGCCATGCAAAACCACACTTGTGATACAAGTGTATACAACTTAAGAGAAATGAATCTGGCTGCAACTACACTTATTAACAATTTTTATTTTATACAATTTCTTGTCTTTTTCTTGTATTGGTACAACAAAGACCTTGTGATTGCTCATGATGTGTGATTTGATGAGTATGAGCAGTCATAATAAAATGCTGAGAAGTTTTTCCAAAAGACAGAGATGTGTTTTAGAAATCATATTGGAATCCTGGTAACCTCTCTTCTCAAAACCCCAAGAATTGTGAATATATGACCCCCACCAGATACTACCAAGCACTGGGTTACTGATTGTGGCAGTAATCTGCCCATTGTAAGAGTAATAAAAATGTGCAAAAGGTATTTTCTATCTCAACTTGCTCTTAATCACAAGCAAACAAATCTCTTTTACTCAGTTCAACTGTTACTACCTCACATGTTTTTCTCCATTAAAAAAGAAACAAACAAAAAGACGGAAGTCTGTTTCTTAATGTGATTGTGAAAATCTCTCCCAGTATTCCTGCCTCTAGAGACTGTTAGGGAAAATGCAATGTGAGAACAGGAAGAGGCATTCCACCAAGAAGATGGGTTGGATGAGTCAGTACCTAACCCTCACGCCATTTGCTGCTGATTTCAAGGAGACCTTGAATTGTAGGAAGGCACTGGAGAAGGAGGATCATCTTGCAGCACTTTCAAGCTTCAAACGCTGCTGCTGACAGGTGTGCAAAATTTAGAGCAATGTATTACTGCATTTCATCCCTAATTTAGAGCTAGAGCATGTTTCCAAGAATGCGCTGACTGTAGCAGAAACCACCAGTACAACGCTGAGAAAGCTCCTCTCAGTGAAAGCAGCCATGTTAGAGAATAGCTCCTGCTATGGGCTTAAAATCAGTGCTGGCTGCCTGCCAAGGGGCAAATATTTTTGGCAGCTTGGGAAAAGGATCCACGAAAGAAAGTCTGTTACCACAAGAAAGACTAAGAATTGCCTCTGAAAATATATCCCGGTTTGTGGAAAATCAATTAAATACAGTCATTGAGTCCTTTTAGTGTTTTGCTTTATTTTATTTTATTTGCATGGATTATATTAACAGCATTTCAAAGTGCAAAAACTTTATTTTTGCTAGTATGAAATAATGAGATTCTTCAGACTTAGTGTATGTCACACACTACTTTATGCACTTCACATTGTGTAAAACTATTTACAATATTCTCTGGAAGTGAAATAAAGAAAACAGTCCTTTACCTGAACTTAGATAATTAGGAGTTTAATGATGAGTAGTAATCATTTATAAGATATAAAAAGGATTGTTCACTACATGATTAAATTAAAAGGAAGAAATTAGAGAGGATACTTTCAAAGGCACCCAGCCACCTCAGTTTCATCTGATTACAATGGAAAATTTGGTGGCTAGATTTTAGATTGCTAAATTATACTGTGAGATTCTCTCCCTCAGGGAGGGACAGGGTGCTGGCAAGAGCCCTCAGCTGGTGACTCTGAACTCTACTGGCCACACTGGAGCAGACCTTCAGTCTTATGGCGATGAACCAGGGATTCCTGAGGAAAGGGAAGCCAACAGGGAAACACCAGGGAAATGTATGAATGGAATTAAGAGGTGTTCCCCTAGGACAGTGTCCTAGTTTCAGCTAAGATAGAGTTAATGTCTTCTCAACAGCAGTTATAGTGCTGTGTTTTGAATGAGAAAGGTGTTGCTAGACACTGATGCTTTGGTTTTAGCTAAATTGTGTGTATTCTAAGTCAAGGACTTTTTACTTCTTGTCTCCTGCTCTGCCAGTGAGGAGGGATGCAAAAGAAATTGGGAGGGAGCATAGCTAGGGCAGGTGACCCAAATAGACCTAAGGGGTATTCCACACCATAGAACATCATGCCTAGTGACTGGGGGGAGTTACCAGGTCTGACATCAGTCAGCAGGTGGTGAGCAATTGTATTGTTCATCACTTGTTTTTCCCTTTTTCTTATCATACCTGTGGATACTGATGGCAGACTGAACACAAGCCAGCAGTGGGCCCAGGTAGCCAAGAAGGCCAATGGCATCCTGGCCTGTGTCAGGAATAGTGTGTCCAGCAGGACCAGGGAAGTCATTCTTCCCCTGTACTCAGCACTGGTGAGGCCACACCTTGAGTGGTGTGTCCAGTTCTTGGCCCCTCACTTTGAAAAGGACTTTGAGGTGCTGGAGAGTGCCCAGAGAAGGGCACAAAGGCTCGTGGAAGGACTAGAAAATGTATTATGAGGAATGGCTGAAGGATCTGGGTTTATTTAGTCTGGGGAAGAGGATGCTCAGGGGGGACCTCATAAATCTCTACAGCTCCCTGAAAGGAGGGTGCGGTGAGGTGGGGCCCGGTCTCCTCTACTGTGCCTGCAGTGAGAGGACCAGAGGAAATGGCCTTAAGATGAGACAGGGGAGATTCAAATAAGATATAAGGAACAATTTTTTCACTGTTAGGATGGTCAGGCATTGGAATAGGTTTCCCAGGGAGGTGGTGGAGTCACCATTCCTGTAGGTGCTCAAGAGGAGTTTGGATCTGCCTCTAGGTGATGTGGTTTAGAGGTTAAGGGGGTGCTGTGGTAATGCTGGGTGGATGCTTGGACTGGATGATCTTGAAGGTTTCTTCCAGCTTTAAAGATTCTATGATTTGATGATTCATGAACTGAGTAATAGACAGCCCTATCAGAGGAATGTGTTATTGGAGCTATTGGTCACCAACACAAGTGAGCTAACTGGAGACATCGAGAGGCAGCCCAGGCTGCAGTGATCCTGCATTGGTGTTTACACTCCTGAGGGATATGGCTCAGGTAAAGAGGGCCTAAATTTAGACCCTGAATTTTAGGAAAACAAACTTCCAGCTCTTCAGGGAGATAACCCCCTGACAGACTGCCCTGAGGGACAAGAGAGGGGAACAGACCTGACAGATTTTAGGGAATTCCTCTATAGACAACAAGATCTAGCAATCACTAGAAGCAAGAAATCATGCAAGGAATGCTAGAGACTGGCATGACTGAACAGGGACTGAATATCAGGATTTCTGTAAAGTCTTTGACAGAGTTCCCTANCCTTGAGTGGTGTGTCCAGTTCTTGGCCCCTCACTTTGAAAAGGACTTTGAGGTGCTGGAGAGTGCCCAGAGAAGGGCACAAAGGCTCGTGGAAGGACTAGAAAATGTATTATGAGGAATGGCTGAAGGATCTGGGTTTATTTAGTCTGGGGAAGAGGATGCTCAGGGGGGACCTCATAAATCTCTACAGCTCCCTGAAAGGAGGGTGCGGTGAGGTGGGGCCCGGTCTCCTCTACTGTGCCTGCAGTGAGAGGACCAGAGGAAATGGCCTTAAGATGAGACAGGGGAGATTCAAATAAGATATAAGGAACAATTTTTTCACTGTTAGGATGGTCAGGCATTGGAATAGGTTTCCCAGGGAGGTGGTGGAGTCACCATTCCTGTAGGTGCTCAAGAGGAGTTTGGATCTGCCTCTAGGTGATGTGGTTTAGAGGTTAAGGGGGTGCTGTGGTAATGCTGGGTGGATGCTTGGACTGGATGATCTTGAAGGTTTCTTCCAGCTTTAAAGATTCTATGATTTGATGATTCATGAACTGAGTAATAGACAGCCCTATCAGAGGAATGTGTTATTGGAGCTATTGGTCACCAACACAAGTGAGCTAACTGGAGACATCGAGAGGCAGCCCAGGCTGCAGTGATCCTGCATTGGTGTTTACACTCCTGAGGGATATGGCTCAGGTAAAGAGGGCCTAAATTTAGACCCTGAATTTTAGGAAAACAAACTTCCAGCTCTTCAGGGAGATAACCCCCTGACAGACTGCCCTGAGGGACAAGAGAGGGGAACAGACCTGACAGATTTTAGGGAATTCCTCTATAGACAACAAGATCTAGCAATCACTAGAAGCAAGAAATCATGCAAGGAATGCTAGAGACTGGCATGACTGAACAGGGACTGAATATCAGGATTTCTGTAAAGTCTTTGACAGAGTTCCCTACAACATCCTTCTCTTTACATTGGAAAAAGATGGAATTGATGGGTGGACTCCTAAATGCATAAGGAAGTGGTTAAACAGTCACATCCAGAGAGTAGTGGTCAATGGCTCAAAGTCCTGAAGGACATCAGTGACAAATGATGTCCCTCAGGGGTCTGCATTCGGACCGGTGTTATTTAATATCTTCATTAATGACATAGATAAAGGCATCAGGTGCTCCTTCAGCAGATTACTGATGACACCAAGCTGGGTGGTGCACTTGTCACACCTAAAGGGCAGGATGCCATCCAGAGGGATTGGGACAACCTCAAGAACTGGGCCCATGGGAATCTCATGAGGCTTTACAAGACCAAGTGCAAGGTGCTGCACCTGGGTCGGGGCAACCCTTGGTATCAACACAGGCCAGGGATGAACAGATGGAGAGCAATTCTGTCCAGAAGGACTTGGAGATGCTGGTGGAGGAGAGGCTGGCCATGACCCAGCCATGTGCACTCAGCCCAGAGAGCCAATTGTATCCAAAGCAGTGTGGGCAGCAGGCTGAGGGAGGGGATTCTGCCCCTCTGCTCTGCTCTGCTCTGGTGAAACCCCACCTGGAGTTCTGTGTCCAGCTCTGAGGCCCTCAATGGAAAGGCACAGACCTATGGGATTGATTCCAGAGAAGTGCCACCAAGTTGATCAGAGGGATGGAGCACCTCTCCTGTGAGGAAAAGCTGAGAGAATTGGGATTGCTCATCCTGGTGAAGAGAAGGCTTTGGAGTGACCCAACTGCAGCCTTCCAGTACCTGGAGGGAGCCTCCAAGACAGATGGAGAGAGGCTCTTTACAAGAGCATGCAGTGATAAGACAAGGGGGAATGGATTCAAACTGAAAGAGAGCAGGTTTAGGTTAGATGTTAGGAAAAAGTCTCTGGTATGAGGATGGTGAGGCACTGGAAGAGGTTGCCCAGAGAATATGCGGATGCTCCATCCCTGGAGGTGTTTAAGGCCAGGCTGGCTGGAGCTCTGAACAAGCTGGTCCAGTGAAAGGTGTCCCTGCCCACAGCAGAGGGGTTGGAACTGGATGACCTTTAAGGTTCCTTCCAATCAAAACCATTCTATGAGTCTGTGATTTAGTGAAATAGCTTCAGATTACTTCTGACTCCTTGATGGATGTCGGAAGTCTCAGAACATCTGATATTCAAACTGTTTATGTTAACTAGGTAGAATTGGGAATGGTGATGGTAAATGAATTTTGCAAGCACTATATCAGAAGTCTGATTCGAGTTTGAAACTTAGGTTGGTCTTTACTACAGCAGGTAAGCTAGAGCCTTGTGAAGAAGGACATGGATCTGGCAGGGATTTCTATCTGTCCCTCACACTAAGACTGTGGTTTCCAATCTAACTACCACCTGAAACCTTCAGTTGCTTAAAGCGGTCCATTACAGCATGCATTCTAGACTGGCTGATATCTAGTCTATATCAGTTTTATTTAGCAAATGTCATTGCTTTTCCTTTTTCATTTTAACATTGTTTTCCTTGCTATTATTTGTATGAGGCAGTTTAATTATACTTTTGTTGAGTAAAAGTGTGTTTGCCCACATGTATGCATGCCTGTGTATTTGTGTGTGTCTTTGGACACTTGTAGATTTCCTAGGATTTGTTTGCCTGGTTCTCTAGTGCACTCTTTCTGCACCATCTTTTGCAAGGACAAGTGAGACATTTCACAGAATTGTTTCTTAGATATCTTGAGTCCTGAAATATGGTGGGCCTGAAGTGAGGCTTAAATGTGAGCCTGAAGTGATTACAGCTCTTAAAACACAAATCTGATCTTAAAGAGAATTTCTAAGTATCAGAACTTCTATGCTATCTTGGATAAAGGAGAGAGGAAATTTATTCATATTGAAAAAAAAATTAGTATTTTTAGTGTTTTATCTGTTTTAATAGAAGAGCGTTTGTCTCTCCTTTTTTTTTTTTTTTTTTTTTTTTTTTTAATTCTTTTTCTGTCCAGGGAAGATCTGTACTTATATGTGAAGGATATTTTTATATCATTAATAGAACTCCTTTTATATAGCACTTTATTTGCCTGGCAATTATATTTGTTCCTTGTTAGTGTATTTTAGTACTTGCATACTCCATGTAAATATTTATATAATTTCTTTCTCAGAATGGGAGAACATGAGATATAAATAATCCCCTGAAACTGAAAAGAAAGATTTTACTCTGTTCCTTTGTATTTGGAAATATATTAACTTATGATATTCTACAGTGTGAGTATGAAGTGAAGATATATTCAGGAGTTGATTAATTTCCCAAAGGTGCTTTACTCTCAAGATATCATCAAATTACTATTGTTAGTTTTCTTGCTATGAAGACTTCCTGGTTTTCAACATTTTTTGGAGTACTTATGTGGCACAGATATCTGAGGTGATTAAACTTTGTGGTCCTGAATGCTTGTCATCACTGGTGTTCTTGGGATTGCAAAACTCAAAAGCAAATGGATGAGCAAAACTGCTGAAAACTTTGTATAGTGCTTGTACAGAGTGTGACATTCTGTGAACAAAATCAATTCTCTTCTGATTTGGTGAATAATTCTACGTGCAGTTTTCAGAGATAAGAAATCTTAATTTATCTGAATTGCAGCTCTGATCTTTTTCAGTTTCATAAATGTTCATGGCAGTTAAAACAGGGGTGAAAAATTTGGGCATGAAGCAGATATCACTTTAACCTGCCAGACCAAGAATTAGCTATATACCTCTGTCTCTTTCCCACAGATAATGCAGTATGTATGAATCAAAATGTTGTGAATTGGATCTTGAAAAAATACTTTTAAATATATAGATAAATAAGTGGACCTTGTAGATCTTAGTATAGATTCAGATAGGCATATTGCTTGTCAGTTAGCATGCCCTCAAAATACTGAGTACTAGAGTAGCTTTTGGAAAATAGCTCCCCCTATGGACAGTGTATCCCCGTTTTGTGAAAACTGTAGTATTTCCAGAATAAAGGTAAATAAACCTTTGCCATTCTAGAAATTAATGCTGAGGAAGGGAGAGGTATATCCTGCAATAAATAATGCAATGCTTTTCCCAAAGTAGATAGGTTTCTAGTTTTTCTCCAGTGCAATCAATTAAAAGTATGTCTAAAGGACGGGAACATTTCTAGAGAATGATAAACTTCAGCAGTGGACTTGTTAGTAGGTAACAGGAGCTTGAGTATGGATAGTCAACAGATATTTTGTATCATGCTCAGCTACTACTTTGGTGAGAGGAAGTCTGTGTTTCTACTAAGACACTTCACTGAAATTTGGGACACAGCACCTGCTCTTACTGATGCCAGGAATGACCTCAACCAGATTTTTCAGGTCACATTTTGGCAAAAGGCTTGAGCACAGATTTATGTCCCACTGATTGCAAGACATGTTTCATGGAACGCAGAGAAAACTTCCACTGCTAGTTAACTTCACATCTAAAAAACTGAGGAAAAACACCAACCCTTTTGCATCCCTCTCTTTCTACATCGTGCACTTGCATTGTCAGCTTTCCAAAACAAGTCTTTTTCTCCTGTAGAAATACAACCTTTTTGTAATGCATTTCTGCCAGGTGCATTGGTTCAAGCTATCAACTCTCATCACCAGCTCTCTAGAAGTCGTGACTTCTCCCTGAGATTTCTTAGCACACACAGTGCAGCTCTTTGTAAAGAGATCTGCAAATAGTACAACTACAGGAAAGTCTGTCATGCTTTCTTTTCTAGTGTTTGGTCTGTCATCACATGAGTGAACCACTCTTACTTTTGTTTGTTGCATTCATGAAATTTTTATTTTTTTCCTTACATTTGGATGAGGTTCTTTTTTTTTGTTTGTTTAAGGTACATATTATACTTGGACAACTGAGATTTCAGCAGAGTTAAATGCCTTCTGTTTTTGAACATTTAGCCAGAATATTTTGTAGCTCAAAAGCATACATATAGTTTTCTGCTTAACAGTAAAATGAATTTATTTGTCAGTCAATCAAAAAGGAAAACCACCCCCCTCCCAAAAGTCAGGAATGATAGAATTTTATTTTCACCACTGAAGCTGCCAAACCCTTTTGCAAGTCAGTAATACTGTATTTTCTGTCTTACTAACTTTCTTTTCTACCATTTAAAAAATGCAATTCATACAGAAAAGGTAATTAGGCGCAGCACAATGTTGCACAATTATGTTTTGAAAATTCAGGAAAGCTGAGTGCAACATGCGGGACACCAACCTATAAACAGTCCTTGTTTAGTTATGCCCAGATTTAGGATCTGCTCTTCATGTGGATCTCCATTTACATTCTTACTTGTATCATTAACCTTTGAAATGGGAAATTAAACTAAATAATAGATTTCTAGAAGGTGTGGGGAACAACTAAGATGCTTTTGGTTTCTTTCATTCATTCTGTCTGCCCTGAGCCAGACCCTTCATCTCATTCCCCACCTTTGCAGGAATTGCTTTGAGGGTTGCTTATAATAGACAAGGTCCGTAATGTTCTTGCTTCTCGCTTATGAGGTTGCTATGTAAGATCTGAGCTTAGTCATCCACTCTCAAGTTTTTCACCAGCCTTAGAATTCCATATGGTGATCTATACATAGGCCTGGTTGGCTATCACCACAGCATTTTTGGTATTGACAACTAAAAACCATCTTTAGGCAACAGGTATTGAAAGCCTTTAATTATGTCTGCATTTTACACCATATTTTGTTTTAGTCTTGACAAGTCATTGCTGCTGCACATTTTCAGTTACGTTTTTTGGTTTAGATCAGGCAGCTGCATCAGATCTTTCCCACTTGTCTCAATACACTCTTTGCTGTTGGGGTTCAGTTTTGTTTAGATTATTTTGCCAGTTGATTTTGCTAAAAGCTTATGCCCCTTCACAACTTTTGGCTTTCTTACAGCTAACACTGATGTACAAATGTATAAGCGCATTACCTTTCTTAACTTTGGAGGAATAAATTTTAATTTCTTCAAACGTGTACTATATTTTGCATCATTTCTTGTTCTTTGTGAAGTTTCCAAACCTTTATGTGAAGTACCATATGCAAATTTCAGGTCCCTTAGCTATTTCTCTTCATCTGGTTGGTTCCCATCTACTCTAGTCAGCAGTTTCTCCACATCACAGTGGCTGATCATGGAGATGCAAACATGTACTCAAGTGCACAAGCTTGAACTGTGTACATCACAGACAGATCTGGAGGTGGATCTGCTCCAGTTCAAAAAGTTTTATCAATAGTAAGGAATCATTTGCAGTTATCTAAAGGATCGTATCTGTATATATTTTCCTAATTAGTAACTAACTTGATAGGTACTAATGCAAATTGTTTTCACCCCAAATATTATTTCAGACCCTTGAAATGAAATACTGTAATTTACTTTAATGTTTTACTATCGTTATAGAAGTGGTTATTCCAAACTACAAAAAGAAAAAAGAATGGAATCTTATTTCTCTGAGAAATTGTACATAGAGTGTGATAAGAATGCAACACAAAAGAGGGCAAATATGAGGGCTTTATGAGCAGTTCTAAGAATAAGGGACACAGCTGTCCCCCTTCCTTTACTTAGGATGGCATCTTACTTTGCCCTCTAACTGGGGGTTTTCTAGTCTCCCATATTGTTAGAAAAGCTGTTTATATGAACATTCTGTAAATTATTTGGGTCCAAATGCATCAGGTTAGCTAAATGACTGCAAAGAGTAGCTTAAAAGGACTAAGTTTGATTCATTTGGAAATGAAATGTAAGGAAGCTCAGATGGAGAATTTGAAGGGATGCTAACATTCAGAGGGAGAAGGAGATGATCAGCCAGGGGAAGTTGAGCATGGTGACTTCCCCTTCAGCATGGGTGGGTCTTGGACCCTGCCTGTAATTTCATCATTTCTCTTCTAAGAAAAAACCATATAATTCAAACAGAATTATTATTTGTCACTTTTATAATTTCCAAGATTCTCTGAAATTAATGCAAAAAAAAGGAATTTAAAACTTGATTCAGATAAAAAATAATGCAGTAGTCTTCTCAATGATTAATGAAATTAATAAGCTAGACTTCAAAACATGTGTTAAATGTTGCGTAATTGATAATGACTCATTTTTGTTTCTTTTCTGGTTTCTACATTGCAGTAGTTCTGTGTGGGTTTTTTTAGGACATCCTTGTCCCATGTAAAAATATTACTACAGTTTTATATTTTTTTTTAAATATGAGATGAGGTTTTATCTAGCAACTGGTGTTTAAGAAATGCTGACATAAAAATCAAGTCAAAAGGAAAAAAAAAAACACAAAACCCTCCTGGTATCAAAGTAGTTTCTAATTTGTGCTCCTTTGGTAGAAAAGGTGAAAACACAAAGCAATTGATTGCATAACAACTTGACATCTGAATCTCCAGTTCTTTTGGTATAGGTATAAATAATAGAATATCAATGGTGGTTCCATCAGTGTGAGATTTCAGTTCCCTTTAGCGTGTAGGAGGACATATTGTTAATTGTATGAGTCAGAATGCAGTGTTTGATTTTCCAGGGCTGTGCACATGTGGATCTGGGGATCCTGTATGCTTTCTGGCTGGAACGTTGAAAGAAGATGAAAATACCCATCTCAGTGTAATTAAATTTAATGTGATATTTCCTGTTGATGTGGTGAAATCAGGACTGGAGCTCTGTGTTAGCAATAATTAATGATACATCAGTTGACTGATGGTGAAGCAATTCTCCTATGCAGCTATAAGTGCTTTCTAAAGGAGAAATAATACAACGAACATCAAAGGGTAAGCTGACGCTGGTAAACAACCATCAACTATTTAAAGTAATTCTGCGAAAAACTGCAATACTTTATCAGTTTCAAACAGGAAATGCAAGAAAATTAATTCTTTCAAATTGCATTCACCTGAAATTGAATTTTGAGCTGTATGTTTTCTATTTAAGATTAATCTTTGTGAAGGCTAGTTGCCTTTACTGCTAGTGAGTTTTTTTATATCAAGCTGACTTAGTAGGAGTGTAGAGGTTAGCCAGTGGTCCTCTACTTCTCATGTAGAGTGCAGGTGAGTACTGTTATTCTTGGATTTATAACTATTCAGCCTTGTGCAATCTTAACTTATGCAAGTTAGTCTTAAACAGGAACAGACACAGCAGAGAGGCTCTTACTTTGGAAAGAGTTCACAGCACGCAACTCCAGTTCTGCAAAGGTGTTTTATATGTCATATATTAGTTTTGAATTCAGGAGCACTGTGCTCTTGCCTGAGCAGGTGCACACCTGATATGAAGCTTCATCCTGCAGTGACTTTCATGTGAGTAGTGCAATGTTATAAGGCTCTCTTTAAGCTCCAAATCATAAAATCATAGAATAATAGGCCAATTTGGGCTAGAAGGGCCTTTAAAAATCATCTGGTCCAACCACCCTGCCATGAGCAGGGGCAACTTCAACTAGACCAAGTTGTTCAGAGCCTCATCCAACCTGACCTGGAATCTTTGCAGGAATCGGGCTTCCACCATCCCTTGAGGCAACCTGTGCCAGTGTTTCACCACCCTCATTGTAGAACAAGTTCTCCCGACATCTAATCTAAATTGACCCTCCTTCAGTTGAAAACTAGTACCCCTTTTCCTATTGCAACAGGCCCTGCCAAAAAGTTTGTCTTCATCTTTCTTATAGGCCCCCTTAAAAATGAGTAAGGGCTCCTTGCAAAAGTAAGTATTTTCGGGTCTCCATACTTACAGTCTGTAACAGATATCCTGGTTTCAATCATATTCCCTATATCTGTCTCAGTGCAGCCATATATCTAGTGAAATATACAGTAGCCAAATACAGTAAAGAAGCCTGAGGTTTCATTCTACAGCCCTTCCATTACATGTAAGACTGAAGCACAAAATGTTATGCACTTGAAATTTTAAGTCCTCAACACTGTGTGATACCAGAAATTAGCTTGGTTGATCAGATATGTAAAATAAACAAAATATAAGAATAGATAAACAAGAGTCGGTTTACATGAGAAAAAATAATGTATTAGCATATTTCTCCTTTTCTCCAGCAGAAAATGTGCCTTAATGTAAATACTCTGCCACTAAATTTCTAAAATATCTCTGGTTTTAATTCTATCACTCTATGAAAAAGAAAATTACAAAATTATATTTAACTAATACATTTTATACATATATATACTTTATATATACATATGTACTTTACATATATATACATCTATGAAATATTTCATTAAAAATATATTGTTAAATGCTCTGGTTTTTTATTCATGGTTTTGGTGTTTCTATCCAACAGATAACTTGGAGTAACAGTTCATGTGATGATATTCTTGCCATACACTAATAAATCAAACTATGAGAGGCAACTGCTGTCTTCTAGTGCTGTTGGTGTTTGCTCTCTGCAGCTTGTAATAAGTGGACAAAAGGTCATTCTGGACAGTGTATAAAACCCAACATCTTCCCTCTCAAAACGTCTGAGACAGACTGTGGAGATATTCAGCTCTTCCTTAACACTTGTTATCTGTGGAGCTAAACCACTGTGCAACAGTGAGCTGATGTGTGCAAAGGGTAACTCTGTGATGGAGTCATGCCTCCAGGGGCAGTCAGGGCATGGCCTTCAAAGGGAAAGAAGCCTGTGTCTGGCTGACATGTAGTGTAACTGCATCACAGCTGTGGAATTTGTACACACAGGGCTGGGGATGGAATCCTAGAGAAAAGAGAATCTGCAAGTGTAAGCCATGGCTAGTGAAAAGAAGTGGTTTCCAAAAGGCATAGTAAGCCCTTTGCCAGTGGTGGGTGGTGATGAGCTCAGTTCAGCTCTGGTCATATGAACAGCCAGAGAGAGATAATGGTTCTATTTAGAAGATATTTATGCTAATGTTGCCTTCACAGTTAACAAGCTAAATCTGCCAACAACGAAGACTTTTAAATATTTACTACTTTACTTCTAAGGCAATCATTTCTGACAAGCTAGGAAGTAGCATTAAAGCACTATGGAAAAAGGTTTATAATCCTCTTATATTTATCACTCGTATTTCTGGGGTCAAAGATGATGTCATTTTTCAATGGTTGCCAGCAGCCATATGCTCTGCAATTACAAACAGCTCTAACAGAAACCTTAATTCGTAAAAAATCCAGGTTTTTTTGCAAATGATTTCTCTATGTGATCTTTCAGAACACCATTGTGTCCCTCATAAACTAAATACTCAATAGTAATCCTTTTAGCCTTGTTAATCATTGAAGAGCTGCATAGGGCTACTGTTACTGTCCCCATTTTTTTTTTCCAAACACAATGAGAGGATGCTTTTAAGGGATGCATGGGCCCAATATTTTATGTATCTCAAGAATGTTTTCTTTATAATATTTCATTTTCACTGTTTAAAAAGAATGACTGCAATAAGAAAGCTATCCCAATGTAAAACATTAGTAAGATATTCTTGTTCTTTACAGAAAACATAGCAGGTTGCGTGTCAGTGAAGCAGGCAAACATAACTTCATTTGCAAAATCTCTGTTCAGCATAGCACATAAGCATCCATCTAACATACTTTGCAGTCAGTGCTTTTATTTAAACATGTACCCTTGTGTCTATTGAATCTGGTTCATGATACAGACCCATGAGTACATTTATTTAATGAATAATCTTTTTTAATGTATGTTTTCCATTTCTCTAGCTCACTAAGCCTCCTGCATTTTGGTTCCCTCTATTAAACACTTGCACTTTTCCCACTCTTCCAGGAAGGTTAGAGCCTTTTCTCATATTGTAACTTTGTAATTGCAAGAATTTGGTTTCTGTCTCAGCAGATTTTTGAGCATTTGCAATGTTAGCTGCCAGATTTTCAATCTTTTCATTTTAACTTACATCCAGTAAAATGTAACTTTCATGACTTTATTGATAGATTGGGTATAAAGTAAAGACGATCCTGAAGCAAAAGATAGATCATGTAATTATAAATGATGTAATTATATACACCACAACTCTTTGCATGACTTTGTACTCAACAGGCAAAGTGCTGCAAAATAAAGAGTAATTTGTTTTGGAATTAAAATTCTTGATTTTAAATGGAAATAAATTACATCCAAGTATACAATTTTCTATCAGGTTGTCTATACTCTATCAGCCATGGGAATATGCATTTAATCTATATGATATTATTTGTACAGAAATTCTCATTACATACAAATCCTTAGAGGCTCCCCTACAAGTAGTGGTCAGCAGCCTTCATAGGGGTATATGAACCAAGTCCCCTTCCTAATCTTGTGCACTGGAGGTGGGGTGGGTGACAGGGGTGGGAGCATTACTGCTATATGGGTTGTAGAATCAGAGCAGAATTGCAGTATATGACTGTAAACAGAGCGAGCTGTACATTGCCTGGTGCTGACCGTAATCTCTCTAGATCGATCCAACCGGGGCATCCAGACGTGGAGAGGGAGAGAGGGCAGCCACAATACTGCTGTTCAAGGGCACTGGTCTCCATGAGGGCTTCAGGGAAGTTGGCAAGAAAGAGGCCGGGTGCCTGCACTGGAGCTGGCCTCAGAGATGAGTAGCCAATAGCACAGCCAATGGAGCCAGCTGAGGATGTCACCATGTGCCTGGAGCAGTACACTCTGAAGTTCTTCTCTTTTGGCTGCTTATCCCACTGCTGTTCATACACCCCACAAAGCCTCTCAAATAAACAACGTCGTCCACTTCCCATACGACTTCTAAAGGTTGTATTTTCCATTTCTGTTGCAAAAACGTAGGGGTTTTTCAGTGAACTGGGTTATTACTACACACCCAGTAAAAATATTTACCTTGAGTTTAACTCAGGTATGAATAAACTACTTTTATATGCCTACTAGTCTTCCACTAATATTTCTATGTGTTTGTGAGGAAGTTATTTGACTCCTAAGCTTTCGGGCAATCTCCACCAGACTGTAAGAAGATGCAAAAATTAAGAAAAATATTAGTTTGTCTAATTTTGCTGTAAATGCTAGTACTACACAGGCAAAACATGGTATTCTTCTATTACTATTTTAAAAATATAAATTACAATTTCTTCTCATAAAAAAAATAAAAACCATATTTTCAGAAAAATGAACATAGGATCTAGTTTTCCTGATTGGAATACTAAAAAAATAATTTTCTTATTATTAATTGATATTTAAAAAGTGCCATTTCACTTTAGGAGGTAAATATTTGTTATTGAAAAGTGTAACAGCATCTTGAAATATTAGTGTATCTGTTTGTGAGGTACATCTAGAAATAAAAAATATTTTTACATTACATAAATAAAGGAAAACATTAACAATAATGAAGATTATATATTATCAGATGTTTCATTAGAATGAGTTAGAATCATAGAGTGACAGACTCATAGAATGGTTTTGATTGGAAGGAACCTTAAAGGTCATCCAGTTCCAACCCCTCTGCTGTGGGCAGGGACACCTTTCACTGGACCAGCTTGTTCAGAGCTCCAGCCAGCCTGGCCTTAAACACCTCCAGGGATGGAGCATCCGCATATTCTCTGGGCAACCTCTTCCAGTGCCTCACCATCCTCATACCAGAGACTTTTTCCTAACATCTAACCTAAACCTGCTCTCTTTCAGTTTGAATCCATTCCCCCTTGTCTTATCACTGCATGCTCTTGTAAAGAGCCTCTCTCCATCTGTCTTGGAGGCTCCCTCCAGGTACTGGAAGGCTGCAGTTGGGTCACTCCAAAGCCTTCTCTTCACCAGGATGAGCAATCCCAATTCTCTCAGCTTTTCCTCACAGGAGAGGTGCTCCATCCCTCTGATCAACTTGGTGGCACTTCTCTGGAATCAATCCCATAGGTCTGTGCCTTTCCATTGAGGGCCTCAGAGCTGGACACAGAACTCCAGGTGGGGTTTCACCAGAGCAGAGCAGAGCAGAGGGGCAGAATCCCCTCCCTCAGCCTGCTGCCCACACTGCTTTGGATACAATTGGCTCTCTGGGCTGAGTGCACATGGCTGGGTCATGGCCAGCCTCTCCTCCACCAGCATCTCCAAGTCCTTCTGGACAGAATTGCTCTCCATCTGTTCATCCCTGGCCTGTGTTGATACCAAGGGTTGCCCCGACCCAGGTGCAGCACCTTGCACTTGGTCTTGTAAAGCCTCATGAGATTCCCATGGGCCCAGTTCTTGAGGTTGTCCCAATCCCTCTGGATGGCATCCTGCCCTTTAGGTGTGACAAGTGCACCACCCAGCTTGGTGTCATCAGTAATCTGCTGAAGGAGCACCTGATGCCTTTATCTATGTCATTAATGAAGATATTAAATAACACCGGTCCGAATGCAGACCCCTGAGGGACATCATTTGTCACTGATGTCCTTCAGGACTTTGAGCCATTGACCACTACTCTCTGGATGTGACTGTTTAACCACTTCCTTATGCATTTAGGAGTCCACCCATCAATTCCATCTTTTTCCAATGTAAAGAGAAGGATGTTGTAGGGAACTCTGTCAAAGACTTTACGGAAGTCCAGATCAACGGCATCTGTAGCCCTTCCCTTGTCCACTGATGTAGTCACCCCATCATAGAAGGCCACTGAGGTTGTCAGGCAAGACTTGACAAGCTTGGTGAAACTATGATGACTGCTTCAAATCACCTCCCTGACCTCCCTGTGCCTTCGCATAATTTCTGGGAGGATCTGTTCCATGATCTTCCCAGGCAAAGATGGAAGGATTGCAACAGGTCTGTAGTTCCCTTTCTATACTTTTTAGAGATGGGTACAATGTTTCCCCTTTTCCAGACCCCTGGGACTTGACCTGACTGTCATGACTTTTCAAATATCATGGAGAGTTGCTTGACAGCTGCCTCAGCCAATTTGCTCAGGAATCTGGCATCATCTACCTAGGTTTCATGGACTTACATTCAGGTTCCTCAGGTGGTCAGGAATCTGCTCTTTTCTTACAGTTGGAGGGATTTTGCTCCTCCAGTCCTCATGCTGCTCTCCATCCACTAGAGAGATGGGAGAAGAGAGGCTGCCACTGAAGACTGAGGCAAAAACATCCTTGAGTACCACAGCCTTCTCCTCATCCATAGTTACCAGTTTTCCAGCATTGTTTGTCAGGGGGGGTACAACTTCTTTGACCTTCCTCTTCTGGTTAGAAGCTTGTAAAAGACCTTCGTCATTCTTTGCATTGTTAGGCTGAGTTCAGTTTGAAACACTCTTCTTATGATGAATCTATAAACTTCTAAAACACTTAGAAGAGGAATGATGACAAATAGGTTGCCATTTCTTTGAAGTACTCTCTAATACATTTTCTTGAAGTATTTCTGCAGTTATAATTGTGCTATGCTTATTAAAAATCAACCATAGTGTTTTGTTACATCCGCTGTACACAGGGAAAAATCCCTATTGTTAATTTTTTTGGTCAAGCACAGATTGTTAAACCTGTATTTCAGTATGGTATTTTAACAGCAGTGTAGATACAATGTTCGTCATTCTTGCAATTTTATTTATCACTTCTTTCAAATGTTTTGAAAAATAAGATATTTGATTTTTGCAGACACTTAACCTATGTCTTTAGCTATAAAACCATCATAAAATTAGAAAAGAGAATTTTATGTAATTGCAAATAAATTCAACGGTTTGGGGAACAGGCAGGATTGTATGATTTAAATCAAGACCCCTCTCTGGAATCTGTAAAAATCACACTGCATCAGTATGCAGTGTAAAGAAACTTTTCATTCATCATACTTAATTATAAGGAATTACTGTTTTTCTGCAATATGTTGGAAGACCTTGTTGTACTGAAATGTGACTTGGCTCTCACTTTAGTCATCTATCCCTTTGTATTCTGGAGCACTCTCTTTAACTATATACCCTTGAAAGCAGAATTTTGTGAAAGAAAATGAACAGTGCTGGTTACCTGCATCATGGGAGAGGTTCTTCACAGCTGGAATTTGACAGATTTTTTCACTTGATGAATTCTTTGACCTGTTGGTAAACGTTAAGTCTGAATATTACCATTTTTGTCTGACACTTTAGAGTCTTGAAGAAAGGACCAGCACTTGCATAACTTTGTTGTGTGGATTAATCTATATGACAGTATTGGTAAGAGAAGTGATTTGCAATCCAATAGTTGAAGGTTGGTCAGAGCTTTCTTCCTCTTTCAGGAAACATTAAGCCCTCAATGAAGTAACTAAATGAGGTACATAAGCTGGGAAAAGAGATACAGAATTGTATGTGTCATTTAAACAGCAGTATAGAGGATCCAACTTCATGGAACAAAAAAAATTTAAACAAACTGGAATACTGAACTTACTAGTTATTAATAAGTAGGCTGTATTGTTTCATATATTTTTAATGTTAGTCTTACAGATTTTTCTCAACAATGTATTGTAAGAATATGATGCAAAAGCAAAATGAAAGCTAAAGATACACCATTTTTCAGAAATTAAATAAAAACAGAGTAGAGATTTATGGACAAGAAATATATGACAATATTTAAAATTCCATTTTGCACTTGTTAGCACAAATAGAAAGGTTTTCCCTTACTTTTACGCATCAAGAATGGCCAAATATTAGAGGAATAATCTAGTCATGTTTTCTGTATTTCAGGAGAATGATTCATCAACTCGTGTCTTCATTATTTTCTAAACTTTGAAGTAACATTACTTAAGATTTGTTATTGTTAAAGGTGCAAGGATTTTAACTGCTTCAGCTGAGTGGAAATAACTTCTGCTGTGCTTTTGCTAAAAAAAAATATCCCCTTGTGGAGAATTATAATCCAGTTTTTGTGCAATAAGTAGAATTCAGTCTGATCCTAGCTGACATTTAATTTTTAACTATATTTTTAAAAAAATTAAGTCTGTATATTGTCCAGGGCCATCATTAAGCAAAAAGACCTCATGCTGCACTGAGGGAGACAGGTATCTTGTAGGGACGGTTGGTCAGCTTCAACTTGCACAACCAATGAATTAGTTCATTCCCAATATAATTCAGTTTAAAACTCCTAGCAGACCCTTAAGTAGAGGGAATAAACCCCACATTTCTGAATTGAAAAAAAAAATTGTCGATTCAACTTTAATTATTGAATACAGAATGCTCATTCCTGTCCTGCTTTGCAAAAGAGATATATTAATTGTGAAAAAACACTTTATTTTTTGTTTAAATCCATAGGTTTCTGAACTCATTGTTTCTCTTCAGCTGAGAAAAAGTTCCAGAAAGGCTTGAAAAAAGTTTTTTTTTTTTAAACTATGTAACTTACTCTCTAAACCTAGAACTTAAAAACCACACAAGGCCATGAAACATGACTGTACTGTAGTCCAAAGGCTAAGATTCAAGATTCTGTGACAACAAAGGAAGAATAACTTCTAAAAATTTTGTCAATTTTTTAGGACAAGATGACATCAAAGCTGTTGCATAAGCTCAAGCTAAGCTCTTAGGGTTATTGCTCTCTCTTTTGCTCAAAATAAGTTTCTGGCTGCACTTATGCTCCTCAGTAATGGTAATAGAAAAGAAAGAGAGTATAGCTTTTAAAGTACACTTTATTTCTCTCTTTTCCCACAGATCTTTTAGATAATCAAGTTTATCAAAAACTCTTAAAGGCTTTCTCAAATATCTGTCTGACAAACTGATGGGAACAACCCATTGTTAATAAAATTATGCATGAGAGCTCTGAAGCTCAAAGATTTTTATTTCTGTTTTATTATAGGTGAAAACTGAGTTAAAGATCTGCAACAGAATTTCAGCAGGATTCTAGAACAGCCTTTCCAAATGAGGAAAATATTACTCTATTTTTGTGGATTTTACAGTTGTATTTTAGACATCTTTTGTATCTCTGGATCTTTGGGTTTAATGGTAACATAAAAGTAAAAACATCTAAATGAGAAAATCATCCAATTAAGCAGATGACATAAAAGCTCTAACACTTCAGAATACTTTAGAATCAAATTGAATCTGAAAATATGGGTGCAATATATTGACGTATCTAAAAATTAGGCAAGTTAATCTTGTTACTGACTTTCAGAGTAGATGGTGGTTCTACACTCTCCAGACAGTCACAAGAATACAACAATCAGGGATGAAAATGTATTTCTACATTTGCAGCAAGGCAATAAAGGAATTAATAAATTAAAAGAACATTCATCATTGCATTTAGTTTAATTTATTGTCTAACCATGAGCAGAACTTTTGTGTCTGGCCTGCTGAAATTATTGCTTATAGAAGGTTTATGATTTGCTTTGGCTTAGCTAAAATGCTGAGCTTTTCTTCATATGGAAAAGATGCTTTTTGTCTGCTCCAAGTACAAGTGAGAAGTTGACCCATCTATTCTTTGCTATGTAGTCCACAGGATAGTTGTATGTCTGCAAATTACATGTGTAGAAAAAGCTAAGAAATGCTGATGGATGTGTATCAGCCCTGGTCTCTATTTGACTTGTTTCATCTCTTCTGTTTCTGGAACAAACCCAGCAAAGTTGTTGTGCCACAGGCAGTTCACACATAGAGCAAGACAATGTCTCAGGGAGAAAATAAGCAGTGGAGGGAAAGAAGAGGTTATGGTTATAAAACTGCAATGGCAGAGAGGTGCTGTCATCTTTCAGACCCATATGGACCACTAGTGAAAACGCATGCCACTGCAGGCAAACTTCTACCCAAGAATTTTGTGGTAGGATCACAGGGAAATTTCCAGAGGGTGGTGAAATGAGAGAGATTGTGCTTCACGGGGTAGGCGATCTTGAAGTCAGGGAGGAAAGCAACCTTTTTTATGTTCTCCAATACCATTCAACCTGCTTTACTCATCGGATGGAGATGTCCATTCCCAACGTTACTACCAGAAAGTTGGTGAGGATTTTGTTTGTTTGTTTATTTTGTAAAAATTGGTGACCTGGCCTGGGATTACTGCTGGAACTGAGAGATAACATCGATTTTCAAAACCCATTTTGCATGCTGTTTCAAATATCTGACTGTAAAAGAAAGACGCGTGAATGACATATTCTCTGTGACAGCAGTGGTGAATCAAAACTATAAGTGGGGTTGACATGAAAGAAGTAATGGACTTTGAATCAGACTGGGCATAAGTCAGAAGCTTTGTGACCCAAAAATTGGTGCAAACATTGTCTTTGATTTCTTCAATGTTGAATGTCAGATCTGCAGTGCTGCATTTTATCTGTTCTCCCATTCACAGGAAACTGTTATATCGTTATGAAGTCAGGATGAAATCACTGGTCAGCTTAGATGTTCTTGTATATGAAACAACTGGGAAGCTTGCAATAAACTGTAATCCCAGTAATATTCATGGTCTTACTATGTGCTGTGAACCAGTCTCTTTAAGACTCTTTTTGTGTACTGTTCTTTACACACAACCCCACCCCCACCTGGCATGGTAAAAAAAAGCAGTAAAAAACTTCATCTTCTGATAATGCACCTTTGTTTTTATGGAAGATTTTTTTGTTTTATAAGGGTTAAAGAAACCCAGTAGGTCAAAATCTCTCATCATTTTAGCAGAAAGAGATAATAATTAGGAAACAAGTGCCTAGAAGAGAAATTTTTGTACAAAGAGGATTTGATGAAAACTTTATTTGATGACTGTTGGGCTTGGATTCTAACCCTGATTCATGCAATAGAAAGTATTACATGAGGAAGCACAAGACTTCACTCACTCATGATTTAGAAAATATGTGGGTCTTTGTTTCCAATTTAGTGGTGTCTGTCAGCTGAGCAGAACGTGAAAGGAGGTACAGGAAAGTGGAAGTGATCTCATATTCCCAGGGCTGGAACTGGTCCACCTCTCTTTATCTCCTGCTGTGACATCCACTGCAGACAACTTACTTAGGTGCACATACTTTTCTGAAGTGTTTCTCATGCATCCTGAAACTTCCAGATATCAAGAATCTCCCATCATTCAGGGTAGTCTATAAATTTTTACTGGTGTATCTTCTCATTCTGACAGCCTCTCTCTTATAGGCTGAATGCTTTCAGAAGAACCACGAATGATATTTCATCATATTCGAAGTAAATAAGCCCTTTTTCAAAAAGACTCATTATATTTGATGCATTTTTTTTTTAATCCCATATTTTGTTAACAGACCTTTAGTGGGAAAGAGGAAGAATGGAATAAATAATTAAATTATGCTACTCCTCAGAACAAGTATCTTCATTCATATTGGATCAAAGGCAAATGTCCTGATACATATAGTCTTGAAGACTTAAAAACAAAACGTTTCTGCATTTATCAGAATAAATTTTTTCCTGACAGCTTGACAGAGACATCTTCAATCCCTTGGGTCTATAGTCCACTCAGAATCAGAAATGCTTAGCTGAAGGTTGTACAAATCCCAGAATATGCAAAATTGCAGGATCTTTTATAACTGTGATGAACAAGGCTAAGTTCTGTTCAACAGGGACTCTTCAAACATAATTTTGCAGGGTGTCTACAACACTTATATCTCAGTCAAGTCAAGTCCTTTGGATGGTGAAGTATAAACGAATAAAAATGTGACAATTTTAGAGACATGGTGAAAGACTGTTCCTATTCGTTAAGTGTAGTCTGCGTATAAAACAAACAATTGCAAGAATCAGGAGTTTTGCTAGGTGGTCCTTTCATGCAAAAACATGCCTGTATTAAGTTTAAAGGAAGCTTTGACTAAGTTGCACTTAAAAATTAATAATAATAATAGTGTGTAAGATAATGCTGAAGAAATATTTCAACCAAACATCCCCCCTGGGTTGCTCCAATTGAGTTGTTTACCAGAGAAAGGATATTCTGGAGTAGGTTTCCCAGCTGAAGTTATGGTACAAAAATGGTTTTGGTTGTATGATGGAATGTGATGAATTTAGGAGTGGAGTGATACGTCCATCTCTGCCTTGTCAGTAAACTACTGATCTGTTCACTGTCTTTACAACCCTGTAACATCCCTGAATCCTACCTTTGTACTTTGCTGTAATCATAACAGCAAGCTACTGCAAGGATTAGAAACACAATTTGACACCTTTTTTTTTCTAAATTAAATAGATGCTAAAAGAGAAAATTGCACCATTTAGGGTACATTAAAACAGTTTTGGACAAGGAATTTAATTATAGAAATATTTGGATATATTTCAGTCTTTCTAAGAGCTTCACAGATTTCTATCATTACTCTGCAGAAGCCTAATTATAAAATATCAAGACCCTCAGTTTAATCTTTTCCAAGTCTAGAAATAATCACGTAATTTCCTAAATAGTGGTTTGGGTTTTTTGTCTAGGTTTGGTTTTGCAAAAAAAGAAAGGTAATCAAAACACTGGTGAGAGACAATGAACTTTTACTAACCTCCAGAGGATCACTTGACTATGAGTGGTACAATTTTTAAGAGAACCTCTCTTTATTGACCAAATGCAAATGGACAACTAAAAAAGCAGAATTTTTGAATGTGCTGGCCAAAGGGGTCCTGGAATGAGTACCTAATTTAAACCTAAGTTAAAAATATAATATAAAAGACAGAACAGCACCTTATTCTTCGTCTAGTTAAAAGTAATTTTTTGCACATTTAAGGGACATTTCAGTAGGCAAGGTCGAGAGCAGAACAATAGACTATTTGTACATGTGAAACTGAGACAAGTTGCTTAAAAACAGGGTACAGAGTGTTCACAGGTAAGAAACATGAAGACAGCAATTCTTTCAAAGAGGAAGTATATGATGAAAAAGACATATTCCATGTTCTCAGAAGACAACAAAAATATAATAGAATAACTGAAATGGAGTCATGTACAAGGAAAAATTAAATGCCTTAAAACTGATGTAAGCCAAATTGTTACCTTAGGAACACAAATCAAAGCTGTTGAATATTACTTAATAATACAGGAGAAGTTTTACCTAGCATATATGTAAAGGACCTGAGAAATCTAATTGATCATAAGACTTATGAGACTGTGATCTTATTTTTCAAATATTGTGAGAGATTATTAAGTAATTGGTTGTATCCTTTTTGACATGCCATTTCTGTGGTCAGTTTATTAAGGTTAATAAGAGCTTGAAAATAAGTTCCAATAAATCATTGTCATTGCTTTCAAAAAGTGCACATTTTGTACTACGTGATGTTTGCAATGTCAATACTCTGGATAAAGAAATGTCAATGATTTCTTGGTATTTTGCACAACTCTCTTGTATATCGGCATCATTTCAGAAACTTCTAGCCTTTTTTCTTCCTTTTTTCCTTGTTAAGCACTTTACTAACCCTATGGATTTCAAAACATTCAAAAGAGGTAAAGGCTATGACAAGAGGGAAATGGGATAGATTAACTGTATCAATTATTTGTGAAATTTGTAAAATCATTTGCAAATCTTTCTACTGCTTGCTTATTTACATTTAAATAAGAAACTAACTGCATTTCCTCATACGGTAGTTAAAATACTGCTCTCTGCATAGTCTTCAACTCCATCTTCATGACTTATGAGACATGCACTTAAAGGAAGTCAACATCCTTCCATAAAGGAAGTCAACAAGTTTTCTGCCTTGGTCAGGCTAAACCTCTGAAAGCATAAGTGCATATCTTCTTCATTTAAGTACAGTTTATCTCTTTATAAATATATTACTTTATTTTTTAAAAATAGCCATATAGGTTGAAAGTTTGCAATGTGACAGAAAGAAGCAGGAATGATTACTTGACCAAAAGTCCCTGGTTTATAGGACAATTAAGGAGCGCCACAGACCATGGGTTATGGTACTTGGGCACAGAGAGCATAGACTGAAGCAGGAATCGTTATTGCACCCACAGTACCGGCAGTAAAACACAAGGTGTAAGTAAATGCAATGAAAAATGAATGTAATTGTCAAAAATGGGAATTTGTGAAATAGCTGATAGACAGTCTAGACTCATTTCTCAAATTCAGCAAGTACCAGAATACATAGTTAACTTGATTCAGTGGAAGAGTCCACTTATAACTGCATCGTCCTATTGAAACCAAGTTTGAAAATGTTAGCATCTTCCCTATTTCAACTCTGGTGTTTAGAGAGGGGATTCACACTGCAGCCAAATCCCTTGTAACATGCAAGTACTTCTTTTCTAGGAAATACCTTTTATTCTGATCAGTCAATTTTATTTTCTGGGAAAGGACCACTGTGACCACTACAGTCAGGGGTGGGGCTATGAGATAAGTGGAGGACTTGCCTCCTCAGCGCAACTCTTTGCAGAGTACATATTAAATCTATGACTGTATACGGCTGGGCCCTTTGACTGTCACTGACAGTTCTTCCGAACTGCAGAGGAAAAGGACCAAGGGACTGAATGAATTTGCTCTCCACAGAAGTGTCTTGCCGGGAAAAAATGCCCTTTAAGGAAGCTTTCTACACTATCAATCTGTAATTGGCAGGACGACTAGTAAAAATCAGCTTACTCAACATCCTCTTACATGAAATTGCCAAGTTGCCAGCCATACACCAAAATAAAATAAGTTCCACTCAGTTTAAACATGTGATTATACATAGACAGATCTGGATTATTAAATGTGGCATCATTAAAATCTCTCTAGATGGGTAATTAACAGCAGGAAGTAAATTAAGCAGAGACATGCTGTATCTAATTTGAGTTACTGTACACTAGTTCCTTATTGCACACCTCCAGAAACTGGCATGATGGAATGTGGAAATAATTTTTCTTAATAAGAAAAATTAGCAGCAATGTCCCAAAAGGTCACTGGAAGCTCATGCCATGAAATTACTGCAGATGTTTGACACATTAGCATGCATTTTGATAACTTCATTGCTTTGTGTAAACAGTGTCTATGTAAACCTCTGAGTGAAAACCTATCGTTCCTCTTTTTCTGAACCATTATTCAATAAAATAAAATATCTAGAATGCATTTTAATTACATGATCTATCTTTTGTTAATGTCTTCTACATCTTGACTATTTCAATGTGTGACAACTTCAGCAGAAGACTGCAATATAAGCTTTCAGGATGTGTGCTACAGAAGCATGAAGATACGAAACACTGTTCTACAGAATGAATATCTATCAGGCCAAATGCAGGACAGGAAGTGTAGCAGTGTGAGGATGTAAATCAGTGGTGCTCTCAGCAAAAAGTCACAAATCTATGCAGGAGAAAGGTAGAATTTCTTTATATTTCACATTCTGCTTCTGTGGGTGACTGGGAAAGACAATCCACTTTGGACTCTTTCCCCACCGTGGAGTCAGAGGAATTTGCATGTACTTCTGCCAGTGTACAGTCTCACTAAAATAGTTATGTTTCTGTTGACACCTTCTGTATGGCAACAGCAAAATTGAGACAGACAAGTAGAATTGTCGAACAGCTTCTGCTTTTGGAGCAATGTGATAGCACCCATAAGTGGAAGAGTTGTATAAGTTCTTTTTTCTCTGGTTTCTTTACATAGCAAAGAAGTGTTTTACATGCAGACAACTGAGGCAAAACTGTAGTATAAACAGAGCATTTTCAGAGTTAGCACAAGGTCAATCAAATCAAGTCAGTAACAGGGTTTTGGTACAGATTTGACCCTTCCTGGATACTTCACTAGAAATCATGAACATACTTTGTCTGCTGTTAGGATTTTTGAGTGAAATAAATAACACTGTGGGGTTTTTTAATATAGTGATAGAAAAACAGTAGCTTTTAGTCAGTCCAGAGAAAGCCTAAGTGTTTGCTTAGTGTTTCCCTTTAAAAATTCTCTCTCTGAAGAATTTGCTTGTTGAAATGTTTGCTGCAAAAGTGATTTTTAAGCAAATGCAAGAAGTGTTCATTGAGATAAAAAAAAAAAGAAAGGAAGAAAGAAAAAGAAAAAAGAGCACTGAGAGACATAATTCCCAGTTCTGAGACGTTTTACTAGAAACCTGTGTCTAAGTGTTACTTCCCATAAGTAAAAGCCATGACACCTCTCTGTCCTGTTAACAAGGGTGTCTCAGTCTCTAAGTATTCTGAGTGAGCAGCACTGATCTATTTCATGTTTAAGCATTATTATTATTAGAAATTGTAATAAAGGAAGAAAGATTTTAATGATTAAGCTAAGGCAACTATAAACTGGGGTGAGAATCAGGTTTTCCCTCAAATGTGGCAGAAACAGTAATAATACTGGCTCTCTCTTCTCTTGAGATCTTCTCATGATTATTTTGTCTGTCTACCTTTTAATACTATTGCTTACTGGTTTTATTAAAACAGTGTCAATAAACCTCCTTCGTGGATCAGAGCTCTGTACTACTAGACCATGTATAAAAGCATTAGAAAACATAAAACTGTGTTATGCCTTTAACAAAATTTACTTTTTTCCTGCTGGTGGAACACCCTGCAAAAATAACTACTCTGAAGAACTTCAGTGCGCACATCAAGCTAACATGCTTGTATGCAGCACCGAAAGCCATGCAGCAGTGCTCCTAGATTACGTAAGACGTTAAAATTTCTTGGTGTAGTATTCTCTCACCTTGCACTTAGCACCCAGGTATCGGGACAAATAGCGGCTGTGAAGAAGGAAGCAAATTTAGCCTTCAAGATTTTTCTTAAAATATTTTGGGCCAAGACTCAAACCCCTTTTTCATCTGAAGGAATGATTTGAATTCAGTTTATTTCTGTCGTTTTCCTTAAGCAGAAATGTGTCACTCTGGGCTTGAGATATTAAAACTTGCTAGCTGAGCCCACTCTTTCCCACTTTTCTGGAGTGAGGATGCTGTTACAAAGCCTGTTTTCCGTAGATCTGACTTCACAGGCTAACTGCAACATCCTAAGAGCAGAAAAGAAAAAGCTTCTTCATAAAACAGCAAGTAAAAGTGATTTCAAATGGTTATTATTTAACTTCTAGCTTGATCAACACTACATGGCATAATTCTGCCATGTGTTCTTTTTTTTGCAGAAAACTTACAAAATTGCCTGGTTAACCAAATAATGTGATTTTCAGCTTCCAGCTACTCAAGGAATTAAGGCTGCAGGAATTAAGGACAATATTGGGAAGAACTTTGCAGTAAAATTAAATTAAAATTCCAAAACCTTCTGCCTCTGACAGCTAAGATCATGGGTGAAAGGTAAGAGTGCAGCATAAGAAACTCCATACTATAATTTTTAATTAAAAGTCATTTGTAAAATCAGTTGCAGGCAGTTAGGCCAATATAAGAAATAGACAGCGAACGAGGCAAACATAGGCATCTCTGCTCAAAAACAGTAGAAACATGTTTTTTGTAATGTGAAAGAAATTAGAACCTGTGGGTATAATTGTGCTCTCAGTCACATGAGGAGTAGAATTCACACATATCTTAATTAACTGCACAATGTTGTAAAGAAGATCATACTCAGAAGCTATCAATCCACTGGACAGGTTAGGACAAACAACTGATGAACCAGGAGCAACTCTTCAGGAAAGGACTTAGAGCTCTAAGTGAAGATACTCACAGCTGTCAATTAACATGAGTCAATGGCTTTTGTAGCAGTGAGAGGTGGTGATCTGGGCGTATTCATCCATGAAAAGAAGCATACTTGTTGCTTGTTTGTCTGCTTTTCCTTATTAAGTAATGCTGAGAGCTCTATTTCATCTGTCATATTTTGAAAACTCATGTAATTTGTTTCCTGCTCCATTTTTTTCCTATCTGGCTTCACTTTTCATAATCATGTGTTTCTGCTTTTCCCAACTTGAAAGAGGACTCTGTTCATCAAACTCCAAAACTCTCTCAGGACTCATCCTAAATAATTTAACTTTCTTAATGAGTATATGTATGAAGGTTGTATGAGAAGATGATTCAGATTTCTTTCCGGTCCTGTCAGAAACATTATGTACTTTTGCCACAGTTTCTAGTGGTTTCTGAGATGTCTTAAGTGTACTGCCACCTGAGAAATTACCTCCTTAGTATCTTTCAAATAAAATAATAAAAAAGTAAATTCTTTGCTTGGAAAGCTAGAAACAGGTAGCAAATGTCTCAGATTAAATCTGGTCTGGTTGCAAGGACTAAAGGATGTAATTGACCAATGCAATTCTGGAAGACATTTTTCTCCTTATGTTGCATCTTGAATTAATTTGGTTTATGGGCTCAGAGGCAACTCCATGATGAATGCCATAGTGGAACAGCTGGTGGTGACTTCAGGGAATACATTCTTCACCTCAGCTAAAGCATCAATGCATCTGTATAGCTCAACATTTTTAAAATATTATGTTCATTTGATAAAAAAGCAAAATATTCTTGTGAAATTCCTTATTAAAATTCACCTCTACAGAAATTATATTGTCATACATACTTGGAGTTTTCAGAACCACTCTTCTGTCAAAATATATTTGGATCCTTATTCAGCAATAGTTTAATATTAACCATACCATAGTAAAAAATGCTAGAAAAAGATAGGGGGTTGTTTTTCCCTTTATTTGGCAAATTTTATTTTATGAAGTGAAGCCACTCGTCTAAATGTTCCATTAATCTCTTTTTGACAGAAATTCATAAAAAAGCTATGTCACCTGAATGCCTGATATTTTGATTTGGAGATGTTGCCACTGTATCCTATACGGGCTGTAGTTTGAGCCCCGCTATTCTGCTGGTTCTGTTGGTGACTTAATTTCCCTGGTTAGATCACATTTTTCTTGAAGTGTCTAGTTTTACTTCCAGCATCCTCAGCTAAGTCTGTACTCCAGGAAGTGGTCAGCAAAGAAGAAAAAGTGATTTATGTTATTAAAGCTGCAATATTTGGTGACTGCACCAGGATTTCCAGATTTCCATTTCCAGTTTTAGTATGTTAGGTTTGGGTCTATTCTGCTCATTTATATCTCTTGATTATATTTCTTTGTAATTTCCACAGCAAGTGGATTTATTTTTAAAAATCTGTTTAGTTAAAAAATACTTTGTTACCACAAAAAAGTTTCAACCAAAAAATTGGTGTCATCTCCGTGACTATATTCTCACCTGTAAAATCAATGGTTAGCTTTAACTGTGGCACAGTATTTTTCTGACCTATCTTCAAAAGCAGGAATGAAATTAAACCAAGAGTTCACATGAACCACTTGAGTTATGAGACTCTGACATGATTTCAATTCTATACTATTTTTCCTCAGTCTGTTGAAAAAGATAAGCGAAGTGGGCAAGAGAGTAAGAATTTTCAGGACTGAATTTTCAGCTAATGTGATTGCCAGAGCTAAAGACACGCACATTCCCAGAAGTATTTCTACCTGTTATTTTTCCTTGAGAAGTATCATCTTTCTAAAATCACCTTTTTCAAGGTAATCAAGTATTCCCCAGCGTGTGGCTGATGGTGGTCCCAGGACTGCATACTTTCTGGCTTACCACCATCAGACTTTGACATAGGGCAGAAACCGTAATTTGGAGCCAGCAGTGTAAACCCTGAGACAATGGAATAACTTTTAACTGACCTAAATCAAGCATAAACAATAGAGCACTTTGAAAGGTTTGGTCTACGAAAAATGTCACAGTCTATGGAAGACTGCTTCCTCTGTTTGATCTGTCACTGTACTTCTCAAAACATGACACTCCTTGACATAATATACTTTGATGATAAACTAGATTAACTTTCCCAGTACAAATGAAAGGCCACCTGTTGCCAGAATGCCCATATTCCTTGTTGGCTGTCTTGTAGCTGTCATCACTTCAATGCAATCTGCGCCCAACATGCTGGAATATAATGAATATGTCAGGAGTTGGAGGTCAGCCATCAAAGTACATGAAAACTTGGCTTGCATACAGTGTCAGCATGGAGGCCTTGCCTATCATCTTGTGCAAAGGATTTCTGCACCACTTGATTTGTTTGCAGAGGGCTTGTTTCTGTTGGATGGAACGCATTTACTGAGAGGCTTTTTGACAGCCCATTCAAACATTTTCAATTTGGAAAATGGTGCTTCCTGTTTCAAGCTGTATAACTGATGGGTGGTGTGAAATGCCACTGTAGCTGATCATGCTTTTTGTTTATTGTTATTATTTTAGCATGAAAAGAGCTATGATGAGCCTTGAAGTATTTTGATGAGAGAAAATAATATAATAGGAATACAGTGTATCTATCAAATCCTGTCCCTTATGTATAGCTAGCAGAACCTTACTTTTGCTTTATTCATCGTTGCTGGACATAATAGGTCTCTTTGGTAGCTTGGTAGTTTGTCTGGATTAAAGATTTCAGACTCTCACCTGTGGTGAATCTAGTGGTTTAAAATACCATGGACATTTCTAAGAATTTTTCTAAATTATTCTTAAACTTCTCATGAGCTCTTGTCTTCATTGTGTGACCTCTTGGGTCCTGTATTAAAATATTTTTAAAGTGACCTTAAGCATGCAAGAAAAGTTTGAATTCTCTTTTATGCATCTTCTCCACATCCTTCCCCATCATGTTAAAAAATTTACACATGCTTTCATTTCTTGGCATCAACTTTCTTCTTCCTCTTCTGCACATCCATACTTTCTAAAGCTTCACACATTTTCCTGCATTTTTTAGGTCAAGTTATCTTTCTCCACATACACAAATTAAGATGTTCTGGATAAGCCACAATGGTACATTTAACCCTAGCTCAGCCTAGGGAGCCTCACCTTTTTGGAAAAAGAAGTTTCAAAATATTCTGGATAAGAAAAGGTTAGGTTAATGTAATTTCTCCTATTTAAGAAATAAATTCATATATCTTACTTTTTACATGCCAGCTTGTCAAGGCAGTCAGTAAAAGAACCACAGAATACAAAAATATAGAAAGCCGTTATAGTGGTTTGGTTTCTTTGTGACCCCACATCACCTGCATGCAGAGATCATCTCTGCATGTCTCTTTTTAGGTGTCAGGCCCCTTACAATTAGCTCTAACTCCTCAACCACACTCAATAACCACTGTGAGGATAGCTAAGGAAGGGCTCTGTAGGTATGGTAAAGTTAGCAGAACCCTTTTCTTAATATGCCAGGTGAAAAGAGAAAAGAAGGCAGGTTAGGTGTCCCCAAATTATTAGCAAACAGATGAAGTTGGACATTTAGATAAGAAAGAAAAAATGACAGCAACTTTTAAGCAAACAAGAGAAGCGTGTTTTGACTACCTACCTTTACCCAAGATATTTCCCTAACTCAGTTTTTTTACTTGCTGGTCTGGATGGTCTAATTTGGCTTGTGCACTTTCAGCTAAAATATGATATATCCACGAAAACTCAGGCATCCTTATGCCTGAAGGTAGCAAGCATCCACTGAGTCACAAATGTTTCTGCTCCCCATCTTGATTTTGATGCAAATGGAGACATGTCACCAGAGTTGTTTGAGATGCCTACTGCCCTTTCAATATATGTTATTTTGGAGATGTAAATTTCATAAGGGATAAAGGATTTTAACCTGTATCTCATACCTGCTCTGTATTTTGTAAAATATATTTTAGAATTGTGGGATATATCTTAGGTAATTTCATGACACAGATGCATCCCCAAACTAAAACCCTGAAAATATGCTAAAGCTGAAGACAACTTAAAATGAACTGCTCCCTGAAGAGAAAGAGGAACACCCACAACCCACAGTGTAAAATTTATGCTGGCTTATAGCTTTTAGATTTCTTCAGAGTATATACTCTGTATCTGACTGTAACTGAGAACATTGAAAAAAAAGTAAAACCTTACTGTGAAGGACAATGCACAAACAAGTTATTTTCCCCAGTTACTTTACAGGAGTGTAAAGAGTGTAACATTTGCATGGTTGCTCTGAAGATCTTGTTTCATGTAAGTGGAGGTTTACATATGGTAATAAAGAAAGCCTATGTTGTGAATCAAAAAGAGCATTCTAGAAGCAGAACTAAATCACAGAGGCACTCCAATGACCCTCACCCTATCCTCTCCCCAGATCCCCACTGGAGTTAGATTTAAGTAAAATTTTCGATATAGGAGATGCTAACCATAGGCTAAGACAGAATTTCTCATGGAAAAACCTATAACAATGTATCTCAGTACAGACAAAGGTCTTAAGAGCACTTGCATGCTATGAGGTAACTTACAGACCATTTATATGCCTTTACTGTTATACTGGCAAACAGATATAAACAGGTTTGAAGTCATAACCATTGGCAAGTCCTTATTCCCATAGGATTTGGGTGGCTAAATTTAGATTTGAGGTGTGATTTTCCATAAACTCCTGTCAGTGTGTAACATAGAGATGAACTTACAAGCCTCACTAAAGATTGCAACTCCTTTTAGTATTAGAATATTGTAGATAACAGAGCTCATCTTAGAGAAAGACTTTCTTTTCTTGAACTTTGACCCTCTCCAGTGTCTTTTATTACAATAAACATCTGCCAAAAATCAATAGAAATGCCTTTGTAGAAGCTGGTATTTTCATGTGTCTACTGAATTCCTGGGGGGAAAAAAAAGGAATCCCTACTAAATATTTAATACAACGAAACTGGGTTGTTTACACTTTTTTTTCAGTAATTCAGTATGTATATGAAAATGTCAGTTTCTAAAAAAAGCATTTCTGTTCATTCACAATGCATGTGGGAAACAGCATTCTTCATACTACTCCAGTGTCTTTCTCCAAAGATATTTGAGGTGTTTTGTGAACATCCATTAATTAACTCCATCCAGCCTTTGAAAGGTAGGTGCATCTTGATGCTTCAGGATAAAGAAGAAAAAACCTAGAGCACCAGGACTTCACCCAGAGCCAGGGATCAGCTGCCCCAGGAAACACATCCTTGCCATTCAGGCATTGCACTGGGACTTGTACAACTGTGCACCATTTATGTGTCTGTCATGGCCTTACTATAATGCCCTAAGGACATGTTTATTTTCCCTGGGTAAATCTTAAATGTATTGTGATGAAGTACGTGATGAAATATATTGCATTCAGCTAGATCAAGATTTTATTTCCTGCAAATGCACTTACATTAAGAATGAGGTACATTTTCCTACCATACAAAATTTGATAACAGTCTAGATTGTTAGAAATATTCATACTTGTAATTTGTTTGTTTACCAAAAATGCTACAAAGATTTCTACCTCTAAAGCTAGCCTTTACAGGACTTTTCAGTAAAGCTGAGCAAAATTTGTGTGTAGATAGAGGTAAAGGATTGAAATGTATTTTAATTAAACGGTGATTTCAATTAGCACAGAAAAAATGCCCATACGTAACAATCCTACCCTATATTGTACATAGGACAATGGGTACCAGACGCTTCAGGGAAAGCAAAAGAAATCCACAAAAGCATTTCTGTTCATCTACCATGCGTATAGGACACAGTAACTTTTTAAAATTGCATACAAAGTAAAATATATTAATACAGCTCCTGTAAAACAAGTATAGTACCTTGAAATGATACTAGAATTAGGATCCATTTAACAAGTGTTTCATCTATTATATAGTTTATCTCGTTCTGTAAAAGCATTTGATAATTTGGTATATACACAGTAACTCCCTTGTGAAAATCTATATTAAATGTTTATTTGGGGATCTTAACCTAAAGCATTACAGAGGAAAGATTTTTATTGATTCCACATTGAACCCTAGGCCTTGTTAATTAATTTTTTAATTTAAATTCATTATTTATGGAATTAGTTAGCCATAAAGCAGAAGAAATACAATATGTGTGGGTTGCTATGAAACATGCTTTCAATGCCAAATAAATGAATTTTTCACTGACCCTTGTTTAAGCGTCTTTAGGAGGGTCTATCTTGCATTATTCAAGGATTTTTCTTTATTAATTGTACTTGGAGAAAATAAATGTAGCTTTGCAAAAAATTCATGTGTTTATTAATGATTGCAATTTAGGGAATGCAGACCAAACCATATCCTAGTCACAACTTCCAGAAAGGGAAAAAAAAAATAATTTCAAGGTTAAACAGACATCAGAAATTGCTGCATGTAATTAATTTAAAATTACTACAGTTAGGTAAAATTCAAGATTAGGAGAAATTCTAATTAACAAATTAAATGCATGTGTATATTTTTATATGTACATACAGACAAACATATGCACACACATATACATGTATCAAAAAAGATTTCTGTGCAAGCCTTCCTGGTGGTTCTAAGTATATAAATACTAGGCATCATTTCCACTTTTTCTGACGCATAATTTCACGAGAAGATAATCTCAGAATTTCCTGTCTCAGAATGAGAGAATTTCCTGACTTTTTTTCTTTGTTAGTTTTTGGATGCTGACTTATAGACAAATGTACATACAAGGCTAGAAGCTGTATCATTGGTTTGACTCTCCTCTTTCCACAGCTTATGTGTTTCTTTGTTTCGCATTTGGATAAATGGCATGCAGATTTTATTAGGATTCTGAGCATGAATAGGGTTTACTATTGAACTGCAACAACACCCTTATTTCCTCTTTCCTTCTCCAAGCTCATTAAAAGACCTCTCCACTTTACCTCGTTCTCCAAAGATCACGACATATGTGTCCAATTACAGTTCCCTGCCTTAAAACTTGAATTTACTGCTAAATACTTAACTCTGGCTGGATGGGAAAGATCAATATAGTATCTGACTGAAGGCTGAAGCATGCTGTGACTTACCTTCACAGATGAAAAAATCTGAAAAAAATGTATCTTTCTTCCAGTAGAAAGCTATTGAGGAATCTTCCGAAACTTCCTGTGCGTCTCCTGGTAGGATTTGCTCAATTCATGTAAGGTCTGAAAAGTTGTGAAATGTTCACTTCAGAGAGAAAAAAAATAGTTCCTGTGTAGCTTGTGACTCCAGGCAACCTGAAGCAGAGTGCATAAGACTGCTCCTGGACACGTGCAGGTGGAAAGGAAAACTTGCTTATTGAGATACTCATTTGATATCAGTGCTGGCTACTTGGTGCAGCTGTATCTGCACACTGGTAGCAGTTTCTCAAATTTTCTTTTCTTTTTAGGAGGTGATAGCTTACATAAATGTCTATATGGCTCCACTTAGAGAGGTCAAGGTGAATCTCCTTGTTTGAAACCAAACCTGTGTATAACTGCCATGTGTTCATCTTCTACATCTTCACTTTTATTCTCTGCTTCTCATGCTTCTGACATTTATCCCACTGTTTGGGAATAGTCTCTGGAAAGTGACACCTGCATGAGTGTGTGAAATCCCATGCTGCTGTCCTGAATTTGGTGTGTTGGAACAGAGCTGCCCCTAACGTGAAAGAATGGTCTGATCCCATAGGCTGAGCTAAGCCATCTCTATCTCTTACAGATAAGGAGATGTTTGCATGGTAGAAGGGACAGTTCTCAGAAATGACCCAGAAACATCCTCTTTCTGCATGGTAATTTTAATTTTTTTCTCCACTTGACACTATTATCTCAGCCACATACCAACCGACATACTGATGCTGCACTTTTATGTGCGTGGTGACTATGAGGCAGAAGTGAGATCAAGGACTGTGGCAAGAGACGTAGCTCATGTACAGAGCACAAACTTAAAAACTGCTACAGACATCATGGCTACAGCCTCATTCTTAATCAGAGGTCTTCCTTCTCCCAGTTCCCCTGAAAGGATCCTCTCTATAACTGGCGATCACACTGAAATGAAATTATATTAATTTGAAAAGACACTTACCTGGGTGAAATGAAAGTTGGAAAATTATGTTACTGAGGTTCTTCTTGACAATATTATTTAGCTCATGCTGCACCCCATCTGTCTTGTGATAAAGATCGGCAGGCATTGTACATGCACTGAAAATACAGCTCCCAGTCTGTTCAAGATGGCTAAATTAATGCTCCTGTAAGGACTGAAGCAGCTGCACTTACAATGTTTTCTTATTTTACTTTACTTTTAGATTAATTTTACGTTTTCACAATAGAGACTTCCATGCCTGTATATGTACTAGCCTATTTGCATAGAGGTGGTAAGATAAATGTGTACATGCTTATTTGCATGTACACACCTCCATATGTGTGTACATGCAAATAAGCATATATTCACTGAATGGACATATTAATTGTGTTGGTAGCAAATTACATGAACTATTGTCTTATTAAAAAAAGTCAGTCTTTGGTTATGGAATCTCTTCTTACATGGCAATAATGTGGAAATATAGCAGATAGTGTAAACTGAGACAAACACTTTGTTAGTACAAATTATTTGCTTGGTGTTGTTTTCTATTTGGGGTAAAAGGAGGATTTAATGTAAAGTTTTTCAGGAAAATGATCGGTTATGCAAAACAAGCAAACAAAATTTGACACGGATAGTAATGAACCTGAATTTGCAAAATCAGAAGCACTAAAAATTGGATTTGACCCCTCAGAACTTCATTTTCTTAAAAAACAAAAAAGCAAAGAAACAGCCTTTACCCATTTGATTCCTTGTTACCTGCAGTTCACGGGTTTTTCACTAAGTCTCTAGAGAGTCTCTAGTAAAATAACCTCTAAATCCAAAAATATACATTTGTCATTCCAGAAATGTGTGTCAGTGGTGAATATAATTGGAGTCTGTACGTTTATTATAAGGCTTGATTTTCTTTTTCTATTTGAAGAATTTTCTAGTGATTTTCTCCAATCTTTAAAAGTTCTGATTTCAAATTTTCTAAAGTAAGAGAAAAAGCTGAGGTTACTTTTCTGACATTGTCAAGTTCAAAGCAACTTTCTTGAAAGATGGGCTTCTGAATAATACACGTGCATTCTCTATGTGCCCATGTCATGTAGCTCCTTGTAGAAAATAAATGTGTTATGTAATACATATATTAAGATTGGATAAAAGATCTGAAATGGTTTTCATAGACGTAGAGAATCATTTCCCCACAATGTTTCTGAAATAAATTTGGTTTCCACTCCAAGTACTAAGCTGATCAGTAATTTTATATTTAGATATAATTTGGGTATACCTTTCAATGTGGATGGGTTGATGAAACATACATTTTAATCAAACCTATTTTTGGGCCCTAAATTTTTTTCTTATCTGTGTATACATATAACTTGCGTTACGCTCTACTTATTTCTCCATAGCTAATAAATAAAACAACTATCTTAATAGCTTAGCTCTTTATGTATGTATAGGAAATGTATTCCTTGGTCTCTATATAGCAAATTTCATTTCTACATGAGGTTAAGAGGCCAGAATCTCTGTGATTGTGTCATTCCTTTATTTTCTCATGTTGCTTTGTTTATGATAATATCATTTGCTATTATGTTGAGAGCCATGCCTGCTTTTTTCTTTTAGTCCATTTCTACTCTGAAATAATGCTGCAGGAAAAACAGCAAGCATAAATCAGTACATCAAAATAAGTCCCACCATTCTACAGTTTACAAATAGCTGTTGATGAGTTTGCCATGCTTACTGAACTGAATAAATATAAAAGCTTTTTGTGTGCATTCCTATTTTCAGTCCCAATACAGTGCGTTAACCTCAGAATATCAAATTGAATCAGGGTTTCGGAGGAGAGCTGGCTCCAAAGCAGTTAGAATGACACTATTCATTACACTATCTAGATTCAGGTTTCAGACAACCATAACCAGTGCTTTCACAACCTCTCACCTAAAGTCAGATAATGTACAGCCACCCAAATAAGCAACTGAATTTCCCTGCAAGTGCTTCTGAACCTCTCAAAATGTGGAGCCTGTGGAGGCCCTGAAAACTGAGACTAAAATTGTTGTGAAGAGACTTTACTGGATGAAATTTTTCCTTGCCAGGCACAAATAAACATCTCTCAATAGGGTGCTCACCACACAGTGTGTCAGCACATATTATGCAGTCTGGTGCTGAGTGGATGTGTCAGCTGCCCATTAGACCACACTAAAATAGAATTGCTGGGAGCCTGAAGCATGAAGCATGATATTAGATAAAGTGATGAAATTTCACTCGATTAAAGAGCCAGGTCAAGGACAGTTACCTCAGGAAATTCCTTTTTCCTAGAATATTCTCACAAATTTGATAAATTTATCCTCCTTTTCCGCTTATTTTCGATTATCATTTAAATTATATGAATGGCTGCATTTACACTTGCTGGCTTACGACATATTGGGGATGACAGGGATGGTAGATTTTTTATTATGTAAAAAAGGGGAGGAGACAGAAAAGAATTGACTGCTCCACATTAGAGACTATAGGAAACATTAGATTGATTTTTTAGAGTTGTTTGTGTTTTCTTCATCTGAGGTGAGAGCAGCTGGGATTTTATGTTAGGCTCGCTGAATGCTAGCATAGAGCAGCACCTGGGGGAATAGAAAACTGCTCCCTTTATCCATGGGAAATGCATGCTGTTGGCAAAAGGATCTGCATCTGTTTTGCTTCTTAACTGGAGTGCTGAGGCCTCACCTAGTCAGATAAAGCTGCGGATTTGATTTAGTGTCTGTATTGGCTCCTCAGAGTGCTCCGCAAGAAGAAATTAGCGTGCACAGCTATATCTGCTGCGTTTTATTGCAGTTTATAGTTTGGCAAGAGTCATCTATCTCTGCCTCCCTCAATTTAATTTCAATTAGGATCACAAGTTGCTTTGAAATCTAAGAGGAATCCGAAAGGTTAATTATCACTGAGTACGCCATCCTTGGAGCCAGTCCCTGACCCTTATCCTGTGAAGCTTTGGTACAATTTCTAAGCAGTATCTGACATCTTGCAAATTGCTTTAATGCTTATTAATTAGAACAAGCAAACTCTTCTTTTAAAGTGTGTCTCCTCATGCTATGCCAGGTGTAAAGCAGAGTTTGCAGTTAATTCAAACACTGTCATCCCTTCACACACAGTTGTGGTACTCATCCATGCAAATGTATCATTGTGAACTGCATCAAAAATCCTAGGCACTGCACCTCTTAACTGTTTGGATGTGTTGGTGTTGGATTCTGGGCCAGCCAGAGATTGGTGGTTACAAGACAGCTGCCAGAGAATAACATTTACTCCAGGATGAATATGCTTCCCTTATGATACAGTATTTTCTAAAATCAGTAAATTAACTCCTACATATATACTTCTTAATATGTGCAAACCTTGACATGGAATTTTACTGGCGTGATCACAGGGACTCATGCCCCTTTGGTATTACTGATGCAGCAGAAAAAAAAATCTTAACTCATCTTGAAAACAAGTAAAATGTTGCAGGGCTGCAGTTATTGCTGGAGATACCTGTCTGATGAATGAGTTCATGAAAAATGCCCAGATCAACATAATATAGTGGTTATCATAAAATATGAAACCTTAATATAAGTCTAGGGAAAATTACCTTTTGGATGACAAATAGCATGACATTCATTCCCTAATAGGAGTAATCTAGGAGTCTCAATAGACATAGTCATCCTACCCAAGCACACATTTGAAAGCTCAAATTATAGTGCATGTAATATTTTGCGTATAACATATTGTTAATAAAAATACAAGATATAATATGGAGAGGAGATGAACAGCAGAAGTGAGGTCAGGCAGTTGTAGAGGTATGCTGACGAAATCTAATAATTATTTTCTATTTTTGCTTTTTCTGGTTTGTGAGGTTTTTTCTACTCTCATTATGTAGGTAACAGTTTATCTTCTGCTTCTTTGAAAGTAATCTCCTGGAAAAAAGTCACAACATCCATTTTTATTTATTTGGATTATTTATTTATTTCTAATGGTGAATTCTGAGGCTAATCTCAAGAAAAATTCCTCATAGAAAATACACACACGTACACAAGTCCTGTATGAAGATGATGAATTTTTTACTTTTCATCTGTATGAGGTTAGGATTAAAGTAACATAATCCTTAGACAGACAAAAGACAACACTATTTGAAATGGGTGGATCTTAAAAAATCCCTTAGATATGAGCATTGAACCGGCATTGGAAAGCTTGTCTGTCATCAAATGCAGGCAGAACTACCTGAGTGAGGCAAGGTATTTTTGCTGTGTTTTGCACCCCTCAGGGAGCCTGAAGCAAGGCTTTCTCCCTCTTGCTTTTGTGTTTTGTTTTGTTTAGCATTGTTCTTCAAACCAAATCAAACCAAACAAGAATCCCTGAATCCTTTGCTTAAATTATTTTAACATAATAAAGATCTTTATGAAGCAGAGAAAATGGATGTTTACTGCTGGTTGATTGCATAAGGACATGCCTGTTTATTAAGAAGGCTGTAGAAGGAAGTCTGATATGACACTTCCTCCTTTTTCCATTGCTGGAGGAGTGATCAATAACTTCTGCCAACTCATACAATCTACAGCAAAAGCTATGTACTTCACTGTCCTCTGTCAGTCTAGCAATTTCTGTCCACACCCTTGTACCACAGTCAATGTTAAGGCACGTGAGTACCCTGAACTGGTAAAGAAATGTGGTCATAGTTGTTTTGTTTGTTTGGTTTTTTTTTTAACATTTTGTATTGCCTAGTGTTTGTACATACTGGTAAAGGGTAAAGGGATTGAGGGACTCTCCCTTGATTCTCCACAGTATTGCACTTACCCTTTCATCTGTTTATAAAGAAAACAGTATGGGAAATCATAGAATCACAGAATCATGGAGTCATAGAATTATAAAGGCGAGAAAACACCTCCAAGACCTCCAAGTCTGACTTTTGACTGAACACCACTATGACAACTAAGCATGACCACTGAGTGCCACATCTAATAATTCCTTGAACACTTCTGGGGTGATGACTCCCCCACCTGCCTGAGCAACCTGTTTTGACACTTAACAACCCTTTCAGTGACAAAATTCTTCCTGATGTCCAACCTGAAACTCCCCTGGTACAGCTTGAGTCCATTGCCTCTTGTCCTGTTGCTAGTCGCTTGTAAGAAGTGGCTGACCCCCACCTCACTGAACCCTCCTTTCAGGTGCTTGTAGAGAGCAATAAGGTCTCCTCTTGATCCTCCTTTTCTCCAGGTTAAACACTCCCTCAGTCAGTCCTCACAGGACTTGTGCTCCAGACCTTTCAGCAGCTCTGTTCCCTTCTCTGAACAGGCTCCAGCACCTCACTCAATGTCTTTCTTGTAGTGACATGTCCAGAACTGAACACAGTACTTAACGTGAGTCCAATCACCGCCTCAATTCTGCTGACCACAGCCCAGCATGCCGCTGGTCTTCTTGGCCACCTGGGTACATGCTGGCTCATGTTCAGCATCCCCAGGTCCTTTTCTGCTGGACCCCCTTCCACCCACTCTGCCCCCAGCCTACAGTGTTGCATGAGATTCTTTTCACCAAAGTGCAGGACCCGGCACTTTATCTTGTTGAATCACATACCGCTGGCCTTGGCCCATTGATCCTGATGGATCAGTGGTCCCTCTGCAGGGCCTTCCTACCCCCCAGCAGATCAGCATTCTTACCGAACTTACAGTCATCTATCAACATTCTGGGTATGCACTCAATCCTGTCATCCAGGTTGTTAATAAAGATTTTTAACAGTCAGACCCAGTTCTGAGCTTTGGCAAAACTCTCTACTGACTGGCCACCATCTGGATGGAATTCCACTTATCAACACTCCCTGGCCCCAGCCATCCAGACAGTTTTTAACCAAGCAAGGAGAGCACCTTTCCAAGTCGTGGCCTGTCTGACCTGCCAGCTTTTCCAGGAGTATGCTGTGGGAGACAGTATCAAAATATCAAAGACTTTATTAACGTACTTTACGACATACACATCACTCCCCTCATCCACTGGGCAGGTCACCTGGCCATAAAAGGATACCAGGTTGGCCAGGCAGGACCTGCCTTTCCTAAAGACCTGCTTGCTCTCCCTGATCCCCTGGTTGTCATTTACATGTTATGTGAGCACACTCAAGAGGCGCATTTCCATAAACTTCCCTGGCACCAAGGTCAGACTGACAAGCCTGTAGTTCCCTGGATCCTTCTTCTGACCCTTCTTGTAGATGGGCATTAATATTGACCAATCTCCTGTTGTCTGGGTCCTCACCAAATAACCAGGAATGGTGATAAATGATGGACAGTGACTTGGTGATCTCCTCTGCCAGCTGCCTCAGTACCCTTGGGTGAACCCCATCTGGCCCCACAGATTTTTGCATGCCTAAGTGGCACAGCACACCACTAATTACTTCCTCCTGGATTACAGGGGATCTAATCTGGTTCCTGTACCAGCTCAGGGGACCAGTTGCCCTGAGGATAATAAGTCTTTCTCTTGAAGACTGAGGCAATGAGAGCTTTCAGTGCCAAGTCAAATGGACCAAAAGAGGACTGTTCAGGCTTGGGACTAATATCAAAGTTACAAAGACTGAGAATAGACATTTCCCTCATTTCTCCCAGGAATGCTTTCTTAAGGAAAAGCTTAAGTGACACTGTGAAAGCACTGGGCAGAGGCTGGTCCCTTGGTTATTTACATAGTGCAGAAACCCATCTTAGCCTTTTCTTTCCTCACAGTCACAGGCACCCTAACCTCCAGTGTGAGCAAGTTCAAGCTTCTTGGGCCCAGCTGCCAAGGAATATGAGTTAGACTGAAGTGAAAATATCACCAGATTCCTGCCAAAACCCTCAGCAGACCCCACAGGGAAACAGTGGTTCAGTCAGTGTTTCCACACTCTGAAAAAAACAAATCCCAAAGCTTCTAAACATTGTGTTTACAGTTTTCATTAAACTGCATTAGTTGCTCTGCTTCAAGGGCCAGGAGGTGAATCACCTCCCACAAAGAAACTCATGAGAGAGTATGTCCCTGAAATGCTGCCTTGAGTACCAGGAACTGCTAGCTACCAGGCTGTGGATGGCAGAGCAGGCTGCAGTGTCACATCTGATGGTGATGTGCTGTCCTCTCTCAGCAGGAGGTGTTAACTCATTTATACCCTTAGTATTTCCCAAGGTTTGAAAGTTGATTTCTAGCCTTTTCAAGCTTGTAAAAAGTGAGGCTTTTCTTCCCTTGCACCCTACTAGTCCACTGCACATCATTCAGAGTCTAGTCAGCATAATTTGTATCTTTCTACTCTTTTCCACAACCAGGCTATTGCAGTTTTTCCACAAGTGACAGGATAATGCTGCCCTTTTCATTATTATGATTTAAATAGATGAATAGTTAGCATGGATGACTTGAGCTAATATTTGTGTTAAGGCTTGGTGAAACAGGCTTGATAGTTTGTGTTTGAGGGTTATTGTTCCAGCCTCTTTGAAAAATGAGATGGACAGTCAGTACTGGATGGCTGGTATTTAGGATTTGGAGGGTCTTCTTTCCATAGTGACTGGAGGTATTGTCATGACTGTTAATAGAAGTGCAGTTGATAGAAGACAGAGTATCTGCCTTGACCTGCAAGCCCTCTCAGATTTATGTGCATTACATTTGGCAAACACCAGTTTCTATGTATAGTTCCATTTCAGATGAATTGATTATTAAAATATGTACTGTAATTCTGGAAGGTGTTAGCAACCTAACTGGCTGTGAAATGTTATTTTTCAGAATCAACAGTTTTGGTCCAGAGGCAGTGTACAAACTGTTAGAAAACACAGAGATATTATAAGATTTGTTGGCAAAAGTGACAAATGCCTTCACATCACAGATGAGATAGTCTCTGCTTAGAAGTCTGCAGGTTCATACAGTCCATTTAGACAGGAGAGGAAACCCAATAATAGGAATGCCTTAAATCACTGGAGGCTCAGTTTTGGTGAAATTTCCATGGAGCCACAACACAGATGTGTTGCAGCTATGTGGGTCTGAATACAGTGAAATACATACAGAACATTGCTCCTCTGCCATAAATGGCATTCATCACCATAAACAGTTCTTCAGTCCTTTTAATGGATCTCTGTTCAGGGATGTATTGTTGTAAGTATTACAGAAAAAATATCACACCTTCCCTCTTTCCTCAAATCATCATACAGACTAAACCAAGAAGTTCAAGGGTCTGGGTTTTTTTCTGTTGAGAAACCAAAAAAATACACTTGAGAGAAATTTTCCTCCCTTATTCCCTGGGAAGTATTGAAGTGAGCTTGATTTGTGAACCTGCTAATTTTATAGAATGTATGCTAGCCACAAACTTCCAGATGGATCTTCCCCCTAGCATCTCATCTCATATTGGGCTACAGGGGTGGCTTCTGTGAGAAACTTCTAGAAGCTTCCCCCATGTCCAACGGAGCCAATGCCAATGTCAGTGGCTACAAGACAGACCCACCTCTTGCCAAAGCTGAGACAATCAGCAATGGTAGTAATGTCCCTACAATAATATATTTAAGGAGGAAAAAAATTATTATGCAGAAGTAATGCATCCTGAGAAGAGAGGAGTGGGAGCATGTGAGAGAAGCAGCCCTGCAGACACAAAGGTCAGTGGAGAAGGAAGGGGAGGAGGTGTTCAGGTTGAGGAGCAGAGATTCCCCTGCACCTTGTGGTGAAGACCATGGTGAGGCAGGGTGTCCCCCTGCAAGTCATGGAAGAGCCCCATGACCGAGCAGGTGGATGCCTGAGGGACACTGTGCTCCCATGAGAGGACCATGCCACAGCAGGCTCCTGGCAGCAGGACCTGTTGGCTCCATGAAGGAGCCCACACTGGATCAGATTTGCTGGAAGGACTTGTGACCTCACAGGAGACCCACACTGGAGCAGCCTGTTCCTGAAGGACTTCACCCTGTGGAAAGGAACTCACTCTGGAGCAGTTAATGAAGAACTGTGGCCCGTAGGAAGTATGTTCATTGGAAAAGTTTGTGGAGGACTGTCTTCTGTCAGGGAAGTTCCCTGTCTGAGGGACACTACACTGGACCAGGGGAAGGACTCCTGTCCCTGAAGAGGAAGCAGTGACAGAAACAATATGTGATGAACTGATCATAACTCGCATTTCCCATCTCCCTACACTGCTGCAGGGGGTTCAGGTAGAGAAGCAGGAAAAAAGTTAAGGCCAGGAAGGAGGGAGGAGTGAGGGGAAGGTGTTTTTAAGATTTGTTTTACTTTCCATTATCCTACTCTGGTTTTAATTGAATTAATATTTTCAAGTGAGGTCTGTTTTGCTTGTGACGGTAATCAGTGAACAAACCTTCCCCATCCTTATTGCAGCTCATGAGCCTTTTTTTATATTTCATCTCCCCTGTCCAGTTGAGGAGGGGAGCGATAGAGAGGCTTTAATGGGCAACTGGCATCCAGCCAGGGTCAAACCACCACAAAAGGCAAAAATGGTGCAAAGAAAAGTGTACACAGGAGATGCTGAGGTTGTACATGCAACTTTCTGTCATTGAAATCCTCTGTCACTCTGTCTTCCTTCATAATGTTTTGCCTGGTAGGTGGTTTATTCATAATGTTTATCCGTGAGTGAACACTTTTTAACTCTTTCATTTTACTGAACTGTGAACAGAGCTTTCCCCTACGTTAAGTCCATTATAACAAATCCATTGGAGCTTTTAAAAGAAAACAGTGCCCTGGCTGGCAATTTGTGTGTCACGTTTCAGCTCTGGAGATGTGGCACATCCAAGCCTTTCACAGGAAGCAGAAATGCTGACAGGCTTGAAATGACAGCAGTGACAGTGTCTGCAGCTGTACTCATTTGATTTATAGCACTTGCGAGTAGTGACTTTATTATAGTGCATCTAAATATTTCTGAGGTTTCTTACAAGCTGGGTTTTTTGTTTGTTTGTCTTTTTGGGTTTTTTTTGTTTGTTTTGTTTCCAGTATTGTGGCTGAAGGGAAAGCTTGTCCCGTGATTTTGGTCTGAAACCAACACACCTCTGTCAGAATGGAAAAACAGCTAGAAAAGCTAAGGTGCAAATCAATGGGCAGGAATGATCAACTGCACACATACAAGATGGGAAAACTTGGAGAATGCAATTAGAAAGAAAGATTAGGATACCAGTTAGATATAGCTGATCAGAAATTGAAATGAAGACACTTAACACTGTCTCCCATAACAAACTGAGGAAGTATTAAGAAGGTAAGTGGATTGTGAGGTCCACTGAAAAGCTCTAAGGGTTCTGATCAGTGGCCGAAAGTCCAGCTGGAGGCCACTAATCAGAACCCTTACCCCTTGTGCTGTGTCTGACCTGTCAATACCAGGTACAGTACTGCTTGTTTTTATTAATGAGTTGGATGCTGATGTGGAGTACACCCTCAGATAGTCTGCAGATGATACACAACTAGAAGTGGCTGATATAACTACTGGTTGTGCTGCCACCCACAGAAATGCCATCAGGCTGAAAAAATGGGCTGACAGGAACCTCATGGAATTCCACAAGGGAAGTCTAAAGTCCTGACCCTGCATAAAGATAAATCCATCCACAAACACAAGACTGGTGCTACTTAAATGGTAAGCAGATAAAAGAGAAAGACCCTAGAATCTTGGTGGACAACAAGGGGACCATAACCCAGTAATGCACCCCTCTGGCAAAGGAGGCCAACATCTTCCTGGGCTCCATTAGGATGAGCCTCACCAGCAGGTAGAGGAAGATAATCCCTCCTCTCTGGTGAGACACAACTGAGTGCTGTGTCCAGATCTTGGCTCTCAAGTACAATAAACATATGGACATCCAGCAGTGAATCCAGTAAATGGTCACAAACATGAAGGCTTTGGAGTATTTGACATACTGAGAAGTCAAAAGACTTGTGACTCTTCAGCCTGGAGATAAAAACTCAGGGGAATCTTAACAGAGTGCATAAGTATCTGATGAAAGTGTTTAAAGAAGACGGAGCACAGCTCTTCTCAGTGGTGTCCAGTGGCAGGACACCACACAAGAACTAAAAGTTGAATAGAAGTAGTTCTATTTAAGTGTAAGGTTGTGTGGTTTCTGTTGTGTGATCAGACATTGTGTGATCAGGTTGTCTGCTTAGCTCACAGAAGAGAAGGCTGAGGGAAGGCATGATAATAGTCTTCATACTCCTAAGGATGAGTTCTGTTCCACAACTGCACAAAGGACAGGCTAGGAAAGAGTGGATTAGCATTGGATGAAGGAAAGTTCAGGTATTGGATGTCATAAAAAACCAACATAATATAGAAGCTGTGAAGTTTTTCTAACTATTATTAAATAGATTAAAGAACATCTCTCTCATCTGGATATCACCAGCATAGCTGATTCTATGACCAGAAAGGACGATGCATTAGAAAATCTTGTGGACCTGCATGCTACTTGGTGATTGTTGGGTGATTCTCTGCCTGAAAACCACACAAGGTGCCAAGAGGGAATGATCAAAGTGGCAAATACAGAGAAATGATTCATGAATTTAAAATGTAACCAAGAACTTTATTTTAATTTGTATTATGATAAAGATTAAGGAATGAGGAGGAAAAGGAAAAAAGGGGATAAGCATATTATACAGAAATTAACCATCGACATCAATTTCTCTCAACATACATTGCACCAATCCCAAGTAAAAGCTTCACAGGCTTGTGATGTGCAATTTAGGGTATAAAATCAGTATTTGGCTTTTTTTTTTTTTTTATTCTTACTATGACTGAGTATTAGTGAAATAATTACAAATATTTTTTGTGGATTTTAAGGTCCTAGGAACAATATCTTCTTCTGCCATGTGTTCTCACTCAAACCAATCAATTATCTGCCTACTAGTTTGCAAAGAGGCCTTTTTGTTTGATCAGTTCCACAAACAGTTTCACCAATAATTGATCTTCTATAAGGTCCACGATAACTGCCATACTAATAAAGCTGCAATGTTTGTGACTAAATGTAATATATTCTTTACTGCTTAGAATAAAGTAGTCTGTGAAGTACAGCAGAGATGGAATTAAAGAAAGGGGATAGCTACATGTGGATACCAGTAAGAAATAAAAGTAGGAAGTTTAAGTAGAAATTCTTGTTATGGGGCTGTTGTGAAATCAGTAAACACAACTTTTCTAATGGGAAATTATTCAAAACTGAATATAATTGAATTTAAATTAATTCCCTTGAAACAGGCTTTGTATACAAACAATATTTTCCTTTATTTAGGATCATATCTTATTATATAAAACATGAACAAAAACTGGAACAAGAACAGAAAATTTTCCAACAAAAACTTGTTTTTCTTTTTCCATTTTCAGGTACCCTCTCTTAGCCATGTTGTGCATTCATGACGATAAATTCTAAAATAATGTGAGTGGCACATTTGTTGAAACTAATTTCTGGAGAAAGCTAGATTTCAATTTTGAACTTTAGCTACAGATCCACCTTATGTCACAAAATACAAAATATGGCTTAGAGAAAAAAAGCCCTAAAAGCTTTTTTGTTTACTGAACAGTTGCCACCATCAATGACTAAGCTGCTGATTTTATTTATTTTAAAATTTATTTGCTAAGGGGAAATGAATTATTTTGTAGTAGGTATCACAGTTACACACTTGCTTACCCATTCGCTATTATAATTTATCAAACTAGCTTCACTTCTTCATATTTCTTCCAGTAATACAGATAATTCAACATAGACACCCTTAAAATTCCACAATCTCACTTGTTTGCTACAGGGACAGATAAGATTCTTCGATTCATCTGTAGCAAGAAGGGAAAGAAAGATAAGCACATAATTGGGAAACATCAGAAGCATACGGCTTGTAAGGCAAAGTCAAGAAATAAGGGTTTCAGCACAAGGACACTTCCCAACAACCTCTTTGTCCAGCGGCTTTGATCAAATCTTTCTTCAAAAAGGTCTAAAGAAGAGCTGACTGATCTTTCCTCCCAGCATCTGCTCAGGAAGCTTCACACGGTGTCTTCTTGTAGTCTAGTATTTCACAGTTTTTAAAGTCTTATTTTCCTGACAGTAGCTTTTTCTTAAGGTATAACTCAGACCTCTTATGTTTGTTCATGGTAATCTAATTTATGCTCCTGAAACTCTCGTGTGTCAATTCATAATGTCCAAAAAAATGTTCAGGATACAAGGATCTGAGCAACGCTGTTGTTCTTGGTCTGGAACATCTTATTATCAAATAATAATGGAGAAATTCAAGTCTGCTACTGCAGGTTGTTCTTTCTCTCTGTATCCCTGAAAGCAACTGTACAAGGTGAGTAAACAAGGCAGATATGGAGAAATGAGAATGATATCTGTCACTGAAAAATGCTTACATATCCCTTTTAGTGGAATTTGATAGTGTAAACTTCCTGTCAGGCTGTAGATGTAAGTTCTCAGTTTGAGCACATTCTCAGTTTGAGCACATGTAATCTCAGCATGGAGGATGGAGGAGTTTGAAGAAAAGGCCAGAAGTAAAAAAAAGAATTGTAGAAACTAGGTGCAAAGTGGGGTGTGGCTCCTTCCTTCCTTCCTCCCTCCCTTCCTTCCTTCCTTCCTTCCTTCCTTCCTTCCTTCCTTCCTTCCTTCCTTCCTTCCTTCCTTCCTNTCTCCTTCCTTCCTTCCTTCCTTCCTTTTTGTTTTCATATACATAACCTGCAAGCTTCTTGAAGTTTGCTTTATTTTGTCTTCCAGTGTGAACCTAACAAAGAATCAACTGGCTTTCACAGGATTTCAGTGGTATAATTCAATGAAACCTGGGCAAATCTAAACAGGCAGGTTTTTCCACAGCCCTGATCCCACATATTTGTCTTCAGAGTATTTGATTTTTTTTTTCTGCTTGTCTCCTTATGTTGTACAGATTACTGCAAGTGTATTACAAGAAGCTGTATAAGCTGAGTTAAGCCTGCATCATGCAGTGAATAAATGAGGAAAAGGAGGGGAAAAATAAAATACTTCTCCCAAAAGAATATTTTCTTTGTAATGGATTTTTGCTCTCAGTGTAGATAATACAGCTAATATCTAGTAACTGATTGAAAATTTTGGCAGCTTGTTGATGAACAAGAATGTGGAAGTAGAAAACAATGAATTGAAAGTTTTTCATGGTGAAATACTTCTAGACTTTTATCTGATGCCTGTTCCATCAATTGCAATTTGTGTCCATTAGTACTCATGCAACTCAACTGAGCAATGAAATAACATATTAGCATTTAACCTGAAAAAAATGAAGTAATTCAAAATTTACATAAAATTATGGAGTAAACTCCAAACAGGTCGCCCTAGAAATGTATAATTATGCTCAGCAGTCCTGTCAGCATACATGGAAACAATTTTATTCCTAATCATCTTCTGCTTTTATTCACTCTGTAATGTATCATTAAAATTTTCATGAACAATGAAGCTTAATAGGTGCTAATGCAATTGTGAATTGTGGTAGTTGTTACCTAAATTAACCTCTGTATCTTAGGTTTCTTGTTGCCCTATGCAAAAGGAGTGTGATAAAGATAATATAGGAACTGAAATATGTATTCATTATGCTGTTTGGGTTAGGCAGTATTTTGTTACAATTTAATAGTCTACTGAGACATTTCTATACTTATATCCACTAGGATCATTCAATATGTAACTTTAATTAATTAAGTTGTTTATATGTAATTTTCCTCTAGTAAATTGGAGTTTTTCTCTTTACGTCTAGGATTTGAAGTTGAATAATATACATTGGTATGCAGTGTGTAATATCCTTCTATGTAAAGGTATCTGTATAGTCATCTATTATATTTTTGTTCTTACTTGTATGTACCCAGTACATCTATATATTGGTGTAAATTAAAGCTGTAGGTTTTGTAGATAGGATTTTAAAGTGATTTGCAAGACCAACCTAACTACTAGAAATTTATTCTGAAAAAAATAAGTATCAGCAAGTAATTCACTTTTCTCATGAGTGAAATGCAACCATTCCTTAGGCAGAACAGAGTAGCTGTTCACTATCATACTCTACTTTTAGAGATAAGGCAGGAAAATTACTACCACACTTAATTAAAACTATAGTTTCAGGATTTTTAGAAAGACCTTTTTCAGAAGATAATTATTCAGATTGAAATTTATCTGCCTTCCAATACAAACATCATCAGAAGATATGTGAAGACCAAAATATAGAATTGTTGATGTGATTCTGGCTGACCTGGAGTTCATTTCCCCACAGTGCTTTGCATTGGTGTCTGGAAAGGTGTTGATAACACAGCTGTGTTTTGGCTACTGCTGAGCAGGGCTGGCACAGCATCAGTCACGTCTCTCATCTCTACCACAATTCATAACTCTCATTTTGCCCCATCAGTAGGCTGGGAATGGAAAAGGCCCTGGGAGGGGACATAGCTAGGTCAGCTGACCCAAACTGACCAAAGAGCCACTCCACACCATGTGATGTCACTCAGATATAAAACTAAGGGAAGGAGGAGGAAGGGGGCCATTTGTTATTTACAATGTTTGCCTTCTGGAGCAACCTGTACTCCTCCTGGAACTCTGCTTCCCAGGAAAAGGCTGAACACTGAACATCATATACTGATAGAAAGTAGAGAATAATTTTTTTTTTTTTCTCTTTGCTTATACATGTACAAACTTCTCTTTTGCTTTAGGAAAAATACCTTATCTCAACCTATGAGTTTTCTTCCATCTGATCTTCTCTCCCTTGTCCAGCTTGGAAGGGTGAGCAATACAGCAGATTGGTGGGTGCTTGGCATCCAGCCAAAGTCAACCCAACACAGGTGACCTTAGCCCAAATTCCATAGCTTACTTCAGGTGGAAAGTCCTCCTATCTTCACTGATATAGGTTGCCCTTTTTTTTACAGAGGGTGCAGCTGCTGGCACTGATTCTCAGTCCATAAGATTGTGCTGGTGTGATGATAACTTCCTCTACCTTACACTTTTGCCTTTTTTTTTTTCCCCCAGGGCTTCCTGGAAACCTGGCTTCCTCTTGGTCCATTTTCAGAAATATTCTTTAGGTTTTTCATTTAAAAACCAAGCACCAAATCTCTCTTCTTGCTGATACATCCCTCCTTAGAAAAGTAATTCATACATTTTTTTAATTGGTAGTCTGTTCCTCTCTTCCTACACTTGCTCCACCTTGTTCCATGATTATCCTCTACAGGCACACAAGTTTTATTAAGGAAAGGATGATGAGTTGGTAGGTTTGGGAAGAGGAAAAAAAAAGCATGGTTTTTTCTAATGTGACTTTTGTTCAGTTACTGATACAGAACACTTTCATCCTTTAATCTCATCTCTCTTGGCTGTTGCAACCATGTCCATATCAATTGCAAAAGTATAACTCTTATATACGTTGTGAGTGATAACAAATCAGATCATTTAACACACTGGAGGGGTACAAAGCATGTGGAATTGGATATCTTAATGCTGAGATTTTGTCAAACTAATGAGTTTTCTTTTTGATAGAAATGTGGATGTTGATAGCATGATCAGAATAACAGTTTGATTTGAAATGAACTTCTGGAAGGTCAGAATTAACAAAAGTTAAGTGAATAGGCAATTTCTTGAATATCTCAAATGCCAGCAGTTTCAAGCAATCAAATATTTCTACTTATTCTTGTGATCTGCTATATGAAGTCACACAGCTGTGATGGAGTTTAAGCATAATATATTTATTTATACATTGCCTCCCCCCAGTGTGGTATATTTTCATAGAACTAAATATGTGTAGGGTTTTATGATGATTTACAAACCTGGTGAATTCTGTATTAGAGCCATAGTATTCCAATACTGTGTGCCCATCTGGAACTCACAGGAGAAGATTACCATGGGGCCTGAAAATTGTTGATCATAACCATGCATAGTAAATCAGCAATTTCTATTTCAAAGTATTCTGCTTGAACAGAAATTCCTGTTCACAAATTAAGGAGGTGAACTCTTTAATTTTCTTTCAATAATATTTCTAGCAGGAAAAACAAACTCTCAAAGCTCAGTGCTTTCCTAGAAGGTAAGCAACTGAAATCCAAATCATGTGGTGTAGCCTCACAGACACGAGCAGATGTGGAAGGGTTGAGAAGAGGCAAGTGGAATGGGATTATTCAGTCTTGACAAACCTGTTCTCAACTCATTCTTTCTTGAGATTAATGTCTTGTGTAAATTCTGTAAAACAGAGGAAATTATTTTCTGTTGGGCTAGAGAAGAACAAGGGACTGCAGACCTTTAGAATCATATCATTGGTAACTACCAGGGTCTAGAGAATTGTAGAAATGCAGCAGAATGGGAGAGAGAATACTTGACTCTTATATACATATATGTGTGATTTTGCAACATTCCACAACAGTGCTGACTTTTATAAATTTATGAATCTTATTCATCTCACTGTTACCCACTTCCTACTTCATATAGCTTTGGATGGCTTCTGGAAAACCAATAAGTTAAAGTCCCAATAGAGAATTAGCAATTACTTCAAGTCTGACTGACTATAGGTATGGGACCCTTTCTCTAAAATAAAATATGGGCATATGTGATCATTGTCATAAAAATCATAAGCATAAAAGCCACAGTAGTTAACTAAATTAAAATAATAAATGGGGACATGATGTACTATTGATCTTACTCAGCTTACAAAAATAGAAGGTTGTGCTTTCTAGCTTTGGAACTTTATAATTTTACATTAAGAGTTTACATTTATATTAAAGGAGATGCATAATCTTTTGCACTTTTCATTGGGAAGAGCAGTGTGGGAGTTTTAAACATATTTCATGTCTGACTGTTTGATGTAGTGATTCAAAATGGTTACAATGCGGGAGCTTCTTTTTCAAGGTTGTTCATTATGTTCCTGGCTCTGCAATTGGTTAGTGTGTGGTCTTGTTAAATAATTTTTCTGTCTGTGTACAAATTTTCTCTCCTATGAGTTTTGTCAATCTCTTCCAATATTGTGAATTGATTAGAATAAAAAAAGTGTAGCTTTTATTTTCAAATGTTCTTTTATTCCACCTGTGCAATAGTGTGAGCTGCACTGTGATAAACCCTTGGTCAGTCACTCCACTTCTATCCTTATTCTTCTCCTTTTCTATAACAAGGGGAATGAAGGTGTTTTAATGACCTTGTTGAATTTTTGGCACTATGTGGGATTTGTTGAAGATTCTCTCATCTTTCAAAGAGTAGTATTTTTTTTGCAGCCCAGTGTGACTCTTTAGATGAAAGAGCATAATGCAAAATGTGATTTATTGGTAATACTAATAATAAATAAAGTTGAGAGACAAAACTGGCCACAACCCTGAGATGCTCATAAGATTATTATAAAAATGGCAATGTTCAGGTTTGCATTCTTGAAAATGACTGTCCAGTTTTGTTGCCTTTTTTTTCCTTTTTATTTCCTGTTCTGTATATAAAACAAGACAGTAAGAGGTAATTAACTAGAAAATATTATTAATCAGTTACCTAATCCAATATTTTACAATATTTTAAAATATAAATCAAGCCAGAAAGTTATATTAATTACAAAAAAACACTAAGAAAGGCTCACACAACACCTGAGTATCTCTACAAAGGCTGGATATTGCAACCCAGACTTAGTTCCTAAAAGGTGTCAGTGTCAGTGACAGTCAAAATAGATTGGAGTTTACTGTTTTGGACTGAGCTGGTCATACTGATGTAGAGGAAATATGTGGGACAAAGAAAGGAAAATTTGTCTGCTGAACTAACTGACCATACGTTCAGACAAGCTGTTCACTGGACATCACTTACGGAAAGACATGTATCTTTTCCAGGTTTTTCAACTAACCACAATAAAGTTGAGCAAACTGAAGGTCAGGAAATTTTTTACAAACAAGTCCTTGGAATTAGCTTCCAAACATATAGCAAAACATCATATTTGATTAAGAAAGAATATTTCCTCATTATTTTGAAGGAAGGGTCAAGAGAAAATTACTCAGCAAACTTGACCTGAGCAGCAGATACAGCGCAAATTGTGCAGATAGAGAGAAGCGCCTTTGTGATACAACTAATGGTGGGAAAGAAGCTAAGTGAATATTACTTAACTTACATTTTCAAACCTCATTTCACTGCAGTAGAAAGTCTGCTATGAATAGCAGCAAAGGTAACATCAATTTATTACCTGAGCATGAGAAGAACCTTAATTTCTTTGGGGTCTGTCTCACTGAATCTTCCTATGTACAGAGGAAAAAAGAACTTGAAGGATATTTTTTAAATACTTGGTATGACAAGCTTTTTATTCCTGAGATTCTTTTCTTTATGTAATATAGTGCATATACTTTGCATTTTCATGTAATAGCACAGCTCATGGATTGAATGAGATCATTGTGTCGCAAACAGTATGTAAAAACAGGTTTTTAATTTCTGTAAAATCTGCTGATTGCTTATCAAAAGATAGCCAGGGCTGGATTCCATTTTGAATAATTTTCTCAGAAGCCAACATAAAAATATCTGCAGTAGGAAAACTCTACATATTTTGTGATGGGTCAGGGAATGCTTACTGTTACCTCATACCTTGCCAGTCACTCTATTTACTTGCTGCTTCAGGCCTTTACCTCAGCCGTTGGCAGGTGTGCTGCTATCTAAGGCCTTTACAGCACCTGGCTGTAGGAAGCCTAATTACTGTGCCTAACTACAAGCAAAATCAAGCAAGTTATACTTTGAAAATCTACCTGCTTCATTTGAAGTAGTAAATCAGTTTCCTGGTATAGTTACCCTGCTGGGATAATATTAATATAGATTAAAAAAAAGAAAAAACCCCTCAATTTTTATCAAAATGTCTGTGTACAAACTCTCTGTATTTCAAAGATCAAATTTTTATGTGTAAATCAAGTAAAAGAGATCTGAGTTGTAGCTGCTTTATGCAGTGTATTTGTGAACATGAACAGAAGTGTGTATTTATGACAAAAGTTCAGGCTTTCATCCAAGCTTTGTAATTACAACTTGGAATATTCCTAAAATACAGGTATTTTCAAAACAGGAATATCTGTGCCTGAGTTCCTCACTGGACTGAGTGACTGAAATCTCAAAACAGATTGTGAATTTAGCTTCAGAGTACCTATTCATTTGAACAGGAATGCAGAAATCACAATGTTGAACTTGAGTGAAGTTTGGTGATTACTGGATTGTAATAAAAAAGGAGGAAAGGGAAAAATCGAAGTGAGGAAAAGAGTTCAGTCATCTTTTGACAGAAGCTGGAACTTAGTCTTTGTAACTCTGATCCCTCCCAAATTGCTTCTACTTGCTGTATTTTGGTGTCTGACTCAGACAAATAGGAACAATACTGGGATTTCTTTCATTTCTGCTATCAAATACTTTGGTTTCGTGGCTATCTATATTTATAGTTCAGCAATGACCAGAAAGGATATAACACAGTAACTGCTGGATTGTAAAGATGCTTTTCTTTTTCTTGTGCACTAAAATCTTTGGAAGGAGCAATTTATCAGAAGAGTAAAGTGGGGATTGTAAAATGAATTTGCCTTTTATTCAGTTTATCAAAAATGTTTTTGAACTGTTGTTTAAATATAAGAAATTTTCCTTCTACATTCAATACATATATTAGTGTAGCATCTCAGGTCCCCAAGCCTCCCTTTTGCTCTCTCTTTTTCCCCCACTTCAGATTTTTCTATTTCATGAGGACACTATGTAAGGTATTCAAATCTCCATACCTTGTTTAGATGATGATTGTAATGAGAAGTGAGGGAAGCTACTGGCTCAACATGAACACGTTCCCATGAGAGGAACTGTAAATGAGGATTGTAAAATTGACACCTTTCTTAAACTGTTTTCCACAATGAAAAAAATCTTAAAAGCTGATTCCTGGGGGCACCCCTGCTGGGACCAAGTGTACAAATAATGTTTGTATTCCAGTTCAGAAAAAGAAAAATGAAAATATTTCATTGAAAGCTGACAGCTTTAAGGAACTTTAAAGGTTAGCCTTGGTGTTAATTAGCATATCTATTCATGTCTCTATCAGTCTATTGAATTACTTAGCTGAACAGGCACACAAAAAGCAAAACTAGGGAAAAAAGTAGAGAAAGCTGGCATTAATAATTCATAAATACTAGAGGCTTCTGACTGAATTTTTTTTTCAGGGTGTTGGAAATCTGCTAGAAACTCAATCCTGCTGGCTCCAAAGTTACTTCAGAAGCTCAGAGAGCAAACCTGCCCAAGAATGTTAATGTTTCTGTAAGTGGTTAGCTACCAAAACATATTGTGGATTTTCATCCCCTCAAGCATTTTTTCATGTTACTTTGGATTAGTATAAGGTAGGGCTTTTCATGAAATGTTTAACTGACAGTTTATATATTTGAATTTCACAAGCCTCTCTAGACCATAAAGTACTCCAAATTCAGCCATAATCCTCTGCTACAAAGTAAATCAGAATTTTTGAACAGATTCCAGATGCCAATTATGGTAATAATGAGGATATACAACCTCCTTCTATGCCTCAGCTGGATCAGTAGCAACGCTGCTCTTGACAGGTTAACCTATCTTAAAACTTTTTGAAGGGAGGAAGGGGGAGTAAATTAAAATTTTGATTATTAAATCTTTCAATTGAAGTCTGAAGCTGTTAACATTTTTCAGAATTAACTGTTTTTCTGGAAACCACTTGCAGTGAATGTTGCAGATGTTTTCTGACATTGAATTGATTTTAGGCCGTATTTATAAGGAATTGAAATTCAAGTTTTAAGCAATTAAGATAGTTTAATGAAAAACTCCAGCAGTGAGCTGATAACAGTAGGAGAAGATGCATTTCAATACCGACCCCTTCAGTCACACTGAATTAAAAAGAGGCTGGTGACAAATGACAGAATAGAGGCTTCTCTTTGTCAAAGCATGATTCTGACTATTTCAGTTCAGATATAATCCCAGGTGCAATCCACTCAGCCATGCGGGAAACATGCTTATTTCCACATACAAGGACTTTTTTTTTTCTTTTTTTCAATTTTTACTGTTTGTGAGAAGCACCGGAAAGTACAGTCTTTCAGTGGCAGCAAGGCAGCACGAAGTCCTCTCGTACCAATCATCATCTTGCCATACAGACAACTAATAAGATCTTTATTAGGGATAAACTGCAGATTATACCCAGAATCTGTGTCTCAAGCTTTACTATGCAGCAGACCATCACTGGAGCAGGTTCACTGACAGCACAGAACCTGTGAACGACATACTTGCCTTCAGGCAAAGGTTTACTGAATGACATCTCTTTAACTGATGCAGTATTACAGCCTTTGTTATGCTGTTTATCTTCATCATCAGGTTAGTAAACCAGCCTTTGGGTGTTTGAAGAATCTGCATGACATGAAACTAGTGGGATGAGAAATATAATACCGCTTCCTGTGGGACACACGGGAATGCTGTTGTCTGGACTACAGTGAAAAATTTAGAACTTATTCTACATTGCCTTCAGATAACTGCTAATATGAGCTTTGTAAGTCATGCTGATTCTCAAATATTTACAGCTGGGCAATCTGATTCCAAAAAATGAGCTCATGCATGAATATCTGAGATGTAGTTAGGGCTACAGAGAAGAGAAATTAAGTACTAAAAGTAGTAGGAAGGAAAAATAATACAAACAACATTGTTGACCCTACTCTACTCAAAATGGTAGAGGTTCTTATCCTCCTATGAGGGCATAAACAGTCACACAACTGCAAACAACAAAGTTCATATCTTATGACTTTTTCATCTATCTACCTTAGGAGGTTTGTTCCTTTACACTGATACCTATTAAATCAGTATGTGTGCCTTTAATCTGCTGAGGCTGCAGAGTGTAGCTGTGGGGAGCAAAGACACACGGACCTCCTTGTACCTCCGCAGAGGATGGTTTGTTGTAAGGAAACAAGTCTTTTCATACGCAACTGAACTTAACAGAACTTAACCGAACCCCAACAGAACTTCAGCGAAACCTACCCAAAACAAGCACTCATTGGCTGCCTGCCACTGCGGTGTCATCGTTCATGTGTCCCTTTATCCAATCAGCTCTCTGTTCATATGGTGTCCACGTGTCTCCTCAACCAATCACTGCCTCATGCACGAGGTGACTCAACAGACTCTCAACCGACTCTCTGACCCGCAGGTGAGGCCTTCCCCGAGTGCTTTTAGGTGAACAGAATTTAACAAATTTAACATAGGTATTCTGATTTCCCCCAGCAAAGTAAAATCATCTACCTTAAATCATCACTATTTTTCATAATAGAATCTCAGACAATTTACAGTATCTCTGCTAGGGGATACTAAATTATTGAAAATGTTCTTACTTGATTACTTATATTTACATGAACACATCCTTATTTTGTTGAGTGCAGTGGGACTCTCTCATCCCACTTTACCTCAGATTTACCTATTACGTACTTACCCTTCACCATGTTTATAAGTAAATTAAAAAAATTTTAATGGTACTTGCAACAAGAACATCCCTGAACCTGAAAGACAGTTATACCTGATGCTAGACTATGTTGTAATGTCCTAAATGCATATATTCCAGTTTATTTAGTGCAACTAGTTAGAAGGGGAATTACTGAAATCATGACCTCTGCTTTGTACATTAGAAGGAGAGCTTTCATTTCATCATCCATGAAAATAACTCTGAAGCAAAAAAGGTCAGTACACGCCAAAGTTTCTCACATGGTTCTAAAAAGAGACTTTTTCAGAGAAGAAGAAAATATTTCAGCTGCTTCCTCACATTGTGTAAGATACATTTATAAGCATGTATTCTTATTTTGTTTCAAAAAGAGTGACTAGGTCAATTGTTAGCTATAAGCATTCTATTTTGCAGCATTACAGGTATTTTTTTCTCTATCAGGAGAGAACTGAAAAGTCCTCAAAGACACATTTTATTTTTGCACATTGATTTCTTAACTGATTGCGTCACTCAAAAGGAAAACCTGGTTAAAATTAAACTGTTCAAAAAAACCTCAGGCACAACACTGTAACTAAATGCACAGCAGCCAGAGGTGGTTTTCAGCAAAAGGATTGCCTGACAGCACACACATTTATTTTCTAATGGCAGCGATGGCTCTGTATGTCTCTGTACCTGTGTGAAAGAATATGATGTAGCCCTCTTACATATCATAAGCATTTCTGAATGGCATAACTATATAATTCAAGTGTATTTGCTGTCTCTTTCTTTTGCAAGGAGGAGACCTTTTTTGTTGTAATTTTACTATTTCGTTGTTTTTTTTGAAAGGCCTGTTTATTGATCTGTTGCGAGCTCCTGCTTGATCATTGTGGTCATAGTGCAGCAGGTCCATCACGTCTGTATCTGCATTGCCCATACATCATACCATCATGATGTTTAAAACAACGCATCGGGGTACCTTTCTGTGAGAGAAGCATTGAGGATGGAGGGGGAGACTGCCACAGTGAAAGGCTACTTCTCAAAAAAAGGAGAGCTTGGAGAAGCTGTTTTCTATAGAAAGTACCTCAGGAAGCTGCAATGGCACTAAGAGGTGGTTGGGACAGGAGGAAGGAGTGGCACAGAGTGTGCCATTTTGGTAAGCTGCCGTAGAGGGCTTTGTCGCTACTCCTGTTTTGAGTTTGTGTTAGTAGTAAGATTTTCTGTTGCTGAAATCTGCACTGGGCTGGACTGGATTTTTAGAAATCTTTCTGAAATAGTGTTTTTTGAGGCTGTGTAACATGCAAGTCTTAACTGAGAGGGACAAGGCACTACAAAGAAGCCTTCACTTTCTTTTTTACTTTCTGTGAGAAATCCCTTTCATGAAAAAAAGGGAAAAAATAAATCAGCATTTCCTGCGCCATTGTAGTTTAGAAGGAACTAGTTTATTCTCTGACCTTCTGCAGATGGAAGGAGTTCCTACAGAAGGACTCATATTGAGAGCTAGCTGAAATTCCTAGCAGCTTCTCAGTTGCCACTGCCATTAACGAAATGTGTGGTTAATTTTTTACTCGCTACCTTAAAAAAAACCCCCCTCAGTATGAATAGGGTCATAAAAGTTTCGTATGGAATTTTCAGCAGTAAAGATGCCTATAGTTGTTGTCACATACACTAAACCTCAGCCATTTTATCGCCATTTATTCTTCCAAAGAAGGGAGTTAGGTTATCAAGAGTTTTCTACTTGATTTATATTTCAGACCACAAGCTTCTCTTGGCTAATGCTGCAGTCTTATCCTAGTGCTGTACCTAAGCACACTCTAAAACATGTCCTTAGGCTTTCCCCCCTTTTAAGGAGACATATCTTACAAGCTGGGGTTTGTCCAAGGCCCTATCCACTGCCTGCTGTATTTTTAAAGCTCACAAAGCATTTTATTGGCCCATTCTAAACTCCTTCCTAGCCAAGGAAAGATTGATTGTTCATTCTGAAGTAAGTATCTTTTATGATTTTTCTTCTCTCGAAGAGACTCGCTTCTTTTCATTTAATTCTTTAGCTATGTTGGATTCCAATTAACTCTTGTTATTCTCAAGAGTACAGGCTGGCTATGCTGAACTGGAAGACAAGAGCTGTTGCTAGCATATCATCAAGGCAAAGCTAGTCCTTGGCACTGCTTTGGTTGTGTCAGAGTTGGATCAGCAAGAGATTGTGTCCTGTGGGGCACAACCCTAGCATTTTTAGACTTCTACAGATAAACAACTTTTCCTTTGAGCATTCTCAGTTAGGTATTGTCTTTGGAAAATTTAGTTTCCATCTTAATTGGCATAGAGATTGTATACTGTAGCAGGTGGAATATTAGGGTGTAGCATCATTTAACTTCAGGAAGGAATAAAAAACTAATGATGGCAGAGTTATTCCTTCTTTTGGAGAATATTTCCATCCCTATTTCCTTCAGAAGTGTATATATGAGCATATTAACTTAGTTGGTGAAAAAATATTACTTCCAAAAGTCTTGTAAAAATGTTTTTAGTCTTCTTGGTTTATGTGGGTGTATTCTTCAGCATAAAAATATTTGTTAATTTTGATTAGGGACCATATTTTAAAAAAATAATTCTTTGCCATTTAATGAGATTTGTTGTAAATTTAAATTCTCTGATTTTGTGATAAGTATTTTTAAAGACTCCCTGTTTCAGGGTAAAAACCAGGTTTTTATTTTCTTTTTTCATTTTTTAAATCTGGTCTGCATCTGCAATCAAGGCTACTTATGAAAATATTTCTGTGGGATATAGAAAGACACTTTCAGAAGCTTTCAGTACACTTCAGAAGTGTACTTTCAGACACTTTCAGTGTAGGATGGTGGGTTTGATCCATAAAGGTGAGACTGCACAACTATTTTCTTTAAGGTTTTATTGTGGAGCCTGCTTTTGGTAGTATATATACCTCCTGAAGATGTATTTGAAACTAAACTCTACTCACATCCTGTTATGCCATTAAGTTATTTACTTTGTATATTGTCTGAAGAATATATCATTAATGGTGACAAACACTCACCTACCTCAACTATTTATTATATTTATTAACATGACACCCAAGCAAGAGCCAAGAAAGAAGTTGCCTTGTACCAAACACAGACATGGACAGAGAACAGAAGGTAGTTCATGTGTTTAACTGTGGATATTTGATGAACAGAATCAGAAGAGAAAGCCTGATGGATATTTTTGGCTGTGTGAAACTATTGGGAGAAATAAGAGAATTCTACAACTTCTGCAATCAGTACCTTTAATCCCTATTTTGCATCTTATTTTGTTACTGTATCTTACTTATTTTTATACCTTTTCCCCCTGTTGCTGGTTTTTTGTATTTTATAGTTGTTTTTCTTATAAAACACATGGTATGCAATAGGAATAAAAATGGTACCTCTATACAGGTATAGAGGTACAGTATAATCTAGATTGGTTAGTGCTGGCAAACAACTTGTCACATTTTGGAATTACTGTCCTTATTTTCTTAAAGCATTGTAATTGTTAGTTTGATATGGGGTAAGAAAAAAACTTGACTGTGAATGCCAGGAGAGCTTTGTTAGATTTATAGTTGAGTTGCCCCCTCCCTCCCTTCCTCCTTCCACCCTTTCCACCAAGGAAAAAAAAAGATAAAGAGTCGTCTCTCTAAGCTTGCATTATCCTATAGCACAAAAATTTCAATTGGCTTGATTACTCCAGAGGACTGGCTATTAGTAGACTGGAAACAAATCAAAGGAAATTTTAAAAAATTATTTTAATGTCGTGGATGTGATGTCCAATGCAATTACCACAGCTTTGTCTACTGCCAAACTCAGTCACAGTTGTGCTGTGATTAAGGAGAAGGGCTGAGGCAAGTGTGGTTGTGAGGGCCTCTCACAAATTCTCCTCCTTTAAGAAGCAGCTTGGGAGGGTGGTATGAGTGGGGATCCTGGAGGAAGGTTTCCTGTGGGTTCACAAGTGGGTAATCAAGCTGCCAGATGTGGGTACCACTGTATGCGCTGCCTCTGGGGTCCCAGCAAGCAGGCTTACAGGCACTCCTGAAGAAGCAAGAAACACAGTGTAGCTCAGGATATTTTTCATGCCAAATTTCATGCTGCCTCCTGTGAAGTCTCAACAAAAATTCTCTTTCTGAATTAAGCTATCCTGGATCAATGCAGGCCTCTTCTCCTCATCATTCTTTTTCTTTTTTTTTCTTTTTCTGGGAGTCATTCATTTTAGTGCTATCTTTAGTTACCACTTTTAAGGAGCATCTGAGCACACACAGCAAGGCATCTTAGTACTCTGAAGTAAATTCTTAGATTGTGCTTAGAACAGGCAGTTACCCAGTGCTGCCAAAATATTGGTGCTGATGAAAAATGAGAAAGAATGCGAGTTCTTTGCCAGGAGCATTCAGCTTACTCTAAGATCAGAGCTGTAATTAAATGGGCTCTTCAAAAATAATATTTTGGCCCTCAACAATTTAGTAAAGAAATTACTTCTCCTACAAGTCCTCCTTCTGTTTGATGAAGTCTTTCGTCTTACTTCTGAAACTACAGGTCCCGAGCACAAACTATAGCTCCCAAACATTTCCCTTGTTTAAACCACCCAACACTGTGCTTCCTTTCTCCCTCCGTGTATGACTCAGATGTTGTTTCTTAAGTATCACTGAGTAACTTTCTAACTTATTTTACATATGAAGTTGTTTTGTTCCCTGCATTATGAAGTTTGATGGGCAGGAGTATGGGGGTGTTTTGCTCGTATGCCTTGGGTCTAATTTACTTTTTATTTATGAAACCTTTCCTTTAATGAATACGAGTGATCAAATGGACTTAAGCAACAGCTTTATGGTACAAGTAACATTAGGAAATAGTCACTAATATATGGAATTGATAATGAAGTGGAAAGTATGAATTCTTGATAACCATTAGTACAAAAAACCATTCCTTTTATAGCAGATTCCCTATTCTGAGATGACAGCTTTTTTCTCTCTTGTGAATATGAAGTGCCAGATTATGAATTCAATAGCTGCCTCTTTTTCAGGGCATTGCTTATGAATCTGCCCTGCCCTGTCACTGCACATTATTAACATTAAACACACTTGCAACACCATAAATTTACAAGATGCATGCCCTATCTGAAAAGCTTATGGTCTAAATGAGATAGGAGAAATTCACAGCAAAACACAGGACAACAGTTCAGGAAAGGCAGTGTGTAAGGATTATTACCCATGATTTAAATTAGGGAGGAAGAACTGCACAAAGAGTTGCATGTTAGGAGAAATCTGAAAAAGAAGACAGAGGGCACTTGGTAGCTAGGAAAAGGAAAATTTCTCCAGACACAGGACTGGAAGGACTCTAAGATAGCACATCAAAAGCTTTCATTAGTGAATTAATAGCCAGGTTCCTCTCCCTGCTGATAATCCTCACTTGATCAGATGTGCCTCTGCACACTGCTGTCAGCATATTGTCTGCTTGTTTTTTAACATCAAGTTTGAAAGACTGAAGGGGTAGGCACCATTTTATTCTATATATTACTGACACCCGTAGGTCATACTACTTAGGATGACATTAATGGACATTTTACATTTTGAAAATCAAGCCTGGAATAGATACCATATTGTATTTCAAATGCCACAATTTTTTGTTTGTTTAACAAGTCTGCAAAAAGGATGTATCTATCCTTCATGGTTAGAATGAGAAGTCAGCTACCAAAACAATGTAAACTACAGATCTTAGTTACATTTTTGTCACTGACTCTTTACTCCTGGTTTTTTTTTTTTTTTTTTTTTTTTTTTTTTTTTTTTTTTTTTTTTTTTTTTTTTTTTTTTTTTTTTTTTTTTTTTTTTTTGTTTTTTTTTTTTTTTGTTTTTGTTTTTGTTTCCTTTGGTTTTGATGGATTTTTATTGTTTGTTTTGAGAGTTTATATTCTGTTTGTGATTTGGTTTTATTTTTGGGATGGTAGTGTTTTGTCTTCAGGTCTGTACCTTATGAAACTGGCTGGTGTGGTAAATTGAGTAGATCTATGAGTACTTTTGCAGTACTAGTACCTGAAAATGTACAATGTGAGTTATTAAAGAGTAAGACAACACCATTGGTTCATGATGTCCTGAGATTGTCAGTCCTTGGGAACTGGAGGGTTACTGTGATGAAATATATATGCTCCATTCTTATACTTCTCCTTGAACTTCCAGTACTGGTTGCTGTCAGAGACATGTTACTAGGAAGAAGGTTTGATCTGATCTGCTTTAGTGGCTTCTATGAGTATTTCTTTCCCTGTGAGTTTAGGGAGAATGGGTTTGTTCTTCTAGGGAGAAGAATAGAGAGAAAAAGCTGGGAAAATACCAGGAGATGCCAGCATTCAGGTGGCTCTGTTTACATGCTCAGTCAAAGGTGGGTGGTTTTGTAGCATGAAGGAAAGAGGCAGACATCCTTGTATTCTACCTGTAAAATGTGTATATTCTGCCTGTTGGATGGAAGAAAAAGTTAGAAATACACAGCTGTCCTGTGAAGACAATCCACCATAACAGCACTAGCAGGGAAGAAATGACATTTGAATGAAAAAGGACTTAAGGATTAAATACAAGTAGCGGCTTGGGAATTCATAAGAGGTTTAGGTGGGAGGATGAAACTAAGAATGTGATTGAGAATCAGTTTCCTGCTGTCCTCCTACCATTTGTATTACTGAGGTATTTTAATTTATAGTTTGCTGAAAAAAAACCTATAGGCCCACGATACTCACTGGAGTAAAATGTATCTTGAGGTTATCATACTGTCTTCAAAGTGGACATCTTTGTGACTCTTGCACTAATAGCAAGGAAGCTGGGGCTGTGTGTCCTATGACCAGTCCTCCAGCTGTTTTTGACCTGTCAGCTATGGAGTTGAAGATTTTATTTCCTTTTACTAATTGGCACTGCTAAGTCACTCTGTTCCTTGTATGCAGTAAGTCAGTTGCAAACACCAACAAGGAATCCCCCATTTCTGAGGATCAACAGCTTGGCCTTCTACCTTCCCCCATGTGTAATATTTTCCCAAAGGACTCCCCTGCTATTCCACTGGTGTTTTTAGGAATAGCTATAGCTCTCCTCTGCTTCCTGGAGGCCTGCAAATTGCCTACCCAGCCTCAGAGGGTTGCCATTACATCACTAGGGTCTTTGCTGGTCCTCTTACTTCTCCCACACTGGAACATCTCTTCTTTTAATAGTAAGAACCTTCAGTCTTTCAAAGCAAGGGAAATTCTCAGAGCATGAGATTCCTGTGAGAGGTACATGGGTGGATTGTTTAGTTCCCTCTAATTTCTTAAGAATACCTTCAACCCTGGGGCTTGAAGAGAATCTATAATTGCAGGAACCCTCATACTTTGATATTAAAATTTGAAAGTCATAACTGTGTCTTTTTAAAAGTTAGTGAAACAGAAGTCTTTCCTGGTAAAGACCATCACTGGTTGATTTGGAGTGAACTCCCTATCCCTACCCCCACGGAATCATAGGACCACAGGATGATTGAGGTAGGTTGTAAGGGATCTCTGGATGTTCAACCAGTTCAACCTCCCTGCTCAAGCTGGGCAACCTTAAGCAGTTTTCCCAGGATAATGTGTGTATGGGATAGAGACTTCACAACCTCTCTGTGCAATCTGCAGTCACCTTCACAGAGAAAAATGTTTCCAGATGTTCAAAAAGAACCTCCTGTGCACTTTGCTTCTTGTCCTGCCACTGTGCTCTTTTGTAGGAAAGAGCCTGGCTCTGTCTTATCTACATGCTCTGTTCAGATACTTATGCATATTGATAGTTCCCTGTGAGTCTTCTCTTCCCCAGGCTGAGCATTCCCAGCTCTCAGTCCTGCATGTATTCTGCCTGCAGCTTTATTCTTCTATGTACCAAAGCTTACTAACATTTTCAGAAGGACAACTTATTTACCAAACCCATAGGTGCAACTGCACAGAAAATATGTTCACAAAAGTATATTAATCAACATAAATAGATTTAATTGCCTTGACTTTCTTTTTGAAAAGGTCAGAAACTCTCACTTTGGCATTTATAGAATAAAATATTTCACAGTTTTTCAAATAGAATTTGAGACTAAATTAATTGTGAATATGAATTTTAAAAAAGGAAACCTACATGAGATGTTTCTTTATGGGTTGATTAAAGTATCAAGTTTCATCTGAAGAATATTTTTTCACATTTTCATTTGAGCTCCACAGAAACTGATAATTTTAATTAATTTTATTTTATTAAAAATACAGTCATTCATGAATTTTATATACAGCATCATTATGCACTATGATTATATTTTGGATTACTGCATTTCCAGAACATGTGACTTTGTTAATCTTTTATACTTCCACCTTGTCAATAACGTAATTGTTTTCTTCATGCATTTGTTTTCTTCCTTTTGTTCCCTATTTGCCACTGACTGAAGTTGTTCCCTATCTTTCTTTGATGACCTTAAAGATCTCCTGCCTGTTTTTTAGTATTTTTGAGTGTGAAGTGTATTAATAAGATTAAAAATTTTTCTATCATAATCCCAGTGGCCCTGAGAGACACTTTCCTCACTTAATTCCTCCCTGTGTCCCAGTTCCCCCTTTCTCTTTGGCTACGGAAGGAAACACTTCTTACTCCATTTTTTTTTTACTGGGTAATGAAAATGCAATTAACTTGCTATTTAGATAATCTATCCATGTCGATACTGAAACACCTGTAGATAAGTCCAGCTCTAAAATATCATTTTCTTACATTTTTATCAGTAAGATTTACCCTTTTTGCCTAAAGAATTTTATCAATGCTAACTATAGCAACTCTGATAGATTTATTTGGACTGACTGACAGTTACCTATGTATTTTTATTTATTATATTTAACAGAAAATGTCACCCTTTATTGATATTTCTGTGACTGGTAGATAAGACTCTAAAAGCCTTCTAGGGCCTCATCAGTCACAAATCAACAGTTTTGTGAAACTGATTCATGGCCTGTTGCATTCTACAGAGGGAGTTAGATTACTGTTGTCAGCAACAGTAATTACTCTGTGTGTGTATGTGTATATATGTATACAGATACAGATATATAGGTATATCTATATAATATGTATGGCAAATAATCAATTTATTAAACAGATACACTCGACAGCTAAATTTTTCATAAAAATGCCGTTAGCATCCTCTCTTATTGCAGGGTTATTAACAAAAACTTTGCAATTTAATTAAACAGTAATGTAATTTCCTGATCAGTTTGCCTTTATATTGACAGTATTCAGACATTTACAGGCTGCATATCATCCTCTTATCTAGTTGTAGCTAGATATGGCAGGCAGCTAAAGAAATGCACTTAAAATGTGGTAGCTGACTTCTGTGCTCTTTCACAAAATACCCCCTGCAGCTTCAGGGTTATGCAATAGATGTACTACTGTGTTGATTTTCCTTCCATTTTTCTGCTTTTTACACCGGTGTTTGATTCTGTCTAAACACAACTGACTCTCACTAAGCAAAAAGTACTGTTGTATGCTCTGGTTAAATCCAACCTTATTCAACATCTGATGTTTCAAGACACACATCTTAAGCATAATTGAGAGAAAAACAGGTCTTCTCAATTGTTGAACTTACACTTAACTCAGTGTGCTTTAATTAAGTCCTTTCTTTACTATGACTTCTTTCTGCTGCATTTTTTGTGCCTTTACTGCAGATACTGCTGAGTAGTTTTGCCTTAAAAACACTAAGACCCTTTAAATTGAGATACAGAGGACAGCTGAACAGATTTTATTAAATATTTAAATTTCAGAGGGTGGATAAGATTCCCTCTCCAGCAAATGATTTTCAAAACATTTTACTTTTTATTTAGTAGAAGATGTTGTTGACTTTGAATAAATTCTAAGTTTAATAACATCTTTATTTATAGTAGGGAGTGGAGGAAGGAAAGGATGAGGGACTTGTGGCATCGATAACAGCTGTAGCTTAGCTTATATAATAGTTGATTTAAAAATATATTCTTAAAGCAATACCCTTAAAATGAAATGCTTTCAGTGACTGAACAGATTTTACATTTGTGAACACTGAATGATGCATACTAAGCACCACTTTAAAAAGTCAGTTGTTGTTGTAAGTCTAAGTAACACAACAAGAAATGAGAAGAACACCATGACACAAAATGTTCTCAGATAAATTGTTGGATCTGTGTATCAAGGAAACAGTGAACTCCAGTTCTTTCCTGTTATGTTAATTGCACCGTTCCATTTATGCATCATTTTGTCTATTTTCTAGATGACAAAGACAGTAAAAGAAAACATGTACAGTTTAAAACCTGCTTCCTCCCTAATCTTTATTTCTTATGCATTTTGCCCTGTGAATTAGGTTAGCTGACATCAGGTTTGGATTTAGTTTGTTGAAGTAGATGCACTCTGAACCCCAAAGTATCTGTCATCAGTTAGCAAACATAGTTTGTGCTTGACTTTCAGGAAGTGTTTCTTGCAAGAGGGCTGTCACATCTTTTGTTATATGGTTTGGGGAAGTGTTTATACTCCTCTATGAATTTAAAAGGCACCAAGTTCATTTAAATAATTGTACAGTCATTTAGTTAATGTGTTCTTTTTAAAACTTGCCTAACGATGGTGAATGTAGTTTTGATGGCAAAAGAACCCCTTTTATGTAACAGCATTTTTCTTCTCCCTCCTCCACCCCCACCTTGCAAAATAAATGCAACACAATTATTGTACTGCTGAGAAATTAGCTCATTTGCAAATGCCACCTTGGAACACAAGAAGAAAGGCATTTATTGAAGCACTAATAAAGGCACCGTGTTAGAATAATTTTATGCTGACGGGCCTACAATCGTTCAATATTTTAAGAGCTGTCATCACACCAGCATGAGCTGCATGCAAAAGTACAAATTTATGCTGTGACATCATGGCACTAAAAGTGTAACTGGAATAAAATTACAGTGCTTCACTCTAGCATTCAGCGGCAAGACGGAGCACTTCAGATGCCCACCCTGGGCTGATCCTTAAGGTGCTATGCATCACTGTGCCTTGTATTCTGTTAACACAAGAAGTATTATGACACAGATTTCTGAAGAGTTCAATGTGTCCTTCAGGTATTTCCAGAGTGAGCTTTCAGTGGGCACTCAATGACCTGTGTTGTTAATGCACAGTACACTGCACACCAGCAGAAAGCTGGAAGAATATTAAATCAGCAAAAGCCACCACTTTAACTCTTTAGATATGGATAATTAAGCAAGCAGTCACTACACAATGTCTGAGGACCTAATACTATCATTTTTTAGTGAGTTAATAAATTCCAGTCATGGCCTGTGGTTAAATGCTAAGCTTTAACAAATGAGCACATCTGCATAAAATCTGTGACTTTAAAATTCAACCTTTTGACTTTTACCACATGTTCAATTGTTGTTGTAACTAGGAACAAAAAAAGAAATGACAATAGATGTCGGTGAGATATAGGAAAGTGCAATGAATTATGTGCCATGTTTAGACATAATATTCAGCTCATAATCTAGCATTTTCCACCTAAACTATAAGCCCTTTCACCATAATCAGACATGCTTTTCCACCACAGTGCAATCAGAGGTGCTGATTCTGATTTTTCTTGGATTGCTTTACACCCCAGCCTTCTAGAGTCAATGAGACAAGAACTGTATCTGTGTGATTAAACCTACTTAACCAGATCCTGGTTTTAATAAAATGAGTTGAGGAAAAGAAGTAACTCTCTCAAAGGCCTTTCACTTGTGCTGTTGTAAAACTAATGCAAGTGAAATTAAGGTACAGTTAGTCTCGGGGAGCTGGTGACCTTCAGAAATAGAAAAACTGTGGGATGCAATTTTTCAATAGCAATTTAGATTGGATTACACTGGCTGCAGTCATGGTTATTGGTGAAAAAAGTTTCCCATAGCACTTTATATACCTTGTTTAATATACCTAATTTTGTTTTTAATAGGTCTGAAATGAGATTGTCTCTCTTGTTAATTCTCTCATTAATGAAAAACAGATTTATTGCTGAACTTAAAATTGCAATAAGAAAATCTTGGCAGGGGGCTGGTAGTACTGGGGACTCCTAAACTGAAGGTGTGCTGGTAAGGCTGCACATTAAGGGCTGATCCTCAGGCAAGGCTCTCCCAGACTGTCAGCTCAGCCACGAGTCCATGTTGCCTGCCCAGGATGTGCCCTGACTCCCAGCTCTGGTGACTGATCTCAAAGGTAACCCAGTGTGGCAGGGCATATCCCCTACCTCTCCCCACCACAGGTGGCTGATGCAGATAGGAGAGATAACCCAGGGGGGCAAGGCACAGCAGGTATCATCTCCTGGAGCCAAAAGGTCTGCAAGCCTAACCAAGAATCCACACCTTGGTATGGAGAGCAGATGTGAGAAGAGATAAAAGAAAAAACATAGGTGACCAAAAGGCCTGCTTTACACTATAAAAGTAATACAGATTATCACAGAGGCAGAAGTCTCTTACGCACTCCCTGGGAACATGCGAGACGACTTCTTCCCGAAGCTCGGATGTAACTTTGTGGTTACTTTTCCAGAAATTGAGGGAAAGAATTTCGATATGGGCCCTTTCCACAACTGGATGGTAAAATACATTGAATCCTAAGTTATACTATTTCTTCACTAGCTGTAATATTAATGGCACCTTTAACCCCGTGTGCAATACCAGTTGTCTCTTTTTGTCTTACTCCTGCATAGTAATAGTCTGTTTTAAGTCTTATGTCTGTTAGTTTTGAGTCTATTAAATAAATAATTCATCCTATAATAGATTGACTCTGGGCAAAAGGCAGGGACTTGTTTAAACCCCCACATCCCTTCATAACACCCAGCTCCTCTTGGAACAAGACCGTAATGCCAGGGGCTTCTTGGCCTGTGGAGGGAGAAGGAAGGGAAGAGGGCTGTGCCCACTTTTCCAGCACATCTGGTATTTGACACTATAAACCCTTCCTCTCTGTTTTTATACTTAGACCAGCACAGCTATAACAAGTCCTTTTACTATTATTCGATGCTATGCATATTTTCTTTAATCAGACACAAGCCGTGTCTGTGAATTTGTGGCATTTAGTGTGCCTACTCACCAAGAAAATTGCCAAATACTTATTTTTCTAATCAGATTAGTCATAGTGAATTCAAGACCCATAAAAAATCAGCTATTTATTTATTTATTTGTGATGTAAACTGAATCAAATATAAACAAACAAATAAGGTCCATGAGAAATTTAATAAGTAATAGGAACGTTTTATTTAATCTGAAATAAATCATAGCCTTGCATTTCTGCATTTTTAATGCTTCTAAAAATAAATCTAATCTGACTTTGGAAAACGGTTTCAAATTTAAGAAATTAAAATATTTGGCTTAGAAAATATAATAATGGTGATCTAAAACATAGTATCTTCAGGGATTTTTTCCTTTGTTTTTTTTTTCTGAAGCCACTTAAACTCAGACCAAACTGAGACCAAAATTCAGTACAAATTCTGTTTGTCTAAAGGATTGATTCAAATTACAGCTAATTTCTTCTGCTGAATAAAGAATAACTGGAGACATGCAAAAAGGTATATCCAAGAAAACTCTTGTGTGTGGTGTGACCAAGAAGGAGATGTGCAGATTTCCCAGAATGACTTTTTTGCCTCCCCATCACTTCCTGCATCAATGGGCATGGGCAGACATTGCACTTTCACATTGCCTTGGAAGATAAAGTCCTTTCAGACTGACATGGTAATCCTGATCTCTAGAGACATGATCAAGCCCCTCTGCTTATTCCATAAAGACTGGCAGCTGCTCTGTATCTTAGGAAGGGAGAGACAGTAACAGTGGGAATCACAAACTCCTCGATCTTCCCCCAGAGTGTTTTGCTGTCATCTGTCCCAGGTGTGCAGAACATCCTCAGACACATCAGCTCCACAGCGGCAGCTGCTCCCAGCCCTTTGCACAGAGCTATAAGTGAACCTCTGAATGGCACCAGGAAAGAAAGGCAGAGAGGAAGGATGTCTGGTTCACAGCAGTGGTTTCTACAGTTGATTTTCCTAGAAATGATTTGAAATGAGGAACACATTTGGAAACAAAGTGACTGGAGACACATTTTTTCAATGGGCTGAGCATACATGTGATTCTCAGACTGAATATCACCCTCCTATTTTTGAATGACTTGCTCTTCTCAAATGAGTATATGCTGAAGTCTCTTCTTTGGACAATATCCAGGGGACACAGAAATGGGAAGCTCTCCCAGACTTGGGAAGCTGGCAAACATAATGATGTAGACTTTACAATATCTCCTATTTTATATATTTTTGCTTTATTCTCTTCATCTTATTTCAATCCAAACACATATGTTCATAACTTTTTAAATGCATATGCCTGGGTTTTTACTGCAGAAGGAAACAAGCTGAATGAAATCAAGATTATTTTTAAGACAAGGAAAAAGACAAACACTGCAAAAGGGAGCAAATTTTTAATACCTTTAGCCTAAATCTTGATCTCTTTTGCCACTCTTTTGTCACCCAGGGATTCTGTAGAAATAAGTAGGAACTAGTAGTAGTTCAGTAGCTTTGTGACCCCTCTAGGTGGGACTTTAAACATTGGTGAAAGATGTTCCTTCTAGAAGGAGTTTTCTTGAGAGACTGTTTTGTAGCTGTTCCCTCCTTACAATTCCTGCAGTCACAGTTCTGTCTTTCTGTTTCTGCAACACCAATTCTCACATATAGGGGATCTCATAAACCACAGCTTTGCAGCAAGTAAGTCTTGCAGGCGTTGAAAAATAAGAAAAGTAATTTTGAAACTGTAAAATACTTTATTTTTCTAAGCTGACTGAACTTCAATTTGTACCTTTATTTTTCATGAAAGCAGTTGCATTGCCACCAAAAAAAAAATCCCGTTGGAACAAAATGTTTGCCTTTATTGTGATTCAGTTGCCATAAGGTTGTTAATTTGAAGGTGGTAACACTTTCATCTTTTACAGGAGTGAAACATCTAGGGTACATGCCCTGAGGCCATACTTTCCAGAAGGGCTCTCTGTAGCAGTAAGGCTCTTGGAAAAGGCCCTGTAACTCTACAAATCGGATGTCAGTCATCACAAAAGGCCTGTGATTTCTGTGAATAATAGCTGTTATTAGATCAGGGAAACCTGCAATCCTAAAACTTGGCTTCATAATTTCCATTAACTTGAAAATTTAAATTAAAATATTAATCTATTTACTTAAAGATGTGGTTGACTCAGTATACTCTTTTGCAGGTAACTTTGTATATATGTTTTGCCAAAAAGAGCATAATCTGCCCTTCTCTGCTCCATGTTACAAAGTCTCCATTATAAAACATGGCATGTTTGAAATCTGACTAGAATCATGCCTTTAAGTGCTTTCTTCCCATTTCTGATAATGAATACTTCAAATTTGAAGACTTTACCACAGTCTGTTCAGAGGAGAAGCAATATTGGACTGGTTGCTCACCAACATTAAAGAAAAGACTGGTGGTAGCCTCAACTTCAGTGATTGTGCAGTGATGTACTCACAATCTTGAGGAAAATGGGCCAGGTGAGGAGTAGAGCCAGAGTGTTAAACTGCAGGAGAGGCAACGTTCATTTTTTAAGAGAAATTAGTAAACAGGACACCCTGGGAATCTGCCTCCAGGAACGTAGGAAATGAATGTATATGAGCTCTTTATGGACATTCTTCTTTAAGCACAAGAGCTCTTGATTCCTACGTGACAGAAATCAAGCAAGGAGACCAGCGTGGGTCAGTAAGGACCTCCTAGACAAATGAAAGTGTAAGAAGGAAACGCACAGGCAATGCAATGGAACCACTGAAACGTATCCTGGAAAGAATACAGGGATGGTGCCCAAATATCGGGTTTAGGAAATTGTAGTGAGGATCATACAATAATGATAATCATAATTATAATAATGATAAATAACAGCAGCAAAAATAACAATAATAATGAGGTTTTGTGGATGTTTGCTACAGGCCACCTGAGCAGGAGAAGGAAGTGGATGAGGCATTCTGCAGGCAGATTGAAGCAGTCTCAGAGTCACAGACACTGTTTCTTGTGGGGTACTTTAACTACCCTGACATCTGCTGCAGAACCAGTACTATGAAACACGAACAGCCCAGGAGGTTCCTGAAAAGCACTGATCACAGCTTCCTGTCATGGATACTGGAGGATCCCACAAGGAATGTTGTGCTGTTTGACTTCACACTAACAAACAGGGAAGGCCTTGTGGGGGATGTGAGGGTTGGGGGCAGCCTTGGCTGGGTAGTGACCATGAGATTGTGGAGTTCAGTATTGGGCAAGGAGGAAGCAGGGCAGCAAATAAGATTGTAACAATGGACTTCAGGAGAGGTAATTTTAGCCACTTCGGGGAATTTTCTTGGAAGAATACCATGGGAACAGGCCCTTTAGGGAAGAGGGTTTGATATTCCAGGGTCACTTCCTCCCAGCTCAAGGACGATACATCCCAGTGAGCAAGAAATTAGGCTAAAGGGGCAAGAAACATCCCTGGATGAATGAAGAACTCCTGTCATTCCTCAAGTACAAGCAGAAAACACACAGGAGATGGAAGCAGGATCAGACTGCTTGGAATAAATACAGAGAGATCACAGAGCAAGTAGGAATGAGACAAGGAAGGCCAAGGCCTGTCTGGAGTTAAATCTGGCCAACAGAGCCAAGGACAGTAAGAAGGGCTTTTCTGAATACATCAGTAACTAAAGGAAAATAAAGGATATTGTGAGCTTGTTGCTAAACAGAGGAGGAGCCCTGGTGACAGAGAAAGCAAAGAAGACAAGAGTTATTTGAACACCTTCTTTGCATTGGTCTTCACTGACAAGACCAGCCCTCAGGAATCTGTGACACATGAGACCAGGATAAAGGAATGTTGGAAGGAAGGCTTTCACTCCTTTGTGAAGGATTGGGTTACAGAACACCCAAACAAACATGACATCCACCAGTCCATGGACTCCGATGGGATGCATGCATGAGTGCTGAGAGAGCTGGCAGACACCATAGCTGTGCCACCCATGATCATCTTTGAATCAGAAAACGTGCCTGAAGGCTGGAAGAAAGCAAAATTTCACCCTACTCTTCCAAAAGGGCAAGAAAGAGGATCCAGGGAACTACCAGCTAGTTAGCCTCACCTCAATCCCTGAAAAGGTGATGGAACACCTCATTCTGGAGACCATTTCTAACCCCACGGGAGACAAGAAGGTGATCAGGAGTAGTGGATTCATTAATGGTAAATCATGCTTGACAAATCACCTTCTATGACAAAACTGTTGCCCTTTTCAGCCCTAAAACCAAGACTGAAACAAAATGTCTCGGTTTTGGAGACAAAATTTTAGGAGGAAACGCTCCGGAATGAGTGCCTCCTTCAAAGGGAAAGGGCCTCCCCCTTTTCTTCGCCAATGAAACAAATTGATAACAGCAGGTGATAAAGTGGGGAAAAAACCCACAAACTGTTTATTAGTACAAAATAAAATAGGGCAGAACAGAAAAAAGCCTCAAAATACAACAAATGCCCGGAGAAGGAAAAATCCACACGGGCTGGCAATCGATCCCCCCAGTCTCGAGGAAGGGGAAGGGGAAAGGGAAGGGAAATCCATGCAGTGGCCTGGAGCAGGGCAGATGGAGGAAAAACCAGTTGATCTCCGGTGCTGCTTCTCCTCCTCACACCAGGCGAAGCTGGCAGACCTCTGCGTTTCCTTGCTCAATGGCTTGGCCCTCCCCGGGGTTCGGACCAGCGGGGCCACCCCGCGGGCTCGCCGGGGCCACCCCGCAGGCTCGCCGGACTGGAGAGAAGGAAGGGAAGGCAAGGAGGCCGGGGGAGTGAAGGCAATAAAAGCCAACAAAACCTTTTTCCCAANATTCTGGAGACCATTTCTAACCCCACGGGAGACAAGAAGGTGATCAGGAGTAGTGGATTCATTAATGGTAAATCATGCTTGACAAATCACCTTCTATGACAAAACTGTTGCCCTTTTCAGCCCTAAAACCAAGACTGAAACAANCATCCGTTGAACCGACCCGAACCCGGGTCCCGCGGCTCTGGCCCCGCCCCCTGGGTCCATCTTAAAGATACAGTATCTGTGGGCATTAAACAGATGGTTGAGGAATAAAGAAGCGTGGTAACATCACCCCAGGACACAAGACTACGTGATTAAATGCAGTCATCTTTAATGAAGATACCCCCAGGTGCACAACACGCTAGAACACACACCGAAAATGTGCTAAAAATGCACGTGACATAGGGCAAGTGTAGTTTTATAAGTTTAGCAAATTAGCATCATTGACAAGACTCCCCAATTAGAAACACAGGGGATGATGTAAATCCTCTTGGTTTGACCCTCTTCTGAAGCCCCCCTTCCTCGTTAGCTGTTTATGGGAGAAAATGTCTTGGGAAGGTGGCTTGACCTTGGCATCTTAGGATGTGTTTTTTACTTTCTAACAGGGTAAGAAAAATACTAACTACAAATCTATACAGTTATACAATAATAGGCTACAGAGCTACAAATATGTATGAAAAATATATAAAACCAAAAATCAGTTTGGCATCAAAATTGCCACCTGGATAGACAAAGGGAGAGCAGTGGATATTGTCCACCTGGACTTCAGCAAGGCTTTCAACACTGTTACTCACAAAATCATCATAGACTCCCTCATAGCTGGGAAGAGTGGTAAATACCCCAGAGAGATGTGCAGCCCTTCAGGTGGACCTTGACAGGGTGGAGAGATGGCCAGAGAGGAACCTTCGGAAATTCAACAAGACCAAATGCGGAGTCATGCTCTGGAGAGGAATAACCCAGGCACCAGCATGGGCTGGGGCTGACCTGCTGGGAAGCAGCTCTGTGGAGAAAGACCTGGGGGTCCTGTTGTCCTCATGGACAACAAGCTGTCCATGAGCCAGCAGTGTGCACTGGTGGCCAAGAAGGCCAATGGTGTCCTGGGGTGCCTTAGGAAGAGCATTGCCAGAAGGTTGAGGGAGGGGATCCTGCCCCTCTACTCTACTCTACTCTACTCTACTCTACTCTACTCTACTCTACTCTACTCTACTCTACTCTACTCCACTCTACTCTACTCTACTCTACTCTACTTTATTCTGTTCTACTCTGCTCTGTCCTGCCCTGGTGAGGCTGTACTGTGTCCGGTTCTGGGCTCTTCAGGACAAGAGAGACATGGAGGCCCTGGAGCAGGTCCAGAACAGGACGACAAAGATGAGTAAGGGACTGGAGAATTTCTCTTTTGAAGAAAGGCTGAGAGAGCTGGGCCTGTTCAGCCTTGAGAGAAGATGACTGAGAGGGGACCTGATCAATGTCTGCAAGTATCTGGAGGGAGGGTGTCAAGAGGGTGGATCCAGACTCTGCTCAGTGGTGCTGAGCAATAGTACAAGAGGCAACTGGCACAAGCTGATGCACAGGAACTGATGCACAGGGAGTTCCACCTGAACATGAGGAAGAACTTCTTTACTGTGTGGGTGACCAAGCACTGGCACAGGTTACCCAGAGTCTTTGGAGTCTTCCTCACTGGAGATATTCAAGAATTATCCAGATACAGTCCCATGCCACATGCTCTAGGATGAGCTTGAGCAGGGAGGTTGGACCAGATGACTCACTATGGTGTCTTCCAACCTGACTCATTCTGCGATTCTGTTTTACAAGTATGTAGGCTAGAAAAAAAAGAGTGAAGTAAACATACCTTCCCCTGTGTCAGAGACTGAAAAGTTCATGCCTCAAACATTGATATAAAGTTTTGCTCATGACAGAGAAGCTGCAACCAAAGAAGCCTCCCTGAAGACTGGGACCTTGAACTGAAAATCAAACTACTGAATAGATAAAGGGAAACCCATTGTTCTGTCATCTCAGGCTGAGGGAAAGGTATGCGTCCACAAAGGCCAAAGCCACCAGCTATGCTGAGTTTGGGGTGGGGGAGAAGAGCACAGCTCACAGAAGCCAGGTTTACACAGACTTCCCCCTGAAACGAGGCGGGGGGAGGGGGAAGGAGGTTTTGGGTGTAACCTCTGCTCAGGGACAGTGAACACCCATCCTCCCTTACACAAACGGGCCCAGCCCAACCCCACAGGCCACATCCACGGGACTTTCACGTGAGAGGCTTTGCACAACAGAACTGCACGTGATGCAACAGATCCAGAGTCTGCTGTGAGAGACTGCCCCCTCCTCCAGGGGGACATGCCTGGACATTGCTACCTGGCTCGAGGGTATATAAACCCACTGGACTCTGTGCTTTTTGGGGGGGACTTTCACCATCAAGAAGACCAGCTGAAGAGGATCAGCGGAACATCATTGGGATCCGGGGAATGGTGATATTTTCCTTATTCTGTCCCTGTCACTCTCTTTCTGTCCCCCCCACTTATTTTCTACTCCTTCCTTTCTACTTTCCTTCCTTCTCTCTCTCTCTCATACCATACTATACAATAAAACCCATATTATTGTCACTGGCATATGGTCTCGTTTGCACCTTAATTTGGGCAGAGGAATTTCTAAAGAACCTTAATAACAGTTGGATCGTAACACCCTGGTAAATAAGACAGAAGAGCTGGTGACAAGTGTACTGGGTAAAACTAAGGCTCTCAACAAGATTTTTCAGCTCAATTTTTAATGTTAAGCTCTCTATCAGACTATTTATGTACCCCTGGTGACTGTCAGAGAAATGGAATGTGCAGTCTGGCACACTGCTATCACTTCAACATTAGAGAATTTCTTCTCAGCATGCAGTTATCTTTGAAAACTATGATACTAATATCTATCTGGTATAGCAGGCATTTTAGCACTGCATATATATTTCCTCTGTGCTTGCATTAATTATTGTACTTGTACATACAGTTGAGTTACTGACAATGAAGACTCGGTCATGTTTGGAAGTGGGTGCAGAGGAATTCTCTATATGAGAGGCAAGCCCAAAATATCAGTTTTGGAAAATGAAGAGAGCATCTGGCAAGAACATTGCATCTGGTGCAAACTGGGAACACAAAGTAACTGACCGTGAAAGATCATATATATACAAGAACCACCAAAGTACTTCTCTCAGTCCCAAGCCCTGACCTTGCTTCAACACTACCCTGGGAGCTGTTCTGAAGCCTTCTCTCACCTACCAAAAGTACAGTCAGCCCTACTGTCCCTTACAATTATTGTGCTTGGTGAGATTACATCAGAGAGTTTCTGACCGTGACCTTTATAAGTATTCCTTTACATTCACACACATATGAGTGGTGATATAGATGTTTCTTCACACATCTGCTCTACTATTTGAAATACTACTTCTCTACATTCTCTATTAACTAACAAAAAATTCTTCTCTTTTCGATTTGAATGTCATCTGTAGTAAATTACATGCGATCTTGGCATGCTTCAATTTAATGAAATTTGGAAAAAGAAAGCAGTCACAAGTTTCTAGAGTCGAAGCTCCAGTTAGTCTGAGACACAATGTGGAGAGTTGGAACAGAAACTCCTTCTACATTCTCCTTCTAGTATCAGACAGACCAGTGTAACAGATTATACTAGGGGTAAGGTTCCTATCTGGTAGTCTCGTAGTGGAGACACAAGTTGCTACAGACAGAAATACAGATTGCCTTCAATGGAAGTTTGTCTGAATAAAGACTACAGGAGCTTTGTTTATGAAGAAATGAAAGAGTTTGCAGGCATTTCATCGATCCTTGAATGTGAATTCAATGCATGCTGGTACTTGTCCCTGCTCACTTTCCATGGGCAAAACTTGTCAATGGTTCTTAAGGAGTTATTGTTGAAGAACAGTTAAGAGGAAATGATACTCGAGCCTGGTGCTTAAAGAAAATATAAAATTTCTTGATATCAGACTTGAAATGACCTGCGTTTTTTCCCCCCTTCCTTTTTGGTATCTACCTGATGATTTTAAAAATAGCTTTACTTTATACCGTATTGGCCCCTCTATAATTAACACAAATATATGAAAATCTCATTGTGAGGTCTGAAAAGCAGCTGCTTCTATTATCCATACTTAAATTTCCTATTACTCTAAATTTTAACCATTCATCCAAAATCATGTTATATAAAAACTGTATGCCCACAGTTAATATGTTAATACATATTTATTATGTTTTCTAAAATTCTCTTTGTAGATATAAGTTTGTAAAGCTAAGAAACTGATGAAGAAAGACATTAAGTCCTTCCAGCCAAAGGCAAAGCACAATAAACATTATAGATCACTGCTGTGCTTGAATCTCCTATCCAGTAGCAAAACAGACAACCCAGTTACGCAGGCTTTGAAGTATTTAAGATTTTGTGTTACAGGCAGGCTTGAGTCTGACAATGTTTTTATTTCCATTTAAACAGGAGCACTGGATTGGATGAGTACGAGTTCTTTTTAATTCTAAAAATTATGTCAAGCATTAATTTTTCATTGTAGGATCTCCTTTCTGTAGTGAATAAATAACGATGGAAATCTGTGCTAGTAAATCTCAAGAAGTGAAATCGTAAGTCTCTGGCACCTAAATTAAGAAAAGCTTAAAATGCTGGAATGCTTTTATAGAAGTATAAAAAAATGTAATTTGCCTCCTGAACATAATCTTCCATTAAAAAAAGAGAAAAGCTACAATCACAGTATAATTTTTACTTTAATTAACTTCATGGATTCAATTCAGCAATTGTATTACACTGCCTGTGAAATCCCACTGACCCAGTGGGAGAGGTCTGTGCAACTTATGCCAGAAAGAAAATTTTTTGGCTCACAAGTACAATGGGTAGTAGAATGCTGGCCAGCCTGAGATGCAGTGGTTTTCTTGTTTTTTTTTTTGAGTGGCTGACCTGTGAGAATAGGGGGAAAAAATTTTTAGGAGGCAGAGTACTTTTTCTTATAAACTGTTGTGAGAACTCTGGCTGGGCTTGGGGTCATCAGTCAGTGTCCGAAATTTCTTTCCTTAGGTTATATGTCCTCACTATGTTAACCTATTCACCACGAAAAAGCCCACAGCTTTCAGCTAAAGGAATTCTTAATTATTACTGATGGGCTCATGAGTCTTACACATATTCCAAAAGCCAGTGTGTCTTGATTTTTTCTGACTCAGATTTTAGTTTTGTGAGTGTTATTTCATTGTCCTCAAATTGTTTCTATTTTAGATTTTTTTTTTCTGGATGCTGATATGCACTATTGCCCTTAGACACTATTTATCCATTATCATTTCCCCTTTCAATTTATGCACACAGATAAAAGAAAGTTATGTGGGCATATAGTGCAATTAAAGCACTTTTTTCTTAAGTCTTGAGGAAAGAAATGATGTTTAATTCCCTGCACCTGTTGCACCCTCAAAGATACCAGGCTCATTTTTGTTGCACTTTGAATGTATTATTTAATTAAGAGTACAAATCTACTCCCTTCTTCATCCTCACAAAGAATCTGCTCTCTATTTAAGTGAATCTAGGAGTTCTTTTTCCCTCACTATGTGTATTTGGTCTTGTTTCAAGCAAAGTTGTAGTGATAACGGTTGCATGACTGTTGATTCTGCAGGGTAGGTTGGACACCATTTGTATAACCTTTGAACTGTATGAATTTCAGACACAGGGGGATTTTGGCCTGATGAACTTGTAGACATAATATACTGGCGTGAGAGCCTAATAATAAAAGAAAAGCTCCAAAAGGTGCTTTGTCATTATGACTGCTCAAAACCTGAAAAGCTCCGAAAATGCCTTGTCATTTTGTCTGCTTATCACAATACGGGCGGTTTGGACCGTGGGTAGCCCGCCTTGAGGCCCATAAAAAG